>JAVJGJ010000037.1:28232537-28326302 GCA_035590215.1 Microhierax caerulescens
TAGGAGGCAGAGGAGTTGTTTTGTGAGCTGGGTTCTCACCATTCAGTGTCTGCTTGTGGCAGAACCCACATATCACACTACTCTTTATTGCTATTTGTGCTGAAGAAAACCTGCATATGGAGATAATCATAAATGATCACTCTCCTAAGAGAATGAGCAGCTGAGTAAGCTACGTGTAGCACCATTACACAGCCCTCCCTTAAGGCACTTAATTGTGTATCTCACAGAAAATGGAATTTTCTACCATTTTTTCCAATTTAAATTGAAATTCACATGCTGCAGTGAACATGTATTCACATTATAGAATGAATATATGATAATTCAATATATAGTGAATACATATCCATTCAATAATGAATACAAACCAGCCTGTTTTTTGTTGATGTACGAGAAGATGAGGTTGTTCTGATAAAACAATTACGCTCCTGAACAAACTCTTTTTTCCCATTTGCTACCCAATATTTTTTGTGTATCGTGGTTTTGACGTAGTTCCAAGTCATAATATTTTTCATTTGAAATACTAACTCTCTATTTCCAGATTGAAGAGCTTCATGAGCCTTCAGAAAGGCTCTGTCATATAGATAGAGATATTTTACAGGACCTATTTACTTCTCAATTTGTGGATATTAATATAAGCATGATGCAATCAAGGCATGAAGTGAATTCAAGGATTTCATTAGGTTTTGTTGGTTCTGTAATGTTTAATTCTTAACAGATCATGTCCCAGATTTTCTGCCCTTCTCTTGATCTAGCAGGCTCTGAGCCACGACTCTCAGTGGGACTAAGATCTGTGTCTAGGTTTGGAAGTTTTACTTTAATGATTAGTTAAAAAGCTACAAAATATTCTGATTCACCCAGAAGTATACAAGTCTTCTCAGACAACCAGGGATGTAGTCTTTGCTTCAGTGACTTACAGGCTGACACTTTAGGCTTAGAGTTGTACATGTGTTGTCTTGCTTAAAAACTGGTTTAAAAGCAATGAGGCTTCAGAACAATGATAATAAATTGCTTGTCTTGTTGCCAAGCTGTCACCACCTTACACTTGATACATTTTTTTGTCTGCATTTCTGCATTGTTGTATTCTATTGCTGGCCAATTAAAAAAAAAAAAAAAAAAAAAAGAGGCTATTCCTCATTCAGACAGAGGTTTTCATCTTTACAGGTGTCTATAGCTTTTTTAAAAAAAACTACAACCAGGCAAACAAATGAACACTTGCAAAGACACATTAATATGCTTCAGGAGCACAGCTGCCCAAGTTCCTTGGTCTGTTCATCTGTAGAGCTCAATGTAATGTTCAGTGATTTATTTCCCACATCAGTACAATGGTGTAGGAGAAGGAGGCATACAGCTTCTGTGACAGAGGGGGAACAAGAGGACCCTGGTGTGGGAGAGGGAAAAGTGGGATGGGGTGGTAGGAAGTTGGACTCATGCTGCGGCAATGGAGTGAAATCATGTTGGGGGGGGGAAGAGGGCTAGGAGGAAAGTGCAAAGGTGTAACATCACTGGTGGTGAGGAGGAGAGGTGGAAAGATGCCAGGCACCTCACCTTGGTCTGAGGGCTGGTAGGAGAGGAGTTGAGAGTCCAGGGGTTTCAGCAGGGCTGCGTTTAGGAGCTGAATTTGGAACTCAGTAAGGGCTTTAACTGGTATATCTGGTATGCTTGTCTGTAGCCTCTGAATGCCTATTTACCCTTCTGCCAAGGGTTTACAGGGTTCTAGGACAACTCAGGTTGGAAGAGACCTCAGGAAGTCCCTAACCCAACCTCCTGCTTGCAGCAGGGTCAGCTTGGAGGCCACCACACAGAGAAAGAGATGGTGGGAGGAATGTGTTGGCCATCTAGCATATTGCATTTTCCGCCCTTTCCGGAGGACTTCATGTCTTAAGCAGCTAAATGCACCCGAGCCTGTGAGCTGGAGCCCAAAGGAGTTAAGGAAGAGGGACAGGGCGGCTGTGAGGGCTGTGCATTTCTCACTGGGTTCCTGGGGCACACTTTGGTGCCTGCTATTTGTCTTGTCAGCCAGCAAAAGCCGCAAGCCAACAGAAGGCAAAATGATCAAATGCCAGCGTGCGCTCCTGGGGCTCACAGTGTCCCTCCATACCCCTCCTCCTCCGGCCCATCATTTCTTGTGAGCCACCGTCTGCATCGTGATGATCTGCCCTTGGTTTCTTTGATATAATCTGGTTCAAACCCACCCCACAAACTGAAGAACACAAAAGACTATTTAAAAGTCATATCTGCAGTGCTTAAGCCCAAGAAAATTAACAAAATAAACATTAAAATTAAAATATTGTGTTAGCCAGTGTGTAATAACAAGGTGCTCTCTTGGCTGTGCTACCACAACTTGCTTAAAATTCAGCCCTGAAGGTAATATGCAGAGTTTGCCAGGTTTCTAATGAGTCATGTATGTTCTCTAGCATCTCATCAGCTCCGTGTCACTGCTGCTTTGCTTAGATTTACCCCATGTGCTTTTCTTCTTCACTTGAATGGACGTGAAATGGTGGTGGTTTATCCATAGGGACAGCTGTCTTTTGTGATCAGAGTCTTTTGTGGGTCTCACTCTCCTCGCCCTGGTGTTGTGCCTCCCCTCCCACTTTAGTTTTTTTCTCCCATCCCAGATGGCCTAATACATGTTCTTAAAACCTGTCATATTTTTAGATTCCTCTACGTATTACACATCATAAAGAACATCAATTATACACACATTCTGTTAAGCTCATGATCTCTTGTGCATTACCACCTATCTCTGGAGAAAGAGCTCGCCACGTTTGAATGTATTATTAAGGCGGCTGACAGGCTGAGTGACAAGTTTCATTCTCTGGCTGCGTTCCAGTTCTTCCCTGTGCCCACTGCCAGCCTCAGAGTTTGTGATCCCCCCAAGCTGACGTTTGTCATCTCCAGAGAAGTAGGCAGTGGAATTTGGGGCATAACATATCTCGCCCTAATTTGGATGCCAACGCTGGATCTGAACCCTAGGTTGCATTTACTAGACCTCTGCTGAGTGCAGAGACCTGATAATGGGGTCCTCAAAAAAAAAAAAAAAAAAAAATCACTGAGGCATCAGTTCATTAAGCAACTGGTCTTTGCTGTGTGTGACAGCGACTGCCTAGGTGAGTAGGCTGAGGTGGGGTTTGGGAGAGCTATGACAGCAGGGAGACAAAGCAGTAATTAATTCCTACGCTATCTTGGGTTAATGCTGCTTCTTTTCTGGTTTTTGTCCTCTTTCTTTTCTAAACCTAGGTAGCTCTGCTATTACCAGTGTTGCCTGGATACCAGTGTCTTTTCTCAAGCAAACTTGTCACTGAAACATTGAAGAAAGAAAACTGTGTCAGGCAGCTTGCTTTCAGTGAGGCATTTTCAGTTAAGATTCTTTTATTGCACTTACTCATTTGTGTAGCTCTCCATTACTTGATGCAGTTTAAATTTATGACTTCTGCTATATCTGATTTTCTACCGACTGGATAACGCAGACGTGATGCTGAATTCTGCTTCTCAGTTTACCTCTTGGTATGAACCTTTCCAGATATATAACTAAAGTACCTTTGCTAGCTAACCACAAATTAAATTTTCCATCAGAACAATAGAGATAATGAGGTAAAGATGGTTGCAAAAAGGTTGAACTGTTATTTCAAGAATAAACCGAGGATTTCACATTGTAGGCAGGACCAGAGCTTTTGTAACAGCATCCCATGATTTAGGTTCAGTGTGTCCCTCCACTGTCCCTCCTGGGCAGAGTCTTTCTTTGAGGTTTCTAAATGAATCTAACATTACCGATGCACCTCTCCCAAAGGCCTTTCCTCATCTCTTCTACGCTGGAACTATTCAGCCTTTTTTACTCCCCATTAGAAGTAAATGCTCTAATGTTGCGTGCTGGAATAGAGCCATCTCTCCCAGGTGGCCAACAGAGTCATCCATCTTTGGTCGAACCCCCTTCTTCTCTTTCTAGCAGGTGTCCACACTGAGCTGCTTACCAGGAATCCTGGCCTGACGCTGCTGCCGCTCACCCACCCACTGCTGCCTATCCCAAAGAGGCAGGGCTGGGAGCTGGCAGAGGGGAGATGCAAGAGCTGAACGAGGGAAAGAGTTGCCCGGGGAAGAGGAGGATGTTTCCAGAGCTCACTTCCATTTTTCTTCTTCCTCATTACAAGTCACTCTCATATGTTGATCCTTCCACCTGCTTATTTGCAGATATTGTGACCACTCTCTCGGTTCATACTGCTGTGCTTTTGCAGTGGCTTTCCTCCCCTCCTTTGTACTGTTGCTACTTTATTTCTAAGCCTCTAACACATTGAGTTCTAGAGAAGCAGAATTTCATCCCTCCATGAGGCAACTTGCCTTGAGCAAGTCCATATAGTGTATGGTAGGTAGCATATATACATACATGTATACATATAACGTAGGTAGCAACATGGTGAGTGAAACGATAAGGCTGATCAGTGCCCAGCTTTCCTGACACTTCCACATATGACTGAATCAGAGCAGTTTAAGCAGCGCCTGCGTGGGAGACGGGAAGGGTATTGCATCTCTTCAACCATGCAAGAGCCTGCTGGATACATTTAAAATCTTACAAAAACTGAGGATTGGTTGGTTGCCGGAATGGACTCCTGGCTGGTTATATCATGGTATGGTGCAACATCAACAGCCACAAGATATATTTAAACTTGGCCCTGGGCAGCTTTTTGCTGTAGTACTTGATATTCTAACAAATATAAAAAAGTGTCTTTATATTTCTGTTATAGGTAGTGCATTTATTTCTGTCTTATTCCTAAAGACCATGAGGGCCGCTGATATATTGGGTAAGTAAGCGTTTGCTAATATGGACATGTGTGTCGCCATATGCTTAGCAAGCTGTAACTCTCACGCAGCCCCCCACCTTCACACTCCCACTTTCCCGAGCAAGTGTTTCAAGGCAGATACTCACAAAATTGGGAAGAAGTGACAAAAAGAGAGAGAATTTTCAATGCATGTGGAGAAGACTGCATTCCCAAATCCTCTGCTTTTATAACCATAACTCGTTCCTTATGTGTCCTTATTGCTCAAGTTTATTTTCATTGTCTATTTTTGCCTCTGAGGTTGTATTTAGTGTTATCTTTATGAGTACGACACAATTTTAATAAAAACAATGAAGTTATTGAATTATTCATTCAAATAGAAATTTTTTTTCTTACTGCATAGACATTGCACAAAAATTCAAGCTCAATTAGAAGTGACAACCTCCCCTTTGGTATTATCACTTCAAAGAACAAATAATCATGTTGTCAAGTGTTTGGTTGGGAAACAGAGTCTTCACTGTAACAGCATATCAACTTTTTGTCTGTGCCCAAGATTTTTTTTGCATATCAGGGCTGCCCAGCTTGAACACAGTAATGGTGACAGACAAGCCCATTGCAGGGTTTGGGTTTTACACCAAGCCGTCTCGGCTGGAACAGTGTACCTGACATTGCTACAGGGCACCTGATATTCCTGTGGGGTTCCTAGCATCTAGGCTTGGTTTGTCCGTACTTATAACAAGGACAACCCAGCTGTTCTCATAAATGTTTTGGAGAGATCTGTTCGGTATTGTTCCAGGAATACTATACAATATTTATTTAGGTTTGGATTCCAAGTTTGCCAGCTCAGCTGCTACATTCAAACCCCCCCTCCCTTGACTGATCATGTTTCCCTTACGGCCCTCTACACTGTGTGTTGCTTTAACTAGCGTTCAGCACTGATTTATTTTATTTCTGTGAGTTCGACTTCGCAAGAAGGATTTAACAATGTTGCTACATTCCATAGGAATGAGCTATATGATGGGAAATATGGTGATGTTTTTGCAAGCACATAAATATAGAACAGTTATGCTTTTACAAAGGAACTGTGTGCAATAGCAGTGCCAGCAAAACCCTCCGGATGTGCTTTGTTTTGTATTCCTGAGCCCTGTATTCTATACCGATTTACAGGTTTGCCAAGAATTTTAAAGATTACTTGAAAAAAAAAAAAAAAAAAAAAGATTAGCTAATGTCTTCCTTAATCCAATAGAGTTTATGAGCTCAGGATCAGCTCACTTCTATCTTGATACCTCGATGAACACCTGCGTTTGTCAACTGGCTGTCCACAAGGCAGAACTTCCAGATTTTTATTAAAAGCCCAATAATGCAAGTTTGACCTTGAAAAGAGGCCTTGGCAACCTAGCAGCTGATCAGTCTTTTGCAAATCAGCCTTTTATAAAAAGCTCATAGGTCTGCAAATACAACAGGGAGCGGCCAAAATGTTGGCTTCATGACAGCTTAGCATAAGCGTTGGATGGGAACATACGTGTTGTGCCTAGTGTTTCCAGGGCAGGTCCGTAGCTGGTGCAGATCTCTGTGGCCACACCGACTTTGGGAGAATTACGTTTATTTAAACTGGTTAATGATCTACCTGTCTGCCTTGGTAAGCAGCTTGTTCTTTCAGTTTAGGATAAGTGCATGTGACCTGCTTTGTGCCTGTGAGAAAGACTAAGGATTGCTTCCCTTTTTGTCATGGTCTTAGAATGGAGAACATTTGAGAAAACACACTGCTGGGTTGGAACCCTGATTCATGAGCCTTTACTGACAGCTTTTTTCATATATCCAAAATCCTTTGAGTCTTCAATAGCAATTACCCTAGATAGGACCACAAATGCAAGGCAACCCAATTACCTAAGCTGAGATCTGATAAAATGGACTTAAATTGTCTTCTAGACATTATTTCCAGATCAGCTGGAAAGCAAGGATGACCATGATTATCAAAAATTGCATTACCAAAATAACGTGTCCTTTTCTTTCAAGGAGGAACACTGGCAGTAACAGGGACTTACTTGTTGGTGACATTCACTCCAAATGTACCCCAAGAGCTCACAGCAAGACAAGTACAGAACTACTTAGTGAGCTGGCCTTTTTTGGCGTATTCAGTGAGTATCTGGTTCATACTACTCCCTAAATCAGAAAACCTGGGGTTATGGGGCTTTTTGCAGAATTATGAATTAGTGGCAGAAAAACTGCCTATGAAGATAAGCAGATAAATTGTGTGATTCTCATAGGAGAGAGAGCATGGGTCATCACCCCAGTTCCCAAGCTGAAAATATGCTGAACCAAAAGATGTCTTTCTAGCTGTGTGCCAGAGGGAAGTCACAGTTGTGAGGGATTAACAAGAAAAGAAATGTTTTGGGGTTTGATGGGCCTGAGGGAAAACCTAAATATTGGCACTAATTATATTTCTTATATATGTGTTTATGCTACACTGTCTACATGTACACCTAATTTACAATGCTTTTAAGGAGCATGATGGACTTGAGCTTTTATAAATCAGGCTATGTATACTCTTGTTACTGCTTTTTTCTTTCATATCACTGTGTTTTGTCCCCACATCATTAAGCCTGGCTGAAAGGATCTTTGTATGGAGTTGAGATGTGAAGAGGCAGCTGGCTTCATCACCACTCAGGTTAATTTGAACCTGAGTTTGAATGCAAATGCAAAAATACCATTTTGATTAAATTATCTGTATACAAACTTCAAATACCGTACATAATCTTTGATGTATTTAATTAGCATCAGGAACAAGACAAGTGGGTAGGAGGAATTTCTCTCTCTCTCTTCTCCTCTGGAATGCTGAAATTCTGTTCCTGCAGATGAATGTAAAAGATGCAATATAGGAGCTTCAGAAGCAGTTACTTTTTTTTCCCAGTAAAGTGATTTGCTTGGGTTAGATTATTAGTGCCCACGCTTTTCTCAGTAGGAATCTCAGTTACAAAGCCACTGAGTCGACATTTTAAGGACCTTAATCTCTCAGCCAGCCTGCAGACTTTACATACATCTAACTATCCATGAGACAACTGATTAAGCAGAAAGTACATGCTACCATCAGAAATGTTGATCCTCTTGCTCAATTTTTTGCGTGTTTTAAAAGCTCCTGAGAGATGGTGATACAGCGCAATGGAAAATATCCATGATCCTGCCGCATAAATCACAACATGCGCTTTCAATCAGGCAGAAGAGAGGCTTTTGAAGGCAGCGCCCAGGCGTTTTGCGGTACTCAGTAGGGGTGGCTTCAGCCTCAGCAAATCCATGTAATCAGCAGAGAGAGAGGGACATCTTTAGGAGGGGGTTCAGAACAGGGGTCTCCATGCTCACTCGAGGACCCTCCCTCTTTCCTACTGAATATCATGAATACCATGCAGTTCCACCTATAGATACTAAAGCAGCCTGGCATTTTTGGCACTGATTTTAAATTGCTGACTCACCTATTTGTGTACAGGTGGCCGAGTGAGAAAACTCCCTATCCACACCCAGTGACACCAGAAATTTCTGTGCCATATGCTGTTCATATTTTCTTAAAAACAACAGGTTGCTGGAAAAGGGCTTTTCCCCATCTGAGGACTTTTTTGACTTAATTTCAGGAAAAGTTAATAAGAACACAGTTGAATGCCTAGGAAGACTGTGCTGTATTCTTCTTAGGAGGCATTATGAGGTGGTGGTAGTAACCCCTGGAGTTTCTTTCCCCCCTTCTTTCTTTTCCCTGCCTCGGCCAGCATCCAATTCTACCTGTACCACATGGGTTGCAGGGAAGGATGGAGCAAGTACACAGCAAGTCTTGCTGACTCAACGAAATATCAAGCTTTATTTTTTTTCACTCTGCTCCCTGGGTTCATCTGTTTTGAGCTTCTTCTCTCCAAAGAAGAGGGTGGAGTGAAAGGCACCACAAGAGACTCCGAGGTACCAGCCTGATTATCCTGGTACGCTGCTGGAAGTTCAAGCAAACCCTGCTGTAAACATTCCCTTTGGGCAGGGTTCTAGCTCTTCATGAGCTAGAAGTTGCAGAGTTTTCAGTATAAAGATATAGTGAGGAGATGGTACAGCAGTATAAAGCAGTCCAACTGTCTCTAAAAGTAGCCCCAAAGTTTGGTCTGCTGAGAAATACAAAGCCCCAGTGGTACAAAATGTTCTGTGTGGGTGATAAACCATTCCCATGTGGCACTCCACTGGCATCAGAGTACTGCAGAAATAGCCTCTAGCTCCCACATGAGACAACTTGGAGTCACCTTCTGAGATTTTGCAGTAGCACAATCATGTCTGAGCAAGAATAGCTATCCCAGCTTGGTGTTTTTTTCTCTTTTGTTTGTGTGCATTTTGAGTCACTACAGAAGACACCAGTTATAGATGAAGCTCTTAGGCTTGCTTAAACAGAAGCATAGTGAGTATTGGGTTGTTAATATTTAATCTCTGTAAAATCAGTTTCAAAGCATTTCTGCTTTTCCTTCATAGTGCCTAGAAGACCATCCTGGTTCACAGGTCCCTATGTTGCTGTAAATCCCAGAAAAACTGTTGAGGCAGACAATGTGGTATTTTGTTCTGGTGCCTTCTGGTAATGCTCACAAACATGGAAAACATCATGATTATAAAAAAATGTTGATGAGATGTGGGCTCGAGGAGGCTTCAGTAGAGATTAATTATAATAGCAAAAATGACTGTAAGCAGGTCAAGTTCCTTCCATTCCACTAAATAGAATATGTGAAGTTGATATAATCTACGCACTTCCCATTCCTGGACTTTGTATTTAACACTACTACAGCCATCAACTATGAGAGTGCTGGTTTGGGTCAGTCTCAGGAGGCAATTGTAAGCAACAGCTGGGGCACCTCAGGAGAGTCCCATCTGTGTGAGGTCCTGTTAGGAGCCGTGCACTCTGCTTGCAGCGTGATTCAGTGTGATGGCCCCTCCGTCATCTTGTGGTAAAGATGACCCGTTGGTGGGTCACTGAGCAGCAGAGAACCATGGAAGAATAATTTGGCTGCTGGGCAGCACGAGGTGAGAACTAATTGTTTGAATTTCATGCTTAGTGAAAAGCGCGAGACTTGACAGAGCTGAGTAAGCTTAAATAACAACCCTGAAAAGCAAACATCAGCTTTCTCCCCAGGTTTGGCCACAGGACTGCCATCTCTGGCTCTACACCGCTTCTGCTTTTGGGGCTTCCCCAGGAAGCAGAAGCAGCCAAGCACAGACCTGTGAGCCCCTTCCAGAGCTGCCATCAGGGATCCCTTGATGTCCTTCTGATGGTTTTGCTTGGCTGTTTCAGAAGTGAGTCTTCTTAGTGGGTTCATTTGCTTTTAAACAGGAGGAGATCACAGTGGATCTTTATGGTAGCTTTAGCAAGAGAAGAGGTGATGACAGAATGAGGTCCGACAGGGCAGATGGACAGAGCCAGCACCGATGACCTGGCTCAGTGGAGGCTGGTGGTGCTCGGACTGCCTGACACTCTGGGAGTCCAAGTGAGGTGGAAGAGGGAACGGAATGCCAGAGCTGGTGTGATGGAGAGGTTTCAGCCAGTGACTGTTGCTGGGCTTGGTTTTGGATGATTGTTCTTGCATAGTTTGAAATCTGATTGACAGGGCAGATGGTGATGCTTCCCTCTATCAGCATTGTGGTTAAAGTTCTCAGGGGATATAAATGAATCAGTACCTGACGTGTAGCTGACTGGCTGCCGTAGGGCTGCCTCATGGGTTTCTGCACGCTCTGTGGCAACCAGTCCGAGAGTCTGGGAGAGGTGATGGGCGCTCAGGTTTGCGCTGGGGGGAGGAAACAGATCTCACAGTGCTCTGTCACCTGGTGCCATGACCCCGTGCCAGTCACACCATCCTATGTACCCGTCCTGAACTGGCACATCATGGAAGAGGACACCTGGGACATCTCTTGATCTTCTTTCTTAGCCTGGGTACCTTTCCATATGGGGAATATTTATTTAATGCAGCTTTCTTCTATTCTGTTAGCATTTGTTCACTGTCAAAAAAACAACTGAAGCTATTTGGAGGCTGCTGTAGCTGCAGCCTGGTAATGCAATATTCCCCTCTGGCCCTAAGATGTGTTTGCCAGTGGCACAACGAATGGAGCTGCTTCCTTTACTTCTGCTCTTGAGTTCCCTCGAAACCCTGTCGTAGTTTTCCATAGGGAGGTCAAGATGAACTCTCCTGTCTGCAGATCTTAGCATGACTTCTGCTTTGGTTCCTGATTTAGACATACCCAGTGTTACACTGTTGAATGCAACTGAGGAGGCTGGACAAGTTACTTACTGTCAAACTGAAGCAAAGGACTCTTTTGTGCAGCTGGTGGCCCAGCTTTCACCTCTGGGTGCAGGACTGGTTGGGAGCCATGTCGCTCTGGAGGGAGATGAGACCAGCACTTCACAAGACATTGCAAAGGTTATTAAGCATGGATAAGTCCAGGAAAGCTTTTTTTTTAACTAAAAGCAAAATGCTTTATTCTATTAAATGCATTTTACAAAATAACCACCCAGCTTGCCTTTTTTTTTTTTTTAATCTTGTGATAAATATTTGACATT
This sequence comes from Microhierax caerulescens, assembly GCA_035590215.1. Lineage (NCBI taxonomy): Eukaryota > Metazoa > Chordata > Aves > Falconiformes > Falconidae > Microhierax > Microhierax caerulescens. Next base: position 28,243,866 of record JAVJGJ010000037.1, read on the forward strand.
TTTTAAAGAAAGATGGTATAAAGTCCAAATTTGTGTTTTTAATGTTCTGAAATGCAATTGTTTCTCAGTTGTTTTTGGGAGCAAGGGATAAATGTGAAGGTAAATAAAAAATGAATTGAAGCATAACTATATTCTGTTCATATTTTTGAATACTATTAAACTGGGGAAGGCGTGAGTGAATTTTAGTAGCTGAATGTAGCTGATGATTGCTTCCCTGCTGCAGTCACTCCAAAATGAGAAATCAGCCATGTTACAGCTAAAGCCACCACTAGCAACTGTTAAGCCACTGCTTTGGCAATTTCATCAGTGCAACACCCAGGTATTTTTGAGCCTAGTGCTGCCTTATGGTGACTGTTAGCTTAAGAGTGGAGTGGCATTATAAACAATAAAATAGTAAGTTGGTGATAACACCAAGGAGATAATAAGAGGTTTTTCTATGACTTGTTTTGCTGGCAAAAAATGACAATAATCAGATTCACTAATAGTGACAATCTCATTTTCTGTCTTATTTCTCCCATTTGATTACTTTCCAACATGCACAAACTTCTCTTTCTTCATCTGTCTCTAAGGTTACCAGGCTCAGAGGACCATCATCCCTGTTTTCCTAAGCCTTAAGGGCTTTACAGAAGCTTTTTGGCTCTTGCACTGTTTTCTTTAGGCATGGAGGGGTCTTTGGGTAACATAGGTAGGAGGGAGGATGCCCATGCTTTTGAGATGGCAAAAGGCAAGAGTTCCTAAAGGAAGCTGCAAAGAGACACATGAACAAGTCAGTAAATTTAACACTGTCATTTAGTTGTCAGATGTTAGTGAAGGAGCAAGTCTGGACCATGCACAGTGTAGGTAAAGCTGCTTCATCAGCTGCAGATGTCCTGCAGCGTGGTCTGCTAGTGTGTCATGGAGCTTTTCAAGGCAAGCTCCTGACAGGTGCCTGTGATTTGAGAACCACCACATAAAATCAGTGTTTTCCTCCTTACAATGTACAGCAGAAAGTTTGAACAAAAAGACAGTATTTGGGGGGATATTTTTTTAGTAGGACTGGGAAGAAGGGCAAAGAGGGTACCAAAAATAGGCTTGCACGTCACAAAGACTGGCACTAGGAATACCACTACAGCTGGAAGGAGAGACTGCTCTTCCTCCAGGTAAGTGCTGTACTTCATAGGAATTACAGAGTTTCTGTAAGAGTTACTACCAATAAACATGGGTGTCTTTACTGTCATATTAAAAAACGTTTCTCAGTGCTACCAGTGACAAAATATAGCTAGAAGTCCAAAAAGGAAAATTAAAGAAATAAGGAATGCTTGAAGTTTAACTTGCTATAGTAGGAAAGATAAATGACAACAATTGATAGCTTAGTCAGCTGACAATAAGGTTAGATTTTAGTAAAAGTTGCTTAATAGAGTAATTCTCCTTTGAATGGTTAGAGAAGTGAAAATGAATATGACATCTCAAAGGCTTTGAATGAAGCATTTATTACATAATTTCACAGCTCTAACTTTCTTCCATTTTATTTTCAGATCTTAGAAATTACAACATTCTGCATTCTCCTCTATTTTTACAAAAGAAAGGCTGTGAAACACATCGTGGTTTTGTTAATGATGGTAGCACTACTGGGTAAGAATATATTATTTGCTTAATATTCCTGTCTGTTACTTGGTAATTCCTTGTCAGTCAGTCTCCCCAGCTAGTTTAGATTAGGGCCATTTCAAAGCAGAATGCTGAAGGAGAATCATTGAAACATTTTGTATGATTCTTGCTGTGGTGTCCCTTTGAAGCGAAAAGCTGATTGTGAAACAGTTTCTGTGCTTATTGCTGTGACTATTTCTTTTTACAGATTTTCTGAAATTAATATGCAGTGTGCAATGCTATTCTGAAGCTTTTTTGAACTAATGCTTTAGCTGTAGATCCTGGGAGAGCTGACTGTTTGAAACTTTGTTTTGGGCGCCAGACTAGCTGTGAAAATCAGTTGTTTGAAACAGAGCAGCTTAAGACTGTGTAATCACTCTGTAACCAAATGCAGCGGTATGCTGTGACTATACAGGAACTTTACTTTGAATTACCTATGCCTGTCTGCATATGCAGCATTTCGTACTTTACCACCTTTCCAAAGTGGGCCACTGAAGTTTGCCTTCTGATTAACTTTGGCACAATCAATAGCCAGGGAAACAAGGGAGATCAAATTATCAGGCAGCTTTCCATAAAGTTAAACTTAAATCAGTTTTGAAAAATGTCAGGAGGCTATCTCTGAAGCCCCAGCACTTGCAGGCATATATTAAGAATTTGTCACCACCCTGTGTCTTCTCTCATCCTTGTCTTGTCCCTTCTCCGTGAAATCTTGGCGAGACACCACATTTCTTTTGTTGAAGGGAACGGTGCTTGAACTGTGCCATTGAAACCGATGGTTATATTTTCACTGAGTTCCGTGGGTGCATGTATCAGTCTGCAAAGGCTTGTAAAGCCCATTTCTAATAGAGCTGGTCATGAGTGTTTTGATAAAAGAGAATATCACTAAAGTTTGCCAGTTACACAATTCGTATTTAACTGAATGAAAAACTGTTGCAGATTTATCAACTGCTTTTCTTTGGATCCCTGAGTGATTTCTCACCCAACTGAAAAGCTCAGACTTTCAGATCAGCTTTTTGGGACAGTATTCCCATTTAAGTTTCCCAGCACTAGGAGCATCAGGGTTTGTAGCTTTGCAGATGCCTTGAAGGATTTCCACGCTCCCCACATGAGGTAGCGGTGGAAGAGTCCCAAAAGCCTTAGGTCTAACTGTTTGACTGCTCTTGATTTGAAGGAGTGAAGTGTGAGTCCAGCCATCCCCTAGCTCCTAGCACGGAGCCTAGGCATGCTGGCACAGCTTGCCTCAGCTGCTTTGCACCTTCCAACCCTGCCATGAGGAGCATGAAGCCTCCTTGCCACGGAGCTGGAAGCCTGAAGATCTCCAGATGGGCTTCTGCACTTGACTGCTGCAGCTCTGGGCAGACCCACCACAATGGGTGCCCCAAGAAAGGTCAACACATGGTTCTGGGAGACCTGGGCCATTGGGCTTTGTAGCCTTGCGTGCTTATTTTGCTGTGGAGCCTGCCAGCCCTGATGCCACCGGTGGCAAAGGGACACATGGAGCTACTGAACAGCAGCAGGGCTGCAAACCTGTGCCCCAGCAGGCGCTAACTGTGGTTTGGTGATCAGGCTGCAATCAACTAAAAATAGCATTTCAGCTGGTGGCTGCTGAGGTTTTGGTGAGCATACGCAGCTTGAGGAAATATGTGTCATTATTTCTGCTCTATTAAGAAAGACACAAACAAACAAATCCTGGTTCATGGGAACTTTTGCAATACTGACATTTTCCTTGAGCAAGAAACCCAGAACTGTGCTTGGCTGTGGTTCCTGCAGCTGTCCTGGTGCCTGGCAGTCCCCACAAAGCTACGCATAGAGCCTCCTGCCTGTTCTACAACCTTTCTGAGGAGCAAAGTGATGGGGGGACTGAAAGAGGGCCCAGCAGCTTTCCCCACTGCCCGCAGAAGGTCCTGGCTGCGGGAAGGGTGGGTGAGGCTTGGGGTCTTAGTGGCAGCTCGTGGAAGAGGGTTTCTGCCTTTTCCCCTATCTGCACAGATATATTCCTGGTGGAGGGTTTGTACAGATGTACACAAAATGTAGAAAGGTTTCTTTAAATCAGGGGTCCTCAAACTTTTTAACCAGGGGGCTGGTGTGCAGATTCAGTGGCAGGGTCATCTGCGGCTGCTTGGTTTCCCCCCGCAACCCCCGGCAGGGGGGGGTGGGGGGTTCTGTAAATACCAGGGGGGCAGATTGAGGACCCTGGGGGGCCGTATCCAGCCCGTGGGCCGTAGTTTGGGGACCCCTGATTTAAAGAGAGGACAGCCTCTGTGTTTCACTGGGTACGAGAGCTACTTTCATTATGAGGAAAATACAGCGGTGATCGTAAAATCTGCAAACGTTTTGCTTAGTACAACCCTGCAAGTTCATTTGGTGAGAATTACCTTACCTCATGTATATACTGGGAGTTATCATGAGTTTGAGGGGAAATATTTCAGATTAAAGTGGGATTTCTGAGTTTCCTGCCCCAACAGCTGGGAAGTGACATCATTTGTCACACTAGCCTTGGGTGGGGTGGGGGTGGGGGGGATGTCATTTTATCAGAGATAGGAAAAACATTCCCTAGGTTTTGAAACTTATTCTAGGGCTACTTTAACTAAAAAAGATCATTCCACTTTTCAAAAAACCTAAACCCACCAACCAAATAAATAAAAAATCCCAAACAAACCGTGATGCTTTCTTTTTCTAGTTTGTTAAAATTATAAGGGGTGGAAACTACCCTTTCATCAGAAATAATTTTTCAGCAATCTTTACCTATAGTTAGACAATGCATAGTACTAATTTTCACCTGTAAGTGTTTGTTTAAAGTAACTCCCCCATGTTAGTGTAGAAATCTCAATTTTTACATAGTCTGTTTGTTGGGGCTTGAGAGTATTTTTGGCTTCTTATCATACCATTAGCACCGCTGAAGGCCAGCATTTGACCTCTTCTGCTCAGTTTTACTGCTGTGTTTGCTAAACCACTCCACCTATTTCCATTACAGAACAAGAATTGAAGTACTTGGTGCAAAGGTTGTCATGAAAACAGTGAGTTTCATGACAGTGAATAGGATCATCACAAGATGTATGCAACTCTTAAATTCCCCCTGAACTTTTGGACTTGCTATAAGAAAAATGTTTGCAATCAAAACCACAGACCTGAATTCATTTTTCTTCCCCCACCTTTTCTCCCAACCCTTGGCCTGAACTTTTTGCGCAGTGCAGCTCTCCTTGCCAATCTGAATTTTGCAGTTACAGGAGGATGAATCAGTCCACCGAAATCCAACACTCCTCAGCTCTGCAAGAGGGTGGAACTGGATCCCAGCTGGGGGACAATGCTCCTGACAGTTAATTACCTTTCTTCAAAGGTCTTCTCTGCACCCTGGCTCTTTTTATCATTTTTGGTTTCTTTTGAATTTGTTACATTTCATTTGCAGTAATCACAACGTACTTGGGTTCCCTTCAACAAACCAAGAGTGCACTCCAAAACGAAATCTAAAGTAGCTCTTGGTTGAACTGTCAGCCCCTTTTCTAAAAGTTATGTATTGCGAGACTTCTCTGAACTGGTGACATGTATTAAAATCATTGCCTGCTGTCTGAGATTTGTTTGCGGTGATGCAATGGCAGTGACAAAATGGATTGAAATGTTCTATTCTGTGGGACAAATCCAGTAAGTGGTCTTAAGAGCCTGGTTCCTGAAATGAAATGCAGACCTCTGCGTCGGTTCTCTGCTCTCCGTACATAACCCATGGGGAGAGTTAGGTGCTTCGGGACGTGATCCCAGAAGCCAGCTTTGGCCAGCTCCCATCTCAGCAGAGAAATCCCGAGGGTGAGGAGTTATTTTAGGCTGCCAGTGCCACACACAGGCTGCTATTAGGAGGTGTCCCAGCTGGTTTGAACAGATAACAAGACTTCACAGAGTTCTGAGTAATGCAACGTGGGCTCCAAATTAGCAGATGGAGTTAAATAAAATGAAGATGTGGAGGTTGTTGTACCACCTCTGGCTGGTAGCCCAGTGTTTAGGGCACATGCTCAGCAGTGGGAAATGGATCCAGTCATTTCCTCACCCTGAGCTCAGCCTCTCTCTCTCACACATGGCACTAAGGCCACTCAGAGTTCAGGCAGGAGCCTAGTAAGCATTTATAAAATCACACATTTGGGTTTAGGTGCCCAAATCCTAGGTCAACCTTTTGAGGTGATCAGACCTGTGGTTCTGACCTGGAACCTTGTCCTCCCTTGCTGGTGCTCTGAGGTTGCTGCTGTGAATCCTGCCCTGATAATCTCTCCCCTTCCCTTCCAGCATCGCTGACTGTCATTGCTGTAAAGGCTGTGGCCAGCATGATAACAGTCTCTGTGAAGGGGAAAATGCAGCTAACTTATCCTGTCTTCTATATCATGATTCTTTTATTGGTAATTTCTTGTGCTTTCCAAGTCAAGTAAGTAAGATTCTACTTATCTCCTAACCTTTGTGCACGTTTTATCTGTCAGTTTTATTCAGTACCAATACTGACTCCAGATACAAGTTGCATTTAAAGGCAACAAATTCCTCACGGAGCCTTGACAGATGTATGAATTGCCTACAGCTGATTGCATTGTTTATTTAGGCTTTATTTCTCTTTATAATTGATAATTATAGATGCTGCCTCCTTTCATTATCACCTTATATGAGGTCTTCCCAAAGTTACTTCTAGTTTTGGCACAGGTCTTGAACTCATAAAATTAACTTTATGTTTATGTAAATTTTTGGGGGTTACTTTTAGAAACCTTAATTGCTGAATAATCAAATGGCCATGTTTACCCTCATTATACATCTCTTTTTTGCCACCAGTCAAACCAAAGAAGGGAGTTTACGCCAGCTTTCTCCCTGCCTCTGTTAAAACTGCACGTTGCACTTTGCTACCCTGTATGTCTGTAACTTTTTAGGAAATAGTTAACTTCTGTTGTGCAGGGGACATCCAGGTTTTTCCCACTGGCCTCTGGCCTGTTAAATGATTGTTTTATGCTGCCTTTGCAGATTGCTGGGGGTGGCAGCATGGTAAAATACGGCTTGCAGCTGAACAGAGAGTCCATTCCCTTTATGCCGGTCCCTCTGCTTCAGGTGCTGATAGCATCATTCAGTAATCTCATCTAGACTGCTCCAGTGTGAGTCTGAGTGTTTACTTGCATGATTATTTTCCGGTAGAGGAGCCAACCCAGCTTTTTCGTGGCAGAACATATCATTCCCATGTGGACTCAGAAAGTCCATGCGTTATTATGCAGTGACTCTCCATGGCTGACACAGGAACTCCCTTGTAACAGATTATAGAGTGATTTACATCCAGCTTGTCTTCACTGGGAGAACAGCTCAGGGCATTTAAAATAGGAAATAAAAGCTTGGTAAATAGGAAGCTGCTGAATTAACCTCTCCTTCTTGCCAATTTTTTCTTTCTTTCTTTTGCTGGACCAAAATTAAAACAGACATGAAATGTGGCCGTTTCTTTCCCTGGGCTCAGTGTCTCTTTCTCTCTTCTCTCTTGGACACATTTTCTAAAGGAGACAGTGTTGTCAATCTAAATTTTTCATTTTATTTGTTTCCTCTCTTATTTTATTTGACTGTCGTGTGTTAGCTCAGAACAGCCTGTGCTACAACATCCTCCTAGATTCAATGCTGGCCCCTGGTATCAGTTTTAGTCCCTGTGACCAAGTTTGTTGCAAATGGGAGAAAATAATGAGGTGTTTTCAATGACTTCAAAATCCTGACTATCCTGTGGATATGTAGGATTTCTTTATTTTTAAAACACCATGGAGACTGTTCAACAGTTGCTAAAATAACCATGCAATTACTTTAATGGCTAAAACAGATCCAAGCTTGGATTTTTACTGTGCACATATATTGTACCAGTGAAACATTTAAGTGTGGTTCTTTTTATAGGTTTTGAATACACTTTGCAGCCTCCTGATTTTCTCTTTTGGTCTGAAATGCATCGTTCACATAACAAAGTATCTGCCGGTGCATCCAAGAGTTCACACTCATGATTCATCATCCTGTGGGTAAATGTTGATAGCTGCGGTCTCCTTACAAGTGGGTTAATTGCTTTGCCTTTTTCATCCACTGATGCAGGCTGTGCAGGTCGCTCCATGGCCAGTGTCTTGGTCTTGCAGCTTTGTGTGCTGTGTATGCTCCTGTGGTCTTGCACACTCTTGCTCATGATTCTGGTGAGGATTTGTGTTGCCTTTCTGAGGAGCACAGTAGAGTTTCCAATCCAAGGAGCATAGGCTTGGAGCCACCTTCCTGGACTTTATCAGCAGGACAGAGTGTGTCTGGGGTATGACTGCATGGATAAACATACAAATATGTGTTTTAACCAAGCTGGATTGAGCAGTAGCAGCAATGTGGACTTCAGCAAAGTGAAACAGTTGCTATGAGAACTTGCGTGTTCGTGTCTGTGCTGGAAATCTACCCTTACACAACCTGTTTAAATTAGAGCAGCTTGTCCCTGGCTGCTTGCAGGCAGCACTCCTTCCAAGAACCGATGCAGACCATAAGCAGTAATATCCTAGCATTCCTCCCTTATCTGTGGTAGACAAAATTTTTCCAATAGTACTTCAAAGGACTCTCCAATGACAGCCTTTGGCCAGAATAATCCACACCAACCTTCTTGCTTTCACCTATTTGTTTGTACTCTGCAGAGTCAAAACCAGAAGGTAAATTCAATACACATGCGCATCTGTTCAGGGCTACTTGCTATTGTGGTAAGAAACGGTCACACTTACTGTTAACCTGACATAAAATGGCTTAACCTGACTGAAAATGTGATGAACCTCCTGTGGGCACGAGGTGCAGTAACGCTTGTCTTCCAGGTTCTTGAATCAAGCAACGCATCTGTATGAAGTGACAGCAGTTGTGCCCATTAATTTTGTGTTCTTCACTACCAGTGCCATCATTTCAGGTTTGTTTCTGGCCTACTACCTCTACACAATGATTTTCTGAACATCTGGTTTCCAAGAATTACTGCCTGTGACTAGGAATACAAACCAGTCAAGTCTGTCTTCACAAATAGAAGTTTTTCCTAAGTGACAGGTGTTTAAATTCTGAAAAACGAGTAAGTTCACAACTTTTGAAGCAAAATAAAAGTAATCAAATTCTAGCATTTCCAGAATTGAGATGTATGGTTTACTATGCCTTGCTGGCTTACTAAGAAGGAGTACTTGCACCTATCCTAGCCTCCTCTTGACACGCAGTAAATGCATTTACCATGTGCACACCAGCCTCTCTGTATCGGAACTGGTAGAGTAATTTTAACAGCCTGGCAAACTACTCAAATGACAACCAGCTGTGCTTCATAGTAGTTAGTGTATATTCCATTTCAGAAGGTGGAATTCTAGGTTAAGTGAAGGAAATAAAATGACTCCAAAGACTTTTTAAGCATTTAACTTTTTATTCTGGGTGAGAACTTTGAACTCGGTGTTGTTAAAGAGGGACTGCAAATCTTGGAAATGGTGCACAGCGTAAGAACACGAGCAGGGAGGACGACTAAGATGCTGTATCAGCAATGAGCCAAAATGATCATGTTGTTAGAACATTTATGACTCATTTTAACACACGCTGGGGGCTTTCCTGTCATTGCTGTGCAGGAGTTTCTCATGCAGAGCTGCCATTAATGAGAAGGGGAGTTAGCTTCACGCACAGATTGCCTCAGCACCTGTGTTAGAAGAGACCTACACTTTGTGACTGAGAGGAGACTTGTGCCAAAAGGGGGTTGCGTTCTTGTGACCATATGGGGAATTTTGGCCTTGTGCCTCCTTAAAAGATCAAGTACCTATTCAGGAATGGCTTAATAGCTTTGAGACTGGATACACATGCATTTGCACCAGGTTAGTTAAACCAGCGTAGTGCTTAGAAGAACAACCTGTGCTGAAACTTGCGGGGGTGCTCGTAGAAGGTACCTCATCTTGTGATTCCCTCGTCCTCAGCTACAGCCTTTGAAGATACAGTCACACTTCAGCTGCACTCGTTCACACTCTGGCATTTCTATGCAGAACTACGCTCATCAGTGGTTTAAAGCTAACACTTGGCTGTGAACTGGGGCAGCTGAGATCCAGATACACATCTGGTTCTGTCACCTCCACTGCAGAGGTGCTAATTCCTGGAAGACGGGTGACCAGAAAGAGCTAGTGATCCCTTCAGCCAGAAAGATTTGGCAAACTTGGCTGCTGGAGGCCTTAATTTGGTGTAAACATCAGGGACACAGCTAGCTATGAGAACCTGTTCCCAGTTGGAGTTAAGATGTCCACGTGGTCTGTTGGAGTGGCTTAACTAAATCCATGAAGAACCTGTTAGCTATATTGGTATGACTCTGCCTGTGAATGAGACCTTGGGTTTGACCTGCATAAAGGCTGTTGCTGACAATGCAAAAAATACCTGCATCTGTGCAGTTACTGACACAGCACATGCTCCAGCCTGATAGACTAAATCTTCCCCAATCCCATGCAGTATCTTGAGAAAGCCTAGATAATGGAATATGGGCACATAAAGTGAACCCATCACAATGTGATATTTTTTTTTTGCTCTGTTTGAGCATGACACTGCTCCTGACCCTCCCAGCTGTAATTCATATCACTTGGAAGCTAGTCAAGATCTGCAATTCTTGTTTCTGTCACATTCCAGGGGTCATATTTTATCGGGAATTCCAAAGTGCAGCTTTGCTGAGCGTGTTCATGTTTCTGTTCGGGTAAGTGTATCAGCCTAAAACCTGCACTAACGTTTGTACTGAAACAGCATTGCCTTGTGGAATCCCTTCTTTTCGCAGTAAGAGGAAACCTATCTTGTTATTAAAGTATTATGGAATAGCCATTATAGTAGAAAAAAAAACATTAAAGGAAAGATTGATGTCTCTGCTTTGGGAGTTTGGAGGCCTGGTTTTGAATCCAAATATGTAAAAATGTGAGACACTTATGAACTACTAATCTCATGATGGAATGAAAAACCAGCAGCATGTGTTTCTCCAGCAGGAAGGATAAATCATTGCACTCCACCAAAGATCGTGTTATAGGGGGTGCTTTTGCAACTGCGAGACATCTCCTCCCATGTAGCCTTCCGCTTGCACGTCCAGCTGGTCTTTGCTGCCACTAGACATGGGCAATTCTGTGGGTTGCTTGCCTGTGAGGCAGTACTAGAATATCTCTCCTTCATCTTCCTGTGCCAAGAAAGACACAGCATGCCTGTGGAAAAGTTCAGAGCATGCTAGGAAGCTGTTAACAATAAATATTTGAAGAAGGGCCTAGGTGTTGTGAGAGCAGAGATCTGCTGGCTACCAGCACTGTAACAACTCTGCGGACAGGTGACAGTTACTTGATAATGGGCATGAGATGGTTAAAAGCATCTCCCGGAACTGCTGAGGGTGTCTCGTCACTGTGCTGTCAAATAAATGGGGCTGATGGCTACAGGCGCCTTCGTCCTCTGCAGCTGGACCGGAGTAGGTGAGCACAACAGCTATCTCGTCTGATTGCAGGAAAAGTGACAAAAAATGGACATGAGCAAATTCAACCCATGTATTTGGCAGGCAGGGATTAGTGGCTGTGTGTCCAACACGGAGCAGATAGAAGATTTATCCAAGCATAGCAGTTTTTCATTGCTCCTGGCTTACAGCTTGCCCCTGAGACACACAGTCAGATGAGAAAAACAACAGAGATGTTGATTGTCTGCAGCTAGCCCGAGTTGTTAATGAAATTGCAAATGCTAGAATGCTAGCTTAGATGCTCTGTGAAGATTTGCTCAGGGATTCGAATATTGTGGTCTCACACTCACAGGCATTTGATTAGGTATATATTGCTGAAAGTGCAATTTTGCCTGTGGAGCCTTTGGAACAGATAGCAAAGCTTCGTGAGGCAAAAACTAGACTGAAAGAGAGCCCAAGATGAATTTATAGAGCTGCCAGGAAGGAAAGTTTCTTTATAAACTGAGCAGCTTGGGTTTGGAATTCCTTGAAAAAGAAAAATGGGGGAAAAAAGTCTCATTTCAGATGCAGTGAACTGTTTCTAATGATGCGATGCCACTGTTATTTTGCAGGTGTCTCCTATCTTTCCTTGGTGTATTTGTAATTGCAAGAAATAAAAAAGAGGAGCATTTACAAATTCCTTTTATTGACTGTGGACATATTCCTGGTAAGTAGAGGGTTTTTTCTTTCTCTTTTTAAAAATGAGTTATCAGATAATGGGATGACCTGGGAGAGCTGAGTCCCAAATGTGCTCTAGTCATATTTAATAAATATACTGTTCCCCTAATTTCTATTCCTGTTCCAAACAGATTTTTCAAAGTACTTTTCAGAGTTTTTCCAAGCTATTGTTACAACCAGTCAAATGAAAACAATGATTACTGGAGCAAAGAATGTTTAAATGATGGATTGGTGGGGGTTTTGTTTTATTAAAATTCTTCACAGAGTTGTTGTTTTTGCCTTCTCTCACCCCATTTCCTCAGGACAAAAATTGACAGGCAAAATACAACCAGATTCTCACAGTTCATGCTATGGCACTTTGAATAACAAAGACGCCTCAGTGAAAAGCTGAAGCTGAAAGAAGAAAGTACCTTACATGCCAATGGTCAGGAGGAACGCCACTGCAACGAGGACCAGAAGCACCTTTTTGTTGGACAGTCAAGTATATGTTGAACTCCTGTATGTTGATGAGTCATAGTCTTATTTAATCCTACTTAGTTTATCCCATGGTTGTCGCAAATGTGTTCTGAAGATAAAGGAAGCCCTAAGAGAAACTAAATGACTGTTAATGAAGTGGAACATTCTCCTAGTATCCATGCCTCTTGAGGGTATTTTTAGAGTCTTAATTGCCTTGAAATGCAAACAGGCACAGAACAGGATTATAAAAATTCCCCTTTGAAACCCCTCAGATCTGTGTAGATGCTTAAAGACAAAGGTGGGAAATTAGGACAATTTTTGTAAGTGACTTCAAAGTATTCTGATATATGTATAATACCTTTACAAATCTGATACTTCCTGTTCAGGCGTTAAAACTGTGGGTTTATGTATAGTATACACAAATACATTCACACAAAGTATTTTGTAAAATGTGTGGAGGGAAAATCCTGATTATCTTCTGCTGTCAAATTAATTCTCTTATCTTCCAAGGAAATAAACACATGTGTGAGGAGGGGGAAGAGGGCATTTGCCATAAACACAGGCACCTTTGCACAGGCACACACTGGAGGTGCCCAGCCAAGGCAGAGCCTGACATTTTACATCCTCCCAGAAGAGTCCCATGCACTGGGCTGTGCTGGGCTCAGCTGCATTACCTGTTAGTATAGTCTAGCCTGAGGTTTAACCTCTGCTTTCAGGAAAACAAGGTTTTAGTGAAGAAAGCGCAAAGTCCTCCAGCGGCAATGAGGTAGCCAGGCTACCTCCCTTGACGTGTCTTGAAAAACTGCTCCTAAAAAAACAGGAAAGTAGGGCAGCTGCTGCCTCCTTCCTAAACCACTGGTAATCTTGCATGAGGAAAGGCTGTTGAAAACAGGATCAGAAAGAGTCACGGGAACAGTACAGTTTTCCCTTCGTTAAATGGTAGCGTCTCCACACTGACTTGAAGAGCCAGCAGTGACGGGGAGCCATGGCAGCACAGGCTCTGTGTTCGGGTCTGGGAGGTCTCAGTGTCCCTCAGTCTCAGCCTCCCGGTGAGAAAGCTGCTTCTGGGCACCCATCACAGGTCCACTGACCCCTGCCTGGTAGCACTGATCTACTCAGCTGGCGCAGCGGGGGTCAGACACCTCTGCAGCAACAAGTGAAAGTGCTCTTGAAAAGCGTTCACATCTTGGCCAAGATGTGAACCCAGAGTTTTAGGTCTGAATTAATCTGCAGTAATGGATAGGGGCCATAGGCTGTGTGTATTTTGTTTCAGTGGGAAATGAGGTCTCCTCTTTTTCCCCATTTAAAAATAGGTGCATTTATAACAGGTACAGCTGAAGGTCTGTAAGGCAGTTTCATTTTAAACCCCACGAACTGCACACAGAGCTGCAGCTTTTCCTGTGCCGCAGTGTCCCAGGAGCCAGGGCGCGGGGGAGCTGCTTGTGAAGCTGTTTTCCAACATGGACCTTTTCCAGCTGGCACAGGATGAGACTCTGTGTCTGCACCTTACTTGTACCAGCTGCCTGGCCGTGGCCTTCCTTTCCCCTCTTACAGCTTGAGTTCAAGTTTCTAAAGCTTAAAATAAAAAAAAAGCACATTCTTTTTGTATGCTTTCTCCGGGGAGTAAGGGCATGCCTCTGTCTTTCTTTTGCAAGGCAAATTTAAGCCTCTTTCTAAGTCTCAAGTGAGAGCACGTGCTAAAGGTGGAAACAGGAGGCCTACAGGTTTTCATTCTGTGACCTGGGAAACAAATGGGTGAAAGGATTTAGTTTTGTTTCTTTTTCAAATTATTGGCCTTGGGCAGAAATCTGTTTCCATAACTCAGGAGGGCTGGAGGAGGTAGTAAGGGTTACCAGGTATAGGATTTTCTCTTTAAAGCAAGAAACCAAATGTAAAAATCTGTGGCAGAAGTTATTATTTATTTTAAACTACTGTATTTGTTCTTGAACAACACTTCTTCCTGTGGGTTTGTACAAAAGTTAAAAGGGTTAAAATGTTTTCTTTAAACTCCAGTGTAATTTGAATTAATTTATGGAGCAAAACGCTGGTGGGAATTACGTGCAATTAAAAGGGATTTGACGTGATTTTTGAGATGTGAACACGTTCCAACTAATTAATGCATTATAAGATCAGAAAAACTTAGTGATGAGAATTCATTACTGCCTGCCAAGAAAGGGACATGATTTGTTTCAAGAATCAGTTTCTAATCAATGTCACGTTCAGATTGTGCTTGTGATATTTAGCTCGCAAACACCACAGACAAATGCCTGCTAAAAGAAAAGCCTGTTCACTGGAAGACAAAAAAGTCTCTGGAGCCCTCCTCTTTAATAACGAGCTCTTTTCTTGCGATGTTTTTCCTGACATCAAAAATGTGGGCCAGATATACGCTGCAAAACTTGCACCTGCAGGCTGAACTTTCTTGAACAGATCCTCCACGGGATCCAAGGAAATCAAACCACGGGAAGGCGTGGTGGGCAGGCAGCGGCTCACGTGGTCCCCCAGGCTCCAGCTTGGGATTTTTGACCGACCAGAACCAGCAGGACTCATTTAGCGCTTGTTCCACTGCTGGTCACGCTGTGGTGAGAGATGAAGTATTAACTGGCCACGGGCCTGGAAATGGGAGCTCTGGGGTAGAGTGAGGCCATTTAATTTTTGCTGTAAAATATCAGGATGCATTTACCAAATGGTTTCAGCTGGCAGAAAATAAATGAATTTTGGACTGGATTTGTATTTCTGCCCGTGCCAGGTCCCTAGACCTGGCATTCACCTGGTGGTCACCTGCTCCTCGCTACAGCCCAGCTGTTGGTGGCCTTGTATTTTGTGTGAGGGCACTGGTCACCTGAAACCAAAGGGGAGAGGCTGGGCATTGTAGGGGCTTGAGCTTCTGTGCTTTGAAGCTGTGGTTTCATGCAACTGGCAATCTGCTTGAATGGTTCCGTGCTGCTCAAGTCTCATCCTCCTTTTCCCAGCAGTGCGATCCTGCATGGCCTCTGGCTCTCTGTGAGCCAGTTCAGCTCACTCACCCTGCAGAGAACATCTGCTTTCTCCTTGCTGAGCCGGCTCTCTAAGCTAAGCCAGCCGGGCTGGCTGGAGCGTTTGGTGGGAAGGAGGGGAAAAGGAGGAGGGGGAGCGAGACCTTTGCTCTTCAGGGGGAACTATTACATTATTTCTCTCCTTCTGGGGAGCTTCGCTACACAGCAAGTATCCTGCTAAGCTCACTCTTGATGTATCACCGTGATTCAAATACAGCAGTGACAAACTTCTTGTAGCGCTTTTAAGTGTCTGACTCCTGAAGCAAAGTCTGAGCCAGACTCGCCGGGTTGTGCACAGTGAGCATTGAGTGGCTCCACGTGGCACAGAGATAGGCAGCTGGTGGCACTGGGGGTGTCCTGAGGCCAACCAGAAGCCTAGACACATCTGACTACAACTTGTTCTAAGGACTGATGTTTTTCTTTCTAGCGACTGTTTGCTACAAGGTGCATAAGCAGTGCTGGAAGGATGGACTGAAAAGTCTTACGGACTCAAAACGGTCTCCCCTTGCCCTCTCTCCTTCCAACCCACTTCATGCAGGATTGTTGGTTACTTTCAGAGAAAAATGTTGCCTCCAGTAACACTGGATTGCAGATGATGATACTGAGCTGTCCTCCAGCTTGCCCTTGCGTTACTGTCCCCTGAGGCACGGCTTTTTTGTTGTTTAACTTTGTTCATTCATTCCTCCTGGAGAAATCAGCTGAACTGTTTTAGCAGCTTAGCCCAAACGAGGTAGAGGCTAATTACCATAATTATTATTAGAGGGCCCAGCTGCAAGACTTGCCTGAGGCCACTTCAGGAGCAAAAGACAGAAAATGTTTAGTGCTCTGGATTTTCAGGGGTTTGAGAAATCCAGTGTTTGCAATGTTTCTGGGTTCTAGGATAGAGTTAGGGACATCAGTGAATTCCATATATTGTGAATATGGGTTTAGTTTGACTTTTTTTTTTTTTTTTAAAAAAAAAGAACTTATGTGGAAGTGAAGGATGACTACTCTCTGCCTGGAGAAGCAGAGAGGAAATAAGACATTCCTTTTGCAGATGGGACATGTTTTAACCTTTTGAAGCTGGAAGATGTGTAGGGGTACCTTCCAAGCACCCTGGCTTGGAAGTAACCATTGAGTTATACAAGGAGGCAGCACTGGCAAATACATCACTATATTTTGAGCAGTCACGACCATTCAGAAACAAACCTTGTCCACTTGCCATGTGCTTCATCTGTTCAAAGCACATATAGCTGATCTGACCCTTTAGGCTGCACATAAACATATTTTTGAAGCATGCAGAACAAGATGCCTGGAGTATCGTATCAATGCCTCTTTGACACATACTGTTTCCCATGCAGAGCTCTCGCCAGGTCCTCCCTGTGGGGAAATGGAACTGTGTGGTGGGCACGCGCCACGGGCTTACTCTGATGAGAAGATACGGTACTTCCAGGGGATTCCCATTACCTGGGAAGTGTTTATGGAGTACTGCCCTACGAGGAAGCTGTGCAAACCTACAGACATAACCTAATTATGTTCCCTTCACTTTGTGATTCCCACCAGAGTAAGCAATGGCAGGTTTTGGTATCCACAGGAGAGTAATTATTGGCACCTCAGGAACTTGCAGGCACAACAGACCAGACCCTAAATAAAGAGTTAGGTGGCTGCTGAGTAGGTTTCTTATTTAATTTACATCCCAGGTTTGCAGGTAGGCCCCTGAAGTTTGCCCAAGCCTTTGAGGGAGAAAGTGCATGTATTAGTATAAAACTGCAGTAAATCTTGATTGCTAGTGGACTCAGGCGTTAGTGCCAGGGGAATTTGTGTTGGTTCACAAGGTGACGATGAGGAGGACAGTGTTTGGCGGCAGAATCAGCAATGTGTCGTGGTGGCAGGAGAGTTTTGCAGGAGCACAGAGGAATGACTCCAGGGGACCACTAATATCCAGTGGTCTCCTGGAGTCCTTGATGACAGTGTCAACAAGGCATTTGTTGACAGCTTTCACAGTAGAGCTACTGTAAAGGAATGATTAAACAGGTGGCTTAACACTGACTGTTTTACACGAAGTCAATGTATCACTGTAGCCCATGGCACTAATATGTTAAACATAAAAAGTGGCCTGTGGCCATTGATGAAGGAGCCAATTTCTGTACTTTGCTAGATCACATTGGGAAAAATAGAAATGATTGATTTAAGCCTCCAGCACAAACATGTACTTGCCAGCTCTCCAGTTGGAGATTTCCACTCTTGGAATAGGCATTGCCTTGCCTAGATGAAATCTTTGGAGTCTGCTGCCAGGTCTTTTGCCAGAATCATTAAACTGCTTGAAAGAACACCACTGTCATTTGTCTTGTGTTTGATAGCTGGTGGGCATAAATCCAGAGCAGCATGAACACAAGACCAGGACTTTTCAGTCGATTTGAAAAAAAATTTAAATGTTTTACTTGAGTTTCAATAGCGTGTGTACCAGGCCCGTAGCTTTCTGCCATCTAATGCTCTCGAATGCCCTCAGCCAAGAGTAAGAGAGAAAGCTTGCATGGCACAGAGGCTGCTAATTAGGCAGTTCTCACCTGTCACGGAAGGTTACTGCTGGTAACACATCGTACAGCAAGAGTACAGCAACAAAGCACTGGAGCTTCTATTCAGTATTCCAAGAACAGATGTTCTGTGTTTTAAAAGGGAAAGGAGCTGGGGAACATGATTTACTATTACTAGGCATCACAGTTACCCATGTGTTTATTTTTTCCAGACAGTATTTAACAGTTAACTAACAGGCACGTCCTGACAATGCTGACTGGATGCTGGGTGCGTGGATGTGCTGCAGGATTTGAGGCAGCGGTGTGAATAACGGCAGGTTGCTGATGTGAGGAGGCAGCTCCCTGTCATCTGGCCTGGCCTCCTGCACAGCTCTGGTCAGACAACCTCCTCCAAGCACTTCTGTGTGAAGCCTTTGGCCCATCTACAGAAGAAGGCACCCTGTCCTTTCCTACTAGTGAAAGTAGAAGATCCACCAATGCCATTAGTAATTTGTACTAGCAATGAGTCACTGCTTGCTTTTGAACTGTGCCTTATGTCTATTTTAACTTGTCTGGATTTAGCTTGCAGCTATTTGTCTTTTGCCAGTGATTTAAAGCACTCGGTAAAGTCCCTCTAGTAAAATACAGTAAGATGACTTGGGCTTTTTGCTAAGCCAAACAGACGGGCCTTTTAAGTCTCTTACCATCAGACATTTCTGTCAGCCCTCAGATGTTTTTTTGTAGTTGTTTTCTGCTCTCTCTCCATTTTTCCAGGGTCTGCAATTAGTCAAACACAAAGTAAAAATCACATCCTGGCAGCACTGAAGGAGCAGCACCAAACTGGACCAGACCCAGCACGCCATGATCGGGTGCCCAGCTTCCCCCCTTCCCACAGCTGCAGCCTGGCCATTTCTCCCCAGGGACACTTTCTGTTTTGACACTGTGATTTAACAGCGGCTGTTTTGCACGCCTAGAGGTGCAGCAGCCTTGGCTATTTTCAGCGATTTGGCTTCTGACTCGTTGAGTTTGGTGATGGTCCAAAGAGTAGGTGCCCTTGCTCAGAGGTCCCCAGGGGGCCAGCACAGCAGGAGACCCTGAAACCCTCTGGGCCAGGGGCTGGCACAGACACGGTGGCACCTAGCAGTGGTAGTCAGCAACCTCACAGAGCTGCCCTTTCTCCAGTGCATGAGAGATTTGAGAGCTCAGCCCAGATTTGAGGAGGGTGACTCATTCAGTGACTGTTTAAGGTGCAGCAAAGTAAATAGGCTCTGGGAGGGGTGCCTGGATATGGGGAGACCCTGCCCAGGTCAGCTGGTCTCTCCTCAAGGATGGTGATGGTACGCCAGAGGGAAGAGATGCTGATATTTGTCATACACAGCAGAAAGGCTTCTGCTCTCTCTGCCCCTTGCCGCTCACAGCCTCACAGTGGGGATGTGTTTTGAAAGCTGCAGTTTGGGCATCTCCCCTCTGAGAGGACACAAGTGACTTCTAACGCCAAACAGGACATCCAAACCCCAAAAAGCAGCAGGATGAGAGTGCTGGCACTGGTCTCTTTGGCTTGTTCAGATGATCAGCCATTGGCTCGAGTTATGGATGTCCCACCCTGAGGTGCCCAAGACTCCTGTGCTTCTGGTCCTGCTTCTTCTCCCTGCACAAGGGATGAGTGTCCCCCAACCCTTTTGGGGATGTAGGTTTTGAAATGCATTTGTGTTGGAGAGAAGGTTGTGGTACAGTTACAACCCAAAGGTCCCATGTTACACCACAGAGTAGGCACAGCTATTTTGCTGTACCCTTGCAGAGTGAATAGTTTGAATTTGGTGCTTTGAGGTGTTTGGGGCGGTTTTTCTTAGTAATTTGAAATGGACGGGTCAGTAATGTCAACTCAATTATCCTGAGGTAATTTGTGGTGAAATTCTTCATTTAAAAAAAAAGAAAAAAAGCTGTTTTTAATAGTGAAGCCTTTGCAAATAAAAGGCCATGCTGGAGCACTTTGAATGTGATTACAGTGACTCACATTTTTAATGGCTTTTTTTTAATCTCAAAAATGGCTTTTTTCCAAACAAAGTCCTACAAGGCCTCATATAACAAACAAGGGTTACTGCTCTTTTCCACACATAACATGAAAAATATCCTTGAGCGGAGCGAACTGCAGCCCATCTGCTGTAGCTTGGCCCGGCGCGCGGCGCAGCTCCCTGACCATTACGCATGGCTCGTGGTAAAGCAAACCACCTGCTTCCTGCACGAGGGCCTGCCTCGAGCCTCCCCAGCGCTTCTCCGAGCAGGAAACCCATCCAAACCGCTGACGGGGATGACAACCTTGGCATTCCCTTTTGCTGCATTTGTTCTTATGCCATTTGTTGTTCACTCAAGTGCTCCGTGGACTTTCGTCTTCTTTTCCATCCAGACTAGGAAAAGGCAGGCTGCGCCAGAGATAAATAGACTCTTACTTTCCTGTTTATCGCACTCCCTGGCTCTCCAGCTGCAGTCAGCGAAGTCTTCACTCGGGAACCCAGAAGGGCATCCTTGAAAGGGGAAGAAAAGGAGAGAGAGAGAAGTCTTGGGGCAACTTTGCCAAGGAGTGATGTGAGCATCAGCCCCGTCCTCCCTGATTCAGGGTCTGATGCTGCAGATGTTTAACTGAGCTGAGCTTTTCATGAATCCCACTTATGTCAAAACAAGTAGTCACATGAATTCCAGAAGTACCCTGGACGTGTACTTCCTAGGCTCTTACAGCACAGACAAACCATAATTTTGCAAAGACTGTGCTGAGTGAAAAACGGCATTGCCTCCACCTGCTGCATCATGCTCCACAGCTCTGCCAGCTGAACAGACCGAAGCCAACACCATTGCACAGCACATGTCGAGCATCCTCATGTTGCCTTCGTTGTCGATGAAGAGAAACCTCTGCGCATCTCACCATCAGTGCTCAAAGCAGATTAGGGACCGTTCGCATAACCCCATCTATCAGCTACACTGGGAGGGTGCCCTGCAGCACAGGGAGGTGGGCATGGCTTCAAAGGATGCAGCCCTTTACAAACCAAATGTCTTTCTGTGGCCTAAGTGAGTTTAGGGTATGCAGTGCTCCAGGGTATCTCTCAGTGGTCAAAACATGAACGTGAAGTTTAGAAGCTCTAGTTAAAATCCTTTCCCAGTCTGAACTGGAAACCACTAGCTACATCTTCAGGAAATTGAAGAACTGGGCTTTTGGCTCATTCTGCTCAGCCCTGACCCTGCTGCTGCGGTCTGGAGGGTGCTGTGGTGGCACTCCATATGTGTGTCAGAACAAGATGCTTCATTCCTCACACATTAAAAAGAAAAGAAATTCAGGGCTGCTGGTTTGCTAAGAAATAAACAGTTTTCACTACCTTTATCTCTGAAGAAATTAAACCATATTATTAAATTGACTGATTACAAATGACCATCAGCGGCACTCTGAGATAAACACCTCGTATGAAAAATTTCAGCTTAGATGGTAGAAATTTGGCAGAGTTTTAAGATCAACACAAAATGGGATTTTACAGCAGAGAACAAAGCAGTGATGCCAGCTGTGCCTGAAACCGGGACATCTGCCTTCTTGAAACAGTTATTTGGTGGAAAAAGTGTTTGTGGATATCTCTGGTTAACTGGGTGCTTGTGTGGCATGGATTATCTCGCTGGTACCAGCCCTATCACGTGTTCGTTAGCGTGTAACATGCTTTGCCACTCAGTGCTCAGAGTCCATCTTTTTATTTCTTTCTTAGAGACTGAAGATGCGCAAAATGCAGTAAATACCGTTAGAACTGGAAAAAATACTTACTTACTATGCATAAATAAGGGTTCTAATGCAAACTAAAATTACAGCTTTAAAAGTGCCATTTTTAACCGTTGACCACAACAAAATCGTAGCTTAAAAATGTATCACACCTGGCTGGCCAAAACTCTAGCCTATGTTGCTTTGTTTTGTTGTGCTAAATGGTGGCTTTAAACATACCATGCCACAAGTAGAGCTGGGCTGCAGGGGCTGTATGAAACAGGGTAAAATGTGCAACACACACCGCAGCAAAACATTGGCTAAGATGGTCTCAACATTAACCTACAAGAATACAGTTATGCTAAAAAATTATAGGAATGGTCCTAACTTTATTTCAACAGATGTTCGTGCTTACAGATTGCAGAAGACACAGCAGGTACCAGAGTCACTCTCAGCTGCTTTCTTTCAGCTGCTTAGTAACTAACAACTAAATAAATTGCTGGGGTGAGCTGGGGGTTACTAGAGGTATTCATATCTCTGCTTTGAGCCTGCACTTAGAACAGACCCTGCCCCAGCACAGGTAAGTGTCAATTCTGAATCCCTGTGTGCTTGTGGGTATGGCAATGTTTTGGTTCCTTTTTTCAAAAAATTGAATTCAGGTAACATAGGTATAGTCATAAAACCTGACCTTCTCCTCTCTGGAGCAGCTGCTCCTGCTGACCCTTTCCCTCTGTTTGCCTTTTGAAGTAGGACTTTGGGGTATTTCTGTGTTCCCTGTGATGGAAGAGGCACTAGAGCTGCCAGTGATCAGGGCACCAGTTTGTCTTCTCTGCATACTTCTGTGTTTGGCATCTTCTGCTTGGAGTCTTGTCCTGTATCCCTTTGGGTCAGCTCCAGATGCAGCATCTGTTGGGTGCTCAGTGGTGTCTGAGTAGGGCCCCTGGGTGTGACTGCAGTACAAATAATTCGCTAGGATAAAAGGCAGCATGAACACAAGAATAAATAGGCTTACATGTACCATAAAAAAGTGTCTGGAATTATAAAGTTTCCAACAAGGCATGGTGGATGCAAGCTCTGGAATGAGACTGCAACAAGCTTTACAGTAGAAACACTGGGAAAAAGAAATCTAACTAGTCTTAAGATGGAGCCTGCAAAATATATGATGGGTTTGTCTGCAATAGCACAGGAGCCTCTGGTGTGGAGGTCTCTCCCCATCTTGTGCTCCACCATCTGATGTAGCTGTTACATTCACTTTTGGCTTCTGCAGCTATAAAGCTGTGATGTGAACTTCTGTGTGTGGCAGAAAGCACCTCCTTGCTGTATAGCGGAGCTGTGAGGGACAGAAAAGATTTGCATTTGTACTGAGGCTGTGCAGTAGCTGAGATATTCCAGGAGCAATATTTATACTGGAAAAGCCAACCCAGCCTACTGCAACAGTGGTAGTAAGGGCTTCAGCAGCATCTGAGGTGGTGTCTAAGAGACAGAAGGAGTGGAGTAAAATAATATAAAACTGCTGGGGTTTATTATTAGCACTGTTGCATTTAGTATGCTTCATTCGTGAGTATTAAGCACCTGGTGGAAGATGGAAGCCTGATGCAGTGATCTGCCATTGACTCTAAAGAGTGCAAGACAATGAGTGAGGTAGATGTTTTGTGTCTTTCCAAACACATAAAATAGTGGACACACATCTCCAAAGCAGTGTTTCTCTGTGCTTTTGAGTCCATAGGGCCTCAAAAGTTTTGGAGGACTAAGCTGCAGGTTGCTTGAGCAGTGTTAATATAGTGGTCTTTGTGAATAACTAAACAGAAATGCAGCCGCCCTTTGAAAGTTGTGACTATGTGTGTGTGGGGGGGGTTGGGCAGTTGGATGGGGGAGACAGTGAGGACAGTTGCTTTGTCTTAGAATGATTTCACAAACCATTCTCTGAAGTCTTTCAGACCACAAGTGGTCCCCAGAGCACAGGTTGAGAAATACTCTCCCAGACACAATAATATCTGAGAGCAGAACTGCACTGTTCCCTAAAGCTGCCGAGTTCCTGAGGGATCGCTCCGAGAGCAGGGGGTGGTTAGACCTCTCCATTATTATTCACAGCTCTCACAGTGCAACAGAAAAATGTGCTTTAATTGTTGTCATAGCAAAGGAAATGTTTAAACCCCAGTGCAAATGTAACCCATGCTGTTCTTCTGCAAGCACGTGTGGAAAGCCTGAGGTGTAGGATCTCCTGGGTTTTGCCATGAACTGGAGTATAAAATCAGAGCTGAAACATTCAGCGCCTTGTGTGCTCTAACTGATGCTAGTGATGGTCAAAACATGCAAAAACTGAGAGGGAGCATAGATTTTAAGGAAAGTTGCATCAGCAGTCGCCAATGTGAGACCATCCTAAGGAAGAAAGGTGGGTGGGCAGGCAGGCAGGCTCTAGAAGATATGGACAGTGAATGCACAGACCCTGAAAAGAGCCACAGTTCCTAATGGTTTTTTGGTTTTTTTTCTGGATTGAGGAGTAGCCTTCTAAGAGTTTGGAAATGTTGGGGGTTTTTTTCAGTGAATGAGAGGTGCCTCAGAAATGAGACATACAAGGATAGTCTGAACTAGAATTGGTAGTGTGCCCCCTACAAATTTCCTTTTGAATAATAATACAATGTAAATATTTAGGAGTCTTTTTCTGGCACTTACAACGGTCTTGCTTTTCTGTTTTCTGCTCCTTTTGAGAAGCACTTAAGAAAAATACCTCTCTTCCTTTTGTCAGTAGGAAAGCAACAAAATTACAGTCATCTGAAAAATACTGGCACTAGCTCTGAAAAGACATAATGCAGGAGTATGTCAAAGAAAAAAAAAGGAAAATTAAATTTTTGTTATAGTTAGTTAAAGATAACTGAGTTCCTCTAAGTAAGTAGCACATTTATCATCCTGAGTGTCAAAATTTCCAAAGGTAACCTTCATGAAGTCACCCACCAACACCCATGTAATTCAGTCTGAACAACAAAATCAATAATAAAACCAGTAGGTGTAATAATTGCTGCTGTTCTCTCTCCCCAATACTTTTTTCTTGATATGAGAGTACATACATGTGTGTGTCTCTCTCTGTGTACGTAAACCAGACATAAATCTAGCAAGGAGGAGGGCTTGCTTGTCTCTGCACTTACCATGCATTGATGACTCAAAAATATATCATCCTAAACACCACGCAAGTCTTCCTTCTCCCATATCATCTCCCTACAGGAAGAACTTTCTTTTTCCTGCCAAAATCATCGCTTAAAACATTTTAGGACTAAAACATGACTAAACCTAAACATTTTTGTTTGGAGCAAGCATTTTCCAGCAGGTTTGAGTGGTCAGCTGTGGACATCACTTGGTTACTATGAAGTTATTTGGAAAGAAAAAAAAGGGTTGTTAGAAGTGATTTCATTTTGTTTTCAAAGATTACTTTCTTGATAGTGTTATACAGTAAACCCCTAATAGCTGGTTTATAGGCCAGCTCCACAAGACAAACAGACCAACTACATAAAGAGAAACAGCGAAAAAATTGGCCTGGCCAAGGAAAGCTTTCCGAAGATAATTAAAAACAACTCGTGCCTGCACTGTGAGAAAGAAGACAGCTTTCAAAATGTTTATCTTTCAGCTAAAATACAGGTCCCAAGCCTGAGTTTGAAAAACAGTTGGCCCCGGTCAGTTGCGGGCGCGGAGCCGGGGGTAGGTGGGCCAGGCTGTGAGCACCACACGGGTGGGACCGGGGCCACCAGGCCAGCCGGGATGGTCCCGGCAGGAGGTGGGCAGGGACCTCCTGCCTCTTGTCTCTGCCCAGCTTCACATCTCAGAAAGGCATGTTCCCCTGGTCCCAGAGGCGCGTCCTCCTCCAGCTGTCTCACAGTCCCTCCTCGCATACGGCTTCCCAGTAACCCGCCCCAGCACCTTCAGCCTCGCAGTTTCTCCCCGTCAGTCCCTCCATCCTTCAGCACCTGTGGATGACCATGTGGCACCACTGCACAGCCCCTCTGCCTCTCCTGCATCTTCTGTGGACCGCCCCACTGCTGGCATATCTGAAATTCCCCCTTGCTGCCAATATGTCCTTCTCTTGTTGTGCCCCTTCACGTTGGCTTCATGCCAGTTATCTAGGCAACAGTTTATATGAAAAGCTGGGGTGAGAACAGAGGCTGACAGAGTAAAAAGGCTTTGGTTGTAACCTCGCTTCCAGTCCCCAACTCTAGGAAACTGCCACCTCCTGGTTCCAGGTTTCCCGGCATCGCAGCTGCTTGCAGCTCGGTGGTTGTGTTTATTTTGGAACACTTCCTTCACAAGAAGAAAGGAAACAAAGTTCAGCCATTACCACATGAGCGGGAAGTGAAGAAAAACCCTGACTCCTCGTTATAAAAATATACTCAGCCCTTTTCCCTGCTTCCCCCACCCTCCAAGCAAGACTTCAAAGCAAAAGGCAGTCTCAGGCAGTGACATTTGCTATGGAAATAACATTCGTGGAGCGCAGCACAGGGCTGGGTCCCAGAGGAAATTTTTGTTCTTGACTTGATAGTTACAAGAATTTGAAAATCACCTAACGAGCATGTGGGGTAGGGTGTTAGTCTCAGTCACTCATTAAACCTGCACCTGGTGCATTTCTGTGCAGCAAACAGCCACGTGCAGGACTGGTGTCTCCAGAAATAGATGGCTTGAGGAAGCCAAGGGTCTGGAGAGAAGGATAAATCCTGTGCCCAGGGTGAGCTTTTGCAGAATCACAAAACTGTACAGTTTTGTAGTGCTCTCCCCTACAAGACTCAGCCCGGCACGTTTGGCCGTGCGTTGGCTGCAGATCAGAGCTTTGCCGAAGCTGCAGGGCCAGCTCCTGCTCACTGTGGAAGTTTATCTCCTAGTGATGCCTGCAGAAGCTGTCTGGCTACAAAAAATGCAGTGTGCTTCAAAAATGCAAACAAGTTAGACATCTAACTAGAGAATATGGTCACAGTGGAACTGTAGTTTTGAAGATCCATTTCTCTGAGCACTAGGGAATAATAGAGCCCCAAAAAACAACACAAGGAAACAGTAAATGCCAGCTGCCTCTGCAGAGAAACCTGCACAGAAGAGTGATATCTTTGGGCAGGGATCATCTCTTACTTGTATTCACTTTCTTTTGGCTAACAGTGGCATCTCTTCTTAGTAAATACCTAATCGGTCCTCGCTGCATCTTGTGCTACTAAATGGCTTTGTTGAGCCAGGAGATGGCACGGAGGCACAGAAGCCCTGATCTCTTGCAGGGCCTCAGAGACACCACATCAGCTGTATCAGGAACAGCATGTAGCATCCAAGAGGAAAAGATTAAAACACCATACTTGTTGAAAAAAATTAAGAAAAAGTTTCAGATCCAGCAGGAAAAGTTTCTGAGGTTGAGAACCACGTGTTGGACATCCTCCAACACTGAAGGGCTGCTAAACAAAAAAGACATGCAACACCAGTAAACCCAGCAATGCATCTGGGTCACTATCCCATCCCCAGCCATAACTGGGTGGAACCGAGCAAAGGGCAGAAACACCTGGTAACTGCGCATCAGGTGAAAGTGGTGATGGTCTCCTTATCAAGAGTCAAGGCTTCTAGGAATGCATTCTTCTAGGATGAATGCAGCATTGCCTTATTGAAACAAAATAAAGGGTGGAGGTTGTGTCACCAAGTCATAAGGGTAAACACCATGACAAATGTCTCCATGTGCTCGTGTTCTTATTGCTGACAATATTCCATTAAAGCCCTGAACACACTGGACACCTAAGTAACCTTGCAGACATCTGAAGTTAAGAGTCTACTGCTTTGTTGCATGACTAGCAGCTCAGGCTTAGGCAGACTCCTTGCAGCTCCGCAGCAAGTACTTGCACAGACAGCGCAAAACACAAACACGAAGCTCATAATTTCAGCAGCGTCTTAGAGGTCTGTAGCAATACGGGAAAGGGCCAGAATGGATGGTGGCAAATAGTGGGGAAAAGGTCATGAGAAAAACAAAAAGAGGGAAGTAAATTGTATTAGCAGAAAAACAGGGCATGACCCTACCATTTGGCAAAGTTACAGAAACGTTAACCTTTGGAAATGCTATTAGTTCATTGCTGTTGGAAAGTTGGCTGGAGAGGCAACGCTCAGGACTGACTCAGTTCTAGGGTTTCTGCTGCGCTAAGCACAGTAACACACGAACACACCTCCCCTCTCGGAGGCACGCTCGTAAGGAACAGTCACTAAATACTGTGTTTTTCCTAATATTTTGCTACCCTAGGCAACCAACCACCAACTCCACTTGGCATGACACAGCCTGGAAGAAGCAGATAGTCTAGAATCAATTTGCTACTCCAGTTGAGTTTGATTTTATGATCTTAACACTTGTCATTTTGGGAAGGAACAAAACATTTGCTGTTCCCAGGGTATGCAATGCTACTGGGAAGCCATAAATTTTAATTCAGTGCTTTATTTCCCTTGCGAAGAGATGTTGTTCATATGTGCTGTCACAGTTGGGGGTTCCTCAATTTTTCTATTTTTTTTTTCCTTTTGGTTGCTTGTCCCTTCATTAAGTTGGAACACACTCAGAAGCACAACAGCTTTTGTTTCTATCAACGATGGATGTTATAGTGAGAGTTTTGGTCTGGTTTCCCTGGACCAGGAATTGTTTCACATGAGTTTTTCTGTTGGATGAGCTGGCACTCCTCGTTCCTCCTGGCTGCCTCTCCAAGCTCTGCCAATTACTATTTTTCTTCCTTGAGCATCCGGCTTGAATTTGAAGTTGCAGGAAATGGAGATTGATGGGTTTATTCTTTAGAGGAAAATAATCAATTCAGAGTGTACGCGGGTGCCCAAAAGAGATTTAGGGAAGAGAAATACCCTGCAAGTTTATCCAAGGGTATTTCAGGGCTTGCAAGTGGAAACAGAAAACTTATTAAAATATTTTCATTTTTAAAATTGAAATTAGTATGTTAATTTATTGGAAAACCATACTCCTATAGAATTTTCTGTAAGATATATTGCTTTATATTTTGGGAAAAAAATACTTGGATGTCTAAAGGCTCAGAGAAAATACCTGCTTTTCATTCTTCCCCCTTGTATTTTCCACTCGAAAAAATTTTACCATGACAAAACCTGAAGGTACATACAGAAAAAATGTCCGGTTAATTGAAGGGTGCTATGAAAGAAGCTAGGTGATAACCTAAAGGAAAGAAATTTTAATGACAGCAATTAAAGTTCAAAGGGGAATGTTTTAAGGGTTTTCTATAATTTTATGTTACGTGACAAAAGTGTATCCTGTCTGTGAGGTCAGAAGTCCTGTTTAGCTCCCGTTTGAGAAGCAGACTCCAACTTCAGTTAGGGGGATGGCTGAAGCTTTTAATATTTTTCAGTGCTCAGTGGTCTTAACGTTTTGAGGACTGAAAAGGAAGAAACCGACACTGCAGCCTGTATATATTTCTCCAAGTCCAGGTCCCCACAGACTAATTTATACACTTGAAAATATGCAAATTAATTTTACAAATGGATCTGGATAAGAATCAGTTTTTAACGGTCATCAATTTAATGACCTTGCAGATAGAAGAGGTCACCTCTCTTGCTTCTTCATAAACCCAGAAATCTAACTGACACGTGAGGCTCCCTGTTTTCAATGGTGAAAGGGAAGTTATTATTTTTGGTAGGGTTTTTGTTCCCATCCCTGAAGACCACATGAAACCTGGCTACTGTCCTGGGACTTCTAGTTCAAGTTATTGTCTTTATAGTCCCTGGAGTTAACCTAATAGGCTGGGATCTTGTCTGTAGAAAACATTTGGAGAAAAATTAATTTATGTTGTATTTCCTGCATATTTTTGATAGCTGCTTGGCCAGACTAACAGCATCCCTCCTTGTACTGTGGGACAGTAATCTTTCAGCTTTTGACGGCCTTTTACAGAAGGAAATCTGAATGAAAAATACTCAGTATTTCAAAACGAAGGCCATGATTTACTCAGAGTAGGACCAAAGTGGAATTCAAAACACAGATAGAGCATAAATAGGGCCTTTCTTCTGTGGTTTCTACTATGCTTCAGCAAGAAAGTTGTCGAAAATAAACTGTTTCACACCAAACTGCAAGGGCACTGTGTCTGAACTCATGGGGGAACTCAGCAGAGGAGCGCATGGAAGGATTTGATGAGAACCAGAGTGGGGGCTGCAGACCCGAACCCCCCCAAGGGCTGAGGTCCCCTTCGGGGTGCTGCCCAGCTGCACGCTGCTGGTTTGAAATGCCGAGCTCTTAAAAACCAAGCATTTTAACTGCTGAAAGAGATCTATTACTTGAGACATGCTAATGCTGTGGAATCTATACCTAACTCTTCCTTTGATGTGTTTTAATGTACACATTAAAGTATGTATGCTATAGAAAACAGTCACAAGTCTAGAGCATTACAATTACAAAAACTAAAGTGCTCTAAAAGCACAAGAAATTAAATAGAAAAAAATCAAAACAGCAAATGGACGGCTGCTACCATTTACACAAGAGACTCCAAGAATCTGGCTTAGTGCCCATCCAGAGAAACAGCCAAAAGTTTGTGTCGCGGTGGCACGTGTATCAGTTTCCTCGCTGTCCTGTACAAGTACAGGTCTTGGAAAAAAACTCCAGGTGGGACCTGGATTCACCTTTCCAGTCCTGGAAGTGATGGATGCCTGAGGCACTGCAGGCAGGTCAGAAAACAGTGCTTCATGCATCTTTCTGCCTTGTATAAGAATGTGAATGGCAGCCTGTCTTCCCCAGACGTGTCCTTGCTGCAGTATGCATTTATGCTTTACGTTACAGGGAGGTCTTTCCTAGGACTTCCATTTTTCTGATGTGATCTTCTTTTACTGCATCCACAACGTAATGTCAACAGGCTGCAACGTCACCTTCCATTAAGAAAGGAGAACTCAAGGCATTTTTACAAGTTAATATATAGAATAATATTCAAATTATCTTTATAAATAAAGTGAAAACTCAAGTGTCAAACCATAGTCCTTTTAACAGGAGAGATTAAAACCACCTCTGGCTTTGAAAGTTTTGACTTTAAAGCTGTGTTAAGCCTCCTCTGCTCTTCAGGCAATCAAAGAAAATTATTTGTTCCAAGGGAGGAAGTGATTCAGATGGACGTTCATTAGGAAGCCTCTTACCATGTGTGTCACGTGTGTTGACCCACATGCAAGCACTTGCACAGGAACACCTTGCAACATTGGTGAGCTCTGGCTTTACACCAGCGCGCAGTACAACAAAAAGGGGTTGATTGCATATGAGGTGAGAAACAAGCCTTCAGGCAGGGAATTGCTATTTTCTGGACATTTCTGGGTTTGTCAGACAATTTGAAAAGGAGTAAAAAACAGAGCCTTCTGCATATCTACTAACCTTACAAAGGACAGGTTTGTTTGAGATTTGGTTGGGTTTTTTTCTCCAATGAACCCAGAACGCCAGGATTGGGATCTCTGAGCTATCTGTTAGACTCGGGCTCCCTTCTACAACACCAAAGGACTCCGGAGCTTCGCCATCAGCGCAGGAAGGATGGGCTTCCACAGTTTGTGACAGCGCGTGCTGTCACGTTGCTCCAGGAGCAGTTTCTGCAGAGGCTGTTTTCTCAGGCTGCAGAGCCTGTCTCAGCTGGCAGCTGCGGGATGTGCCCACCAGACCGGGTACCCTCCTGGAACCCTCCTCCATCCCAGCATCAGGTTTGGGGCTGCTCTAGGGGCTATGGAAATCTGTAGTTTTGGGGTTGCTGGTTTAGAAGTTGTGCCACTGTGTGCTACCTACAGGCACAAAAGTTCTTAAAGACACTAATAGAAATTACTGCTACTTTTTTTTTAAAAAAATAGTTTAATCTAATGCTTATAAATCATTAACACCTCAAAACACAGTAGCTCAGTGGAAGTCTTAAAAGAACTAATGGAAACTAAAATTAATTCTCTCTTAAGGCTTTTCCCAGACTACCATTTTATAGATGCACTAATGTTTTTTTTCATCTGTTTCTCTTTGGAGAAAAAAAAAATCTGGTTACAGTTCTTAGCCAATTTCATACATTTTTGTGATTTCATTTGGAACCCCCTTGATATATATGCCAGCTAATTTACAAGAATTATTGCATTGTAAAAATATTCAGAAAACCTGGATGCAATTGATTCCTGTAAGACAAAATGTCTTACAGGAAAATAAATTATCTATCATTAACCCTTTAATCCCTGCTGGCCTGTATCAAAACCACTTCCATGTGCACCTTAAAATAATAAAAATCAAAATCACTGTATTAAGCAACTACCAATCTGGAAAGTGTGTTTTTAATTGCAGATTTACAATTTGTTCTTCTGTGCACCTACTATGGATTTTTTTGGTGTGCCGAGGAGAAGTAACAGACTCTGACACGTGTGGTCCCTCTTTCTCACCCAACCCATTCAGAGCAACTAGTTTCGCCCACGGGTGAAGCTGTCTTGGCTGACACCTGGTACAACCGTGTAAGGTTTTTCAAAAGTACATGTGTGGTATTTATAATTAATTACAATTGTAAATACATAGGGTTCATCACTAGAGCCACAGTTAAAACAACTGGGGTGTCTGTCTCAAGAGGGGAGGAGGAGGTGGCTTATTTCTGAGATGGCATTTCAACTCATTTTTGAGTGATAAAGTTCTAAACTCAAGTTTTGCCTGTCCAAGTTTTATTTCATTCTTTTGCTAAAAGACAAAAAAAAAAAAAAGAGCCTTTTACATTTTACCGAATGTGGGGAAAAAAAGAACAAAACCAAAAATTAAGAGAAGTGATGTGTAAAAGTGACACCCAGGCACATGGGTTTACAGATGCATGAGCTCTCCCATCTGTCACAACCGCTGCATTCTCTGTAAAAGAAAACATTTTCTGGGCTAAGAAACAAACAGCCCTTCTCATCCTATTTATTTATCTTGAGATGAAATGAAATACTGAATTGCACCATCCTTTCTAGAAATTACAGCAAATCTTCACATATTTGGATCATGAAATTTGAGCTGCTCTCTTCCTTCAGATTCCTTTTTCATTCTCTGCTTTACTCTTGCTGTGTCCTGGATGTCTTTTTGATTTCTGTTTCTTAAGAATCAGGCTTAGCTATGCAAGACTGTTAGATTAGCAGCACTGCTGTAAGCCCATGATGAAAAGACAGCTAAAATGTGTCAAGTAAGCTGATGCTGGTACTTTATGCATATTTTGGAGTGTCTAAAAAGTTTGGGATTTTTTTAAACCATTCTGCAAAGGCATTTTTCCTACTACAGAAGAAACTGTGTTTCTTTAAAGAGAACCAATTCAGTAACTGAAAGCTGTGTTTTGTCTGTTCTGTTCTTTTGTCACCCCACCTACTTTGCAAACTACCTTGAACTGATTTTTTTTTTTTTTCTTTGTCCAGGGCCAAGCAAGCTCTGACTTTCAAAGCTGCCACAAAATATTTTCAGCCCATCTCCTAGGTGTTTTCCCAGAGTTCTCATTATTCAGTACAAGCTTACTTGTTCTTGCAGGGATTTGATGAGACCAGTGTTCACAAAGAATTCTAGTACAGATGAGTCAAATTTGCACAACATGCAAACTGGGGGTGCTATTGAGGTTGCTGACCTCTAGGAAGAGCATTTAGAAGCACAGGACTTTGGGTGGTGGTTTTCTGCATGTTGTATGTTTGGAACACAAAACAATGCTAGTGGTTTTCTGCTTTTCTCAGTCTTAGCACTTCAGAAACCTGCCACTGGTATTTTATTCCCTGAAGCTCTGTTCCTACTACCTACCCCACATGGGTATGTGAATGGATCAGGTTTGACATATCTGGCTCTTCCAGATTTACAGCACTGAAAGAAAAACTGTCATACTGCATTTGACAACCCTCTGTCTGTGTGTGCCACGATCCCCCAAGGCTTCCACCTCCATCGAGCAGGCTGTCACCTCGCCAACTGTTTTCTCAGATTTGCTTCAACAACCCCAGCTGCCTTTCTGCTAGGTAACTTCTTCCATTACTTACACACTGCTGAACAAACTGATTGCCCTGAACGTCTTTAACATACACACAACGATCTGGCCACAGTCCCACCTCACCTCATTCCTCAGGGTAATCACCACCCTATTCTGCAACTTCTGGACTTGCAATGGTAAACAATGCGTATCTCAGAGCCACGAGACCCTCAGCATGGTAGGTCCACTAGTCACTGTGCCTGTCTCAATGGAGCAGGCATTTACCAGGGAAGTCACGGTTCAGGCTGGGAAAAGACCTTTCACCAGGTGAGCCTCAAGTACCTTTCTGCAGCTGCTCTGAGGGAGCCGTAGGAAGAGCTACAGGAGCAATGTGTGAGCATTTGAGCTCTTCACAAGTGCTACAGATGATGCCAGAATTGCCTTCTGAGCTCTCATTCCTCGCTTGGCAAGAGCTTTTGGAAGCTGAAATGAAGCAGAGGGTTTGGGCTGGCATCCATTTTGAGAAACTTGTCTGCGGAACAGCATGGGAGCCAGAGAGCTTGTGAGAGCTTCTTTCACTGGGTGAGAGCTTCCTGGGTTCCCAAAAACGCTCGTGTATCAGAGCCCACGGGAGCTGATCCAGATGTTCTGGGGTAGTTAAGCAACAGATAGTAACTGCAGTATGATACAGCCCAAGAACAGATGTATGCTGCAAGCTACACCTGATTGAACATGATGAACACAGACGTACTGTCCAGCCGATGCACAGATAAAACAGGTTTAATTAGCCAGTTTGATTATCTGGTGTTGACACAGTTTTTATGACTAACTCACCCTTGAGACACTCCGAATCTGGAAATCCCAACCACAGATAAAAATTTCCTTGCAGCTACATAAAGTCACAGTATATTTCTGACAAACTTTGGCTGAGAGTTTTGAGCATTTTTAACTTATCGGGCTTGCAGTGCATTTTACAAGGAGAGTGAGGTCTTAAGGCATAAATCATTGACTTAAAGGAAAACAACTGTGTAACAATATTAAAAGATACACAGAACAGGATGCACTTGGATTCCAGTTTCTGTTCATTGGCTCACCAGAGACAAGGATCATAAATCAGAAAGAGAGAATGGAAATCAAAGAAAAGTAACAGGAAGTGTCAAAATGAAAACCTGGCAGAAATTACCAATAGGAGGAAAAGAAAAAAGACTCCAGATGTTTTTTTTTTTTTTAAAATAAAAACCTGGGAAAAATTCAGTGAACAAAAGATCTACAAGCAGAAAAGAAAAAAATGATAGCTTGGGTGGAGGGCTTCTCCTCTTTCTCTCTCACACACAAGCCAGGTCTAGTGAGGCAGGAAAATATGTATTTAAATAAGGGAGTCAGCAGGGGAGGGGGGGTGGGGGAAGCCATATAAACATCACCTCCCCTCTTTTCTTCCTGTGAAGCACAGCTCTGGAAACTCTGACCCTAGAAATATTTCAATTGGGCTCACAATTCAAATGGTTCATTAAATCCAGGATTATTACCACGAGAGAACTTGACGAGAGCAGCCAGGCTGCAATGTTTAAGGGGCTCCTTCTTCACACATACCTACAGGCTGCAGCGCTCACAGTCCCAGGGCGAGGAGCCTGTGAATCCCAGCCCCGCGCAGCACCAAGCTTTTCCTCTGGGGCCATCTGCCGGCTTCTGCATAGATGCTTCTCGGGATGTTTCTGGAACGACGATTGCTTTATCAGGTGCACCGAAGGTGAGCGATGCTGGAGCCATTTGGCATGATCTCTCATGGAGCTGTGGTCCAAGCTGTGCTGGGGGCTGCATCTTTCCGTCCCACATGCTGCCTAACTCTTAACTGGCACACAATACTTAAACTGGTCTTCTGAAGACAAAAAAAAATTAAAAATAATCCAGCTCCACTTCCAATACTTCCCTTGTGATCAGAGATATTCTTCCTCCTTCCGCATGTGTGCCGTATTTAATCCCACAATGGCCCTAAACTCTAATAATTGTGGGGGTATGATACTTTAAATCCTTCCTCCAAACAAACAACTTCAGCCAACGTGAATCCATTCACCTAAGAATTTTCAAACAAAACTGTGAATGAGGGAATTAATTTACAGACTGATATTTCAAAAGACAAAGCCATTAACTAATCCATATTAAATTTCTTAAAGAATCAAACTTAGTCAGTAGACTCCTCAATCAAGAATAGATTACATTTTATTTGTACATGATAATTTCAGGGTAATTTTACCAACTGGCATATATTTGTATCACATTGCTCCTGAACTACTGTTTATCACTGGAAATTAGTTTTCAAGCTGCTTAACTCAAGAATGGCTAGAAGCTTAAGGCTACCGTTAAAAAAACCCAAAACACCACCAAACCCGACCAGTCAACCCACACTGCCCCAGTCAAATCAAACACTTTTCTCTCTTCATCCCTCTAGCATACTTCACAAGTTTTATGGCTGTTTGAACAACATTCACAAACCATACTGCAACATGAAGAAACCTTCAACCCTAGCACATTCCGCACAGAAATAATCTTTTTTTTAAGAAAGCAAAATATCCCCTAATATTAACAAAAAATGTATGCTGACCCACCAGCAGCAATTTGCATCTGAAAGGCTTATCACCTTTCAAAAATAGTTTTCTCTCTCAGACTACAGAGAGAGATTGCTATACTTTCCAATTTTAGAGCTCCAGTTGCTATAATTCAGGATTATGTAGCTGGGCTATATTTTATTTGCATTTCATTTAAGCACAGAGCTTCTCCACCACAGTAAGTACCCTTCTGCTTTCTGTGCTAGTTTCTCTACTTAGCTGTTCCACTGCAGCCACACATATTCAGACACGAGGACTTGTGAGAAGCCAATTGCTATATACACTGGTCCAAATCACATGCAGTTACCTATGTGTGAATGTGCACTGGAAAGTTACAATCCATCTGACCAAGGTTTCTGAAAGGACAACACAATTTCTGTGTATTGTTATAGCATCCACTGCTCTAAGGTGAAAAATTAACCATGTATTTCTTTACAGATACAGAAGATCCTGATAATGGACGCGTTACTGTTAAAAATCCTTAGCATGCAGACATCAAAAGTAATACTAGGTCTGTTTATGCATTAGTTATTTTCATGAATAATGCTACAAAGCTTTTTAATTATTTCATAATCCTCAAGATGATGCTTGGGCTCAGAACCACCTCAAATTCGAGACATATCAGAAAGGCCACAGAAGACAAAACAGACACTCTTTGGTATTTTTGGCATTCTACTGTGCTGCAATGATACTTAAACCTCAATATTAAGTCTTGCAAATCTGTACTGTAAAGATGCTGGAGTTCGTAACAAAACGAGTCCTTTTTTATCTGCTGGCTGACTGCGTAACATATAAAGCAACCCTGTCAAGCTAACAAACCCCAGTGCTTCTCCACAGCCCGCAGCCAAGGAAAAATCCCCTCGAGTGACATATCCCAAGAGAGTTCTGGAGCAGTGGGAAGTAACATCTGGGAGAGCACCTGACCAAAGACCAAGAATGAGGTCTTCATGCTCCTCAGTTGTTTCTTTATCTGGAACACTCAGAGGGTCACCTTCTAGAGTCTTCCTGTTACCCTTTTTCTTCTTCTTCTCCTCTTTTAATTTCTGTACCTTGTGCTTGAATATGTCACAATGCTTGGGTTCCTGAGGACCACAGAAGAGTTTGTCTTTGCTTAGATGCAGCAAGTCATCTTCTGTTGGGATGCAAATCATGGCATGTAGTTCAGGGTTCCCCTTTCTCAAGAGAGACAAGTTGACCCATACAAGAGCCCTTGGATAGCTCATCAAGATTGGCATAAAGACATCTTCAGTCATTTCCTTCTGTCCCAGTCGAGAAACAAGGCGGACACGCCGATCTTTTCCAGCAGTGGGATAGCACCAGGCTGATAACTGCATTAGTAATTTTTCGCTCCTATTAAAATTTTTTACAAATAAACATGATTAACAAGTAGTACAGCAGAAATCCAGCATCCCACGTATTTGCAAGAACATGATTTTAAAAAGCCCTAGGGCTTTTTGTAACCTTCCAAGCCAGCATTTGTATCACTTGTAGCACAAAAAGCACACGGGTGAGTGCAATTCATGTGCAAGGCTATTTCTTCAGAAGGAGGTATTACTTGTTAAAACCCCCCAAATCTGTTGAATCACAAATGCTCTAAAACCTCCAGTGTCATTAATGCAGCCCAGAACTGCCAATGTTTTCTTCCCCTGACAACCACACAAAAATGAAAGACTGCGTTCAAGCACTTAACAAACACTGTTGCTGCCCTCATGCGTTGCACTGGAATGCAGAGGATTCTCTATTTTATTTATAGACCTTATTAAGCAGTGCAAGAACCACCTGTGATATTGTATTAGAGACGAGAATGCAAGCTGATTTACACAGCAACAGTTTTAAAATCACAAACGTGAGCTTCTAAAAGCTCCATCCAACTGGAAGCAGACAAAGTATATGTCAACTCCAAGAACACACTGAACTCAAATGCATTACATTTAAGATACTTACTTCATCTAGTCACAAAGTTTGCTGGGAAAAAGCAGTAGAAGGACTTCCACTCAACAGCAAAATCTGATCTATTTATTCTCCTCACTATACTTGGATCAAATAGTTCTCTCATCTTAATAATCAAGGCTGAGCTCTTCCCCTTCCCCAATTCAATAATTCCCAATAAAGAGGTAACACCTCACGTGCACCTATCATTTTGACATACCTGAGAACAATGAAGTCACTTGTCATAGTTTCATCTCTCTCACCAAAGTTTTGGGTTCCTCTAACATCCTCTGTCTTTAGGGCCCCTTCAGAGCTTGTTACTTCCATAGTCTCTACGTCACCAGTCTCAGGGGAAGCTTCTTTGGGTACTTCTGCTCTGGGGTCACAAAAGCTATGCCCTCCAGTTGCACAGTGCTCAGGGTGTGGGGAAGAAGGATGCAAAAGTTCTCCTGAAGCTTTCATTCTTCCTTCCCAGTTCCTTGTCAGCTGCCCCCAAGGACAGAAGAAAGGGGACAGAGTGCCCAGCTTGACGTAATTTACCCTTTTTGCCGGTGGACGTCTAAACAATAAATCAAGTAGGTAAGAATATTTGTTTCATGGGCCTTTATTCAGTCCCTAGCATTTCAAAAGGCGGTCTGCTTTGTCCTGCTGGCCTAATAATGTTTACTGTTTTCAAAACCAAGTACTTAGAACAGAAAATTAACTGTGCATTCCCTTTGTAATGTCATCAAACAAGAAGTTTAGTTATTCTTCTAGACAACACTGCTCTATTTCCGAGTACCATATCCTTTCAGCCATGCTGGATATCAACTGTGACTGCCACCACCACCTTTTCCTCTGAACTTCTCCTACTCGTCCCTCCTAGCGGGAAGGGGAACCAACACCAGCTGGTGCAGAAGACACTTGCAGCTACTACATACTCACGGTTAAGAGTTCTGTGTTTATTGCAGTGAAAATGAAGGCAAATTTCAGAATACCTGGTATTTAAAAGCTGGACACTGAAATATACCTCTTGGTTCACTTTATTCTTTAACATTTAGGACACACTTTGATATTCTGCCTTTGCCTTCTCCTACTTCTTCCCTCACTTATTGCTAGGGGAGCTTGAAAAAGCTTTATTTTATTGTCATATACGCTTGTTATAGCCTCATAACTGAGCATATCTCTGGGAATAGGTTTTAGTTAATTTATATTAACTAGCCCTGTTTAGCAGAGTTTTTCTGTTAAATATATCTAGGATTCTTTTCTTTTTTATAACACTAGGATTTAAAACACTAGTGAAAGATCTCAATAAAGTCCAAGTCTAAACAAACACAACAGGTAATTAAGAGAGTATTTTAAGCAGTACTCATTTTTTTTCTTTCTTGCAATCAATTTTTAAGTTAATATTACCGTTTGAATTTTTCAAGAAGACTCGTTTCCAGTTCTTTGGCAAACTGCATTCCTGCCTGGCAGTCTGGGAAATCATTTGGAGTGTGAGGTATTCTTTGATATTCAGAATGCTTTAAAGCCTCTTGCAAGCCACCAACTCGTACACCTCGATATATCTGTTATAAAAACCAAAACCCAAAAAAGCAGTGTTTGTACTGATTCCGGGTTCCTAACTGAAACAAAACATTAATGCTCCAGAAGCTGACTTAGAAAATGGAAATCTGTCACTTTAGCTTTCACAACAATTACCTTAAGTATGGTTTTCACAGTTCTAGATGCTCCTTTCAACAAAAATGTTAGTCATGCTCTTAAGTTTAATTTTGAAAAGCCATCAACAGAACTGAAGAGAATTTCACAGGCTCTGTTCTCGTACATTGCCAGGAACGTCATATTACTTCAACGAAGTCACTGCCCAATTTATTTTAACTGTATAATAGGTATCACTGCAATTAATCCCTCTGCACATTCAAAAGCATAAATTTAAACTGCAAAAAACCATTACAACTGCCATCTAAACATCCACAGCCAGATGCTCCAAACAGCACTGGAGAAACATTCAAGCTTAACTCAAACTTTGTGTTTCAAGCTTTCTCCCAAACCAGAAGCAATCAGTTTGTTGACAGAGTGGTGGAGATAGCCAAGCTGGAAATGAATTAGCAGCAGGCACCAAATGGTTTCTCTTTAGAGGCATATGCCTGTAGAAACACAAAACCAAAGAGCTATAGCATCAGTTTTCTCTCCTTACTTCCCACTCT
Source organism: Microhierax caerulescens (assembly GCA_035590215.1). Classification (NCBI taxonomy): domain Eukaryota; kingdom Metazoa; phylum Chordata; class Aves; order Falconiformes; family Falconidae; genus Microhierax; species Microhierax caerulescens. Next base: position 28,283,928 of record JAVJGJ010000037.1, read on the forward strand.
GATTTCGTGCTTTAGACTGCCCTGTGGGCACAGTTAAACCCAACAGAAGACAGGGAAAGCTATTATCTATTTCTAAGATTTTAAGACTAAGCCTCTGTCATCAATCAGTTCATGCGCCCTCTTCCAAAGTGATATTTTGATCTTATAATTTTGCATTGGTTACACAATGTGAAGTACACTCTCTAGAAGCTATTATGTTGAACCAAATTATATGATTTGCCATATTTACTTGCAATGTGCAATGAAAATAACTTACAAAAGGAATCCAGAAAGCCATGCCCCAGCCCTTTGGGAGATAGATATCCCAGCCACTCCCCCATCCGGGTCGATCTTCTCCAGCCATTTTCCCTGGCTGTTGCACCAACAGTATAGGAATCTTAGATTCACAAGGACCCAAATCAAGGTGGGATCCAGGTACCAGTAACTGAGCTCTCATATGGTTTAAATCCTGAGAAGGAGGAGACATTTCCCATAAGTTAGCAATCATTTCTCCCTCTTCCAGATACTCTTCCAAGATACAGAGAAGAGGTAGGCTTATAAGTAGGAAAAATATACTAGTAACATGCTACATGTTTGAACTGACCTTCATCAAGGCATGAAAAATGTGGGTTTTTTTTAAAAAAAAAGTATTAAGCACCCTTTTTCTCCCCTTCTTACTTGCACAGACCTTGACGGAGAGCAGGTACTGCAATTCAAGGCAAAAATGTACAGCACAGATGAAAGAGGAAAAACAAGTATCGCAACTTGGTATTTAGAGATTTGTGCACAAGACTAGCTGAACAGGTGCTTTCAGACAGTCTGTCAATACACGGAGAAAATCTGAACTACATCCAGGGAGATGAGAAGAACATTTGGTCACAAAACAGTTTCATATAAAGCATACTGGCTTCAAGGCCTTGTCAATCACCACTTGTTTTATCTCATTGTACCGCATAAAGAATACATTTATAAAAAACCAAGACCATCCGACTGCCTCTTTGCACATCCCTTCTGCATCAGATCATACACATCCAATCTGCATAAAGGTAAACATTACCTTTCACGACAGCATGAAGAACACTGTCATACACAAAAAGATTATGCTGATAACTGTGCTAGTGTACTATTTTATACGTACTCTGCTTTTTTTTACACATCAGCCTGTTTGAAAGAGCACAAAACTAATTTTCATAAAGAATATTTAGAGAGAGGTTTCTGCTATAAAAATATTTTCTCTTTTCTATTACAATAGTGCTAAAAGTTTATCATCTCTTGTAACTAAATCATCTTTTTACCCTTGCATTTTATGGGTTGCTCCTCCAGTGTCAACAGAAACGTCAAGATAGGAGATTTCAAACCTGTAACAGCACATTTAAAGCTCCCTAAAAATCACAGGTTATTGCCCAGAACACCCACAACAGAGTGTGCTGCAGTTCAGAACCAGAGGGATTTATTCCCTTCCAACTTCTATGATTCTTTTGTCAGAATTGTCCTGGCTATGACTGAGGAGTGAATGGCCACAGCCTCTCTGTGCCACTTCATCCCTTTTACCTGCTGCACACGAGTCAAGGGGATGTAGGAAAGTCCAATTCCAAACCCTTCTGACAAATAAACATACAGCTATTTAGTCCTATAGACAATCCAAAAAAGTTTTCTTTTAATTGAATCATGAAGAATAGTTGTGCAAGAACATTACACAAAGGCTACAGAATAACAACTCAGCAGCTGGATACTATGACATTAGGAAACTACTGCTTTTGGATTTATACAAGTTTCAAGAGTCCCATTCTATGGACTCTATGGACCATTAGCCATTACCTTCATGGCAATCTACCTTCTTAGTTACCTGCTCTGAGATTTTATTTTCAGTGACGTTCTTACAGATGTCCTGGTCCCAGATAAAGCTGTGAGCACAGTCTACAGGTACACCCTCCAGGTACAGCTGCCTAACTTTATCATTATCTACAAAAGAAGAGAACCTTCAAACAAAATTCAAACATTTTTTGTGTCTTCAGTATCAAATTATCAAACCCACTCCATTACCGTAAGTACAATGAGCAGACAACCAAGGAAACAGACTATTAAAAGCTTAACAAGCATCACTGCTTCTGGAGTATCTTGCTATCACATGTTTTCCAAATACAAAATATGAAAGATTTAGCGTTAGAAGCATTAACATGGTGTTCTCTTACAGACATTTCTTATTACAAACAACATCACCTTTAACAATGTAAATTACATCTTTAGCAAGCCACCTTTAATATTCTGGCATTTGACCTTTCGGGCAGAGCACACAGCTCAACAGGTTTGGTAAAAATCAGAAAGAGCAGCATTACAAAGCCTGAAATAAGTCAGTCTAAGTAAACTTGTATGAGAAGCAAGGACGACCTTTATGAAATGTACATACAGGAAATATTTTTATGGATATGACTAGCATGCAACTACTCATTTAGCACTAGCTTCCCACTCTACATCTTTTCAGGCTCTGTGCTTCAAGGAAGGGCCTATTCTTTGCTTACGTCTACACAGACCAACAGTTGTGTGTATTACTGAAGATAAGTAACACTTCTAACTTTAAAACTGATTGCTGAAGTATTAAATAAATCTCTCTCATCTTCAGCTTTGCAATCTAACCAAAACAGAGAAAATGTATACCTGCCTTTGGTGATCTATCGATTAAAAGCCTTCTGTGTACAGTATGTAATGCATGCTGATCCATATTTTAAGTGAAATAAATCTTACTAATAAAACAATACAGTGAACTGATTAATAGTTCTGTGATTAAAACTTACAGGGACTGCTGTTCATTCTGTGATCTATAGGTCTTCCGTATTAAAGGAACATAATGTGTTGGGGTTAGTTTTTTAAATCACTTAGTCTATCAAAAGAAGATTCAGCTGATTTTTCCACTTAATGTTGACAAAGACTTTAAGCACAGAAGATAGAAATTATTCAGTGGTACTAACAATACAATAGGTACTGCCAAACATAATTGCAATAATTATTTAATTAAAAGCTATAATCTTTAAGATGTCCCCATTACTAAGAGTTGCAAAATCCTTCAAAAGAAATATTAACTACAGCAGCACTCCTAACAGTTTGACGGTGTTATTAAGCTGATACTTGCTATACATTCTTGCTGATGAGTTACGTTTACGTGAGAGGGAAAAAAACTAAGGAAAATACCAGACTAGGGTGGCATTCCTTCAAATCAAGAACAATATAACTAAAAAGGAAATCCTTGCCAATTCCCTGCCAATTCAGCTAGAAGAATTCCTTCTCAGACCAAAGATTTAGGACAGGAACCTGAGCAGGAAACTAAGAGCTCAGCACTCCTAGAGGCAAAGCACAGTCTATCTGGAGATACAGCAAGTATCAATGCCTCAAAAGGAGGAGAAAAAAGACAGCAACAAAACCATGTAGTGGTGGTGGGGAATTCCTTCCTGACTCTTACAGATAACCAAGGGGGAGTGGCACATAATTACAAGCAAACATAAGGTAAGGAAAGTGACTTTTCCATCTTCTGTACAGAAAGTGTTTGTGAACACCAGAATCCCTTTATGTTAAAGTACTTAAATGTTCTAATTCCTTCAACGGTAAATTATTCACTCTAACTTTCCCTGATTGTTTTTTACCACTTCTATTATCACAGTTCAGATTGTCTTTGTCATATTCTTGGAATTCTTTACAATTTCTATATTATATAATGGCATGAGTATTTTTTTCCCCCACTTTAGAAAGCCCTTTTAAGTCAGCCTCTTTCCATCACCACAGTACATCCAATATCCCCTCATTACCCTAAAATACACTTCTCTCACTTGGCACATTCTTTCTCCTTGATCCTCACTGAACTTGGAGAATTTAATTTCTCTACTAAGCACACTATAACTCAACTCATAATCCCAAATCTTCATACCAGTTCTCTTATTTCTTACCTCTCTTCCGCTTTCTTCAGCCCACCAAGATTGCTGGGGAAATAACCCTACTGATGACTAAGTTGCTGATGATAGCAAGTGTTAGAGCTCGTACAGGAAATAGGGAGTTGGATTACTAAACACACAAAGCTCAGCAACAATCAGCATATTACCTACTTCTACTGGTGTTAATGGTTGATGCTTAGACAATACAGGCGTCTAGAGGAAAGTTTTGTTCCATTTCAAGCTGTTCTGATTTGTGTAGCTGATTATCTTAACAGTCTTACAAGACAGGCCGAAGAGCTAATAGTTCTTCTATTTGAAATTTTTCCCTCCATCTGTGAGGGCATAGCAGAAAAAGTAGAAATATAAGCACTGCTAGTTCAGAGCTGTATGTGTGTAGCGTTGCAAGGGGTGTGTTCACAGGCAAGGATTCAGGCTGTGTGTCTGCAGAAGGAACTTTAGCTCACTTATCTTTCATGACACATTCTCCTTCTATGCTTCTCATACACTGACTGTTTAAAAGCTCCACCATATTCCACATTGAGTAGTTTTTAAAGCAGTGGAATTTGCATTCTCCCATAGAAGACAGGAAAAGTACATCAAAATGTTGGAAGTGTACTTTAAAATGGAGGAAAGAATAGAACTAATTTGCAGTCATGCAAGCACTGACTGCTTCTTGGGAGTCTGACTTCCAGAAGGCATAAACCTGCTGAGAAGGCAGTGAAAAGTGATTTATTCACAAACTTTCTATCCCCCAGCCTGAAGAAATGAGGACAGTTCTTTGATTAAATCCCATCAGCACACGTCTGTAACACATGGCTTGCACACATGCAAATATGCATTTAGAATGAGAGTAACTGGAAGAGACTGATATTACATTTCATTTGTTAGCATGTTACAGGGAAAAAAACTACACAGGCATATCTTAGAACAGCATTTGGAGAAAAAAAAAAGAGAAGTGTAAGGACAGATGCGTACCATTTCACACACTGCATGTATGACAATCCCCAAGCAAAGATGATGGCTGTAACTTACCTAAACTATTCACTCATTTGACAAACAATGCATCTTTAAGTTAGTAAAGATTTCCTAAGAAAATTAGTTACTTTTATACAACATTAAAGAACAAGAAAGGCTAAAGCACATATAGAATCTACTAACATACACAGTGCCATTTCAATCTTACTAATACTAATCCTAGTAGTATTTGAATGTCTAGGAAGCAAAAAGGTGGAAAAAGTGCAGAAAACAGCAAAGGTTCCTTTTTATTGCTCAGTCAACACATCATTAAGGTAAATGAATGATTACTAACATTTCTTAAATAAAGAACATCTCACTATACGACTACATCTGAGTAATGTTACATCAAAACCAAGGCTCAGAAAGTTTTTGTAGCTCTACAGCTTGTAAAAAGATTTCTTCTTATAGAAGGGGGAAATTAATACCACACAAATGGAATTACAGATCTTAGAGAAGTGTTCTTATTGGGTGGGTGTTACTGTGGAAATCTTGGTAATACTATTGCTGTAGTGATGTATACTATATGCCATGAGTAAATTCCTTCCTTTTTTGGTTAAACAAATGGCCCTTCACAAAACTGAAGGAGGAGAGTCTCCATTCCTGGGTTACCCTTGGCAAACAAACCAGTAAAATGAGAGGACAGAACTGATTGGAAAAATGCTGGCTAAAATACTAAATCAAACTAGAATAATCTTTGGGAACATGTTGCTTCTGATGAGATTCTTGCTGGCTATGTCAGTAATCTGTCTTCAAATGTGGCCAATAACAGGTCCTGGGGAAGTGTACAACACTAGAATCAGTGTGTAGCATTGCGTTTCCTCACTCTGCCAGTTCCTAGCCACTTGTGGCTTACAGACTTCTTCAGAGGTGATTCTTTTGCACTGAGCAGCCTTCAAACTGTTCTTCAGCTATTTAACTGATTTTTTTTTTAACTCCTGCAAACCTTCCAGGCAATCAAGAAGGCTTATGGGAAAAAGCAATAAATTGAAGTGGTGTACAGAGGCAGTAAAATATGCAACAAGACCCCACACTCCAAGATTACAAATTAAGCTGACAGAATACAGGAAGACCTTATAATGGGTCCTGAAACAGTGAATAGTGGCAAGAAAGCATAATGCTTGCATAGAGAGAACAGATTAGATATAAAATGCATTCTGCACAAGAACTGATTGTGTCTAGGCTTCCTTTTATTTACACATATGGAATTTCACTTTTTCTTTCAAAACCACCGATAATTAAATGCACTTGAATGTTTTCCCCAACTAGAAAATTATAAAAGCATCTGAGCTTAATAATCTAACATGGACTAATTTTCTAGAAGTATTTTAAAAAAAATGTACCTTCTCTGCTTTTAACTACTTGAGCAAGGTGGCCTATTAAGGCAGAGATATAGCACAGGCAGTAGCTGTCACAGTCAACTATAAAATCAGGTTAGGAACAACAGTCTTTGGAGAGTAACAATAGCCTCCTGTCCTGGTTTCAGGTGGGACAGAGTTAATTATCTTCTCAGTAGCTGCTGCAGCGCTGTGTTTGGGATTTGGTGAGAGAACAATGCTGATGGCACACTGATGGTTTTGGTTGTTGCTGGGTGATGTTTATATTAAGTCGAGGACTTTTCAGTTTCTGAGGCCCAGCCAGCGAGAAGGCTGGAATGGCACAAGAAATTAGGAGGGGACACAACTAGGACAGCTGACTGAACTAGTCAAAGGGATATTCCATACCATATGTCATGCTGAGTATATATAAGCTGGGGAAAGAAGGAAGTAGGGGACGTTCAGAGTGATGGCGTTTGTCTGCCCAAGGAACTGTTATGCATGCTGGAGCCCGGCTGTCCTGGGGATGGCTGAACACCCACCTGCCCATGGGGAGTGGTGAATGAATTCCTTGCTTTGCTTTGCTTGTGCTTGCAGCTTTTGCTTTACCTATTAAACTGTCTTGATCTCAACCCACCAATTTTCTCACTTTTACTCTTCCAATCCTCTCTCCCACCCCACCATGGGGGGAGTGAGCAAGCGGCTGCGTGGTGCTTAGTCACCAGCCAGGGTTAAACCATGACACCTCCCTTTCCAACTAACACCTAAGAATACTCAACAATGGAGACAGGAGAGTGTCAGAACTCAGTCTTGAGTTCCTCAGGTTGGAGAGATGAGCTACCAAGTCACAGGATTCCCCCACTGCACGTGTAATAAGTATGCAGGAGATTGTGAATGATTCTGTAACTCCTCCTACACAGCATTAGGAAGTCACTCAGGTGGGCAACGTACAAAACAGCATCCCTGCTAAACCATTAGTCCCTCCTGTTCTCTCCTTAACTACTTCTACTCCCTTACCATGATGCCCTTTTGAGTTTCTACTAGAAGACAGCTGTATTGTCTGTCTTCTTTCATCCTTCTGCCTACTCAACTTATTTAGTACTGTTGTAACATCAAGATCTTTAGCAGAACCTAAACTAGAAGGTATCATAGTTTACCTTTTCTTGCTAGCTGAGCAAGAACCTTCTCTCTCTCCTTAATAAAAGTCAGAGAGGACACACAGAGTTTTAATTTCATGATGAAAACAAACAAAAAAAACCCACGCTCAGAAAGGAACCGGAAAGCAACACCAGCTGTTCTGAAAGTTTGTGGTTTAGAAGATTTTTACAAGTGAAGGGTAACACCAAGCAGAAAGACCTCAAAAGGCCGTTTCTAGCCAGCTGAAGGAACACAGGCATAGGTATTTTCTTCCCCTTGACTTGCTCTCTTACAGCATTACCTCTTCACCATGGCCCTCTTTCCTGAGGGATAACCAGCTCTGGCAGTGGGAGAGAAACTACTATGAGACATTTCCAATGCCTAGATGCCTTCCGCTGATCTTGCTTTCTTGAACACATCTTCACAGACATGACAAGCAGAATGAAGGGAGCTGAATTACTTCTTGTAGTTGCTAAGTTCTCTACCAGCTCAAACCAGTATCTGTAAACAAGTGCTACATAGCTCACCTTACTTCTCAGCAGAAAGGAACCAAAGTAGAGGTCATGTATGCTGCAGCACTTCCAACAGGAACATTAATGATGAGAAAGTTAGCTGAGCAGAACTAATTTACAGGAGAAAAAGGCTGTTCTAGATACCGAGGGTAGAATAGGAGGATGTAAGAAAATCCAAGTAACACAGAGCTGTGCAGAGCTGAAAGACAGCAACTGAAATAGGTGTTCAACATGACTTAAGCAAAAAGGTAAGGCTAGATCATTCTAGTGTCTTGCAAACACACTATCAAGGAAATTAAGTATTTTCAAGTGTCTGGAACCTTCAACTTGTCCTATTTGCTACTGTTTGCTAGCTGGCTATTATGTTTCTCGTATTAGGTGGGGCAGTCTGTGTCCAGTCAACCTAATTGTGTACAGTGCTGTGTAGGTGCTTCCAAACCCTACTGTATACTGTGTATACTCTTGCACATTTTTCAAGGACATTCACATCCAACTGATTTTGAATTTTGCACTGAAACATTGTGTAAGTCAGCGCAGAAATGAAAGTTTCAGAAGTCATGCATCTTTCATTCTTAACATAGCCAGCTTCTTGGCCACCTGAAACGCTAATCTTGCGATGGTAGGTTTTTTCAATGGAACTGCAACTTTCATCCTTGTAGGGCTATAAACCAGGAACAGCATCAGGAAGCCTGAATACCAAATAGAAACTTAGGAAGTAGCTTTTAGCACCTGGTTGGCCTTGCCAGGATTCGAACCTGGATCATCTGTATGGTCAGACAGAGGCTTCCACTGAGCACAAGACCAGCTTTGGTGCATGTCCCTCCCTCAAAATTGCAGTTCTAAAACTACACAACTTTTAAGCTGTTTCTGTTCTGCCAGGGGCTGTGCAAAGGAGAAGGAAACATTCTGAAAGAAAACAGTAGGGGAAAACAGCAAGACACAATCAGTAGGTGACAGTAAATGAAAAAAAAAAGTGTTGAAAGCAACTGAATCTCTTGCCTTTGGCAGTTCCAGGAGAAGCATAATATAAGCAAGGCATTTTACCTCGGTATTTTTCAAAGTCTGGCACAGCTTTTGTCTTCTTTTTTGGCAAATTGACTCGAGGATCTCCAACAGTGAGGCCCAGTATTGTACCTGGTGGCATTTCTGATGGTGAACTTATCCCTTTAAAAATACACAGATGAACATTGCCATGAAACTACCAATTAAGTTGCGATCTTTTTCTGCACCATTTTGTGCATTTTTGCCTGCAGGATGTGATACCACTGTAAGCCAGAGAAGCAATCCAGAGTACTCAAATTAACGTGCTTTGAAAACTCACCAATGCTTGTTAAATGACCAATAACAAAAGACAACAATAGCAGTGTAACATTTAGTTTGCAATTACATTTACGCTTAGCATAGGAGGGAGATCACTCTCACAACTTACATACTCAATTCATTCTTTGCATTTGGTAAATATCTTAAAGAGGCATCTCTTAAAGAACAAGCAACCTTTGTCTTATACTTATCTTCTAAAGAAATTAAATTAAAAAATGTTTTTTAAAAGTTTTACCTCCTCTCTGCTTAACTGCCTCACATTGGATAGCTCAAGTATAGTGTGAGATCTACCAAAGCCAGCTCCTTACCTGCTTCAGTGCTAGAAAGTGAGGAGATGTTGTTAACTTCATGGTATTTTACAACTCAGCCAAATAAACAAAAACATAAAGCAAGGTGTAACACTTTTACTTTGGGTAGGAGCCTACCATTTTATCCGTGGAGGTATGGTACAACTTACTGCCTTAATTTGGTGTGTATGGGGGGAGAGAGTGAGAGAGTATCTCAGACTGTATCCCTCCATCAGTCTCAAATCTAAGTTCATGAAGATAAGAAACAAGATTCAGTTCATCCATTGAGAGTTTGGACTACACAGAGGATTAAAATTCCTTTTAAAAAACTTAATGTAACACCTCCCAAATCTTTGACATGCCACAGTAATTACCTAAGCACATGCTCAACAGCATCACTCTCTTGATCAAGAAAAAAATAAGCATTTCCAAACTGAAGTCAACTTATTAGTATGCCAGTTTTGTCTACTAGAGTTTAAGAGTTTCCCTTTCCTCCCATAGCACCCATATGCCCAAATACCTTCTAATAGCTCAAAGATAGCACTTTGACACTGATGAAGCGATACTTTTTCAGAGTCCTTGCAGTTTTCTACCCACCAGTTATTCAGTCCTGTCTCTGAATCTGCCATCTCCTGGAAAACAACACACCTAATTAAACTCAAGTGGTTATTCAGTATTTGCTACCAGCATGAATTCACTCTCAGTTTGCCTTAACCACTATGGTTGCTTTCTTCCTCTTCAATTTCAAACCAAAATAATTTTTTTCCTGATGCGGTCTATTCCTATACTCACTTTACATTATTCCCAAATAAGATGTTCAGTTTAACCTGTGTTCCAAAAATTAACAAAGCAATCCACAATGCTTCCAAATTCTGTCATTAATTACTTCCTATGAAAAGCCAGAGATTTCATGGCCTCATAGTCTTTGCTGCAAGTAACAAAAAAAACCCATTAAAATCACAGTAATGCTACCTGTCAAGAGGTGGACAAAATACTAAATCCTGGAGAAATTGCACATTTGACTGAAAATACAGAAATCTTCTATACCTTACATGTCTTGTCCTTTAGCTATAGGTGCTCTAGCTCTTTGCTTAGAAATATGACCTATGGTTTGTCAAAGAGAATATAAATTATTCTGGACCTCTCAGCAGAATACGTCACTACAGCACAAATGGCACAGCTCTACTCAACAGCACCATTGTTTCTATTTTCTTCCTATCCTGGCTTAAAATCTAGATAGGGGTTCTTCCCGAGATTAGCATTAGTCAAGAGGTTCAATATAGAGAAGCTAACAGAGCAGAAATACATAGGTTAGACTTTATAATAAGTAAGGCTAGATAGTTTATGATTCCTTCTAGCAACAAAAAGCTTGCACATTCTAGAAACCTTATCAAAATTACAGTAATATCCAAACTGCCGATTTCCTTACTGTTTGGAGAGAAGCAGCTTTCAAGGTCTCTGTAAGGACAGAGTGTGATAATGGGCCGATCAGCCGATATCTGAGAATCTCCATGGTTCTGTCACTGAAACAGAAGAAAATTTCAGGTGAATTTGCAGTCATAGAACATACAATTTTTTTCCCCAGTACTGTTAAGCCAGAATTCAGCTATATTAAGTGGTTAAGGGTCATGGTTTCTGACTTCTACTATAAACAAACCTGATCACAATGCCAGTAGTCTGTGAGATCCAAGAGTAGGACTGGAATGCATCTCTAGTGCCATCACCAATTATTTTTTTCACTGGCACAGCTTTTTCTCCTTCGTTATCTTCCATCTTTCTTTTCTTGCCAAGGCTCGGAACAATATCCATTTGTTTTTGCTCTTGAATTGATGTTGTAAAAGGCTCAGGAATATAGATTTCCTCAGGCTCTGAACACTGAAATATTGTTTTTAACTCTCCCAGTATGTCCTTAAGAAACATGAAAAGTTTGGATTACGATAATAAGCAGTGCATTGCAAAACTTAAATACAGTTTTAAGAATGACACCCTACTATTTTATTTTCCTATATGAATTTAAGGGAATAAACTTCTTCTGCTGGAGTCCAGGGCTGGCTAGCAAGAGCTGAAAGTAATAATGAATGTTGCTCAGAATTTATTCTCGCTCAATTTAATGTAAGAAAAATTGCTAGTACCCAAAATTTTACTTTTTTTTTATTTTTATATTTTTAAAGTTCATAGCTAAGTACCAGATCATGATTATCTGTGATGATACTAAACTTAACCTGTTGGATGTGCCAGTAGGAAGGATGCAAATCAAGCAATATCATATTAGGAAAGTATCCTGAAGCAAGTGACACTAGAAAACATTTAAAAAGCTCAAACACAAAAAAAAATCTCAGAGGCATGCGTCTTCTGTACAAGCTTTATAAAAACAAGCTGTAGAATATAAATACTGTTAGAGTAGAAACAGTCTTCCAACTTCCAGTTCCTAAAGCCATGTATCATACCCAGCTCTTCCACACTTTTCAGAAGGTATCTTCAGCATTATGTATTGTACATGTTTAAAGAAATCAGAGTTCAACTATACAGAAAAAAATACCTGTTTGAGAGCCGGATGTACCCAGATCCACAACTGTCTGTTTTCAGACCCATCCCTGGGTTTCCAAATAAATGTAACAGGACCAAGCATACCCTCAGGATAACGATCTGCTTGGTAAAGATTCAGGGAACCCTCAAATCTTCCAGACAGACAACTAGCCTCTTCAAATGTTAATCCTAAAGAAGAAGATACTTACTGAAAAACAAAAAAATCTCCTGCTTAAAAAAAACAACAACAAAAAATGAAATTCATTCTGTTAATTCTGTATCACAATTAGCTTATTAACAAGCAACTGAAAATCAGAATGTCTGGTCCTAGTATGAGACATTTTAATTATGGTTTTCAACCAAAATCACAACTCTGTATCAACTGTTACTACTATTGAGATTGGCTGGGTATTAAAAAAAGGAAAAGGATGGGTCATCCTTTAGTCTACTCAGTATCTTAACTTAATTTTGAACCACATAAATTTTACCTGTGTCGGTGCTACATATTCGAGCAAGTGGCTTCAGAAGCTCATTCTCTTTACCAGTCAACTCCAGGCAACAATAATATGATAAGTCCTGAAACAACAGGATAGTGGTAAAGTGAGAATAACTCTTGAAAGTGAGCCTGGCAAGGACGGACCAGACAGAGCTTCACAATATACCCCAAAATACTCATTTTTCATTCACTAAAATTTGAGTTTTCTTTTTTAACTTAAAATCTCTAGTTACAGGAGAGCTGTCAGGTATTTCTCGGACAGCCAACCTGCCTCTCAAACCAACAGACCAAAAAGGACATGGAACAAAGCCTCTGTCTTCATTAGCATCCTGCTCATGAAGACGATGCAGGGATTCACTTAACCTCTTAGCTCTTGAGAAGACTGAAACTGTCATATTTCAGTCATGTTACCGTAAGACTCTTCTAATGGTTCATCTCCTTCCCTCTGATACTCACCACTGCTCATCACAATTAATCACTCCTTTTGTGCTTAGCAGTTACTAACAGCTTACACAAAAGTACTTCAAAGAGACAGAAATATTCATTATAACTGAATAGTTGATTACTTCACCTTGGCAAAATAACAAAGAAAACAGATGTAAAAATAACAAAGAAAATAGACTGGTACCTGAAGAAGGCAGTGTTTTGCCATGGCTCGGTAGCAAGCCCTGTAGCTCTTCTCTGTAGGGCTATTTCCTAAACAGTATCCCCATTTCTTTGCCATATGAAATCTCTTTGCATGCCAAATATGCGTTTCCAGCCAAATATTTTTTCTTTGCCTGTGATTAAACTCTGCTACCAAATTTATGTGGCGCCTTCTAGCTTTGCGGCATTTAGTCTTTGACTGTTCTTTTTTCTGATGTACAGATTTCTCTGCCTGTTTTTAAAAGAGAGGATATCGAAGTAAATCTCAAAAGAACAAACTTCTGTAGAAGAAAAATGCTGACATATATAAGCATACATGAAGCACTAGCATTAACTTATACTTTATTCTGATGTTAGTTCTCCATAATTCTTGAGGCTAACTAACATTCTGGAACTTTATACACAAGCCCCATCCACACAAGTAAATCAAGGTTTTACTGGAACCCATAGGTAAACCAAAATCCCCACACATTCAGAAACTTACTAGTGAACAGTAAGATCTGCTACTTCCTGTGTGAAGGTTTTGCCCAACATCAATATATCCACATGATCAAATGAATACGACATTAGGAACACCATGAGATTTGAGCTGGTACAGATGCAGTATGGACTCTCAGACTGCCAGATAGGACCCTAAGGGTTCTACAATGTGTAGAAGTGAACAAGAAAGGACTGTGGTAATGTCTTGACCAAATTCTTGATAAATAGCCAGTTAAGGTCTGAATTATTATGGGTGAATGCACGGCTGGAGAGGAAGGCTCAACTGTCTCAACTCTTTGATTTGTCTTTTTGTGAAGAGAAGTGGTAGAAATAAATAGGGACTATAAAACACAAAAAAATTCTTAGGATGTCCTTTGTAAGCTCACCAAGGAATAGCCGACAATAAACCCCTCCTGCAGTGGACCCTTTTATCATCCCTACCCTAATAACTTCTTAAGACATCAAATAAGCGCAAAGCCACGTGGTAGTGAGACCTACTTGAGCTACCATCTAAAACTGAGGTGTTCCTGCATTTTGAATCCAAATGTCAGTCAAAGTGTGAGAACCTGTAGGGAAGTTCTGTAGATAAACTCATTATTGTCTGATGTACAGCTGAATTGTACATGTAATGTCTGAACATTAATAAATGTACAGCTGAACACTGTGCCTTAGCTATGCTCACTATATAGTTTATCAGATACTATAAAACGCACTTATACCTCTTTCCTGGCAATCTCTTGGAGCCGTCTGGGTAGGCGTTTAATATTGTGGCTCATAGCTCGCCTTCGCATGTGCCTAGGTAGAGTCTGGAAAACTAGAGAGTTTGAAGACTTCTGTGCAACTGCTTTCAACATGGCATTGATCTCAGCAGCACGAGCTTGAGCAAAGGTAGACACTGGAATGAAAAGAATGGCATCAGAGCATGACAAAGGGGAACACTGTACGTAAATTACTGAATTCCAGTAGAGTATTCCTAGTACACCGGTCTAATAACTTTTTGAGATAAAAGTAAATACTGTATACTATTATTAAAGAAATTTCAATTCTTTAGATATTCTGAAGCTTACAGATATGGTTAAGCAAATACTTATACATGAATGAATTTGAAAGCCATGACATAACAAACAATTTATGCAAATAATGCAAAATTAATGCAAATAAAACTATTTGCATTAAGTACTTCTTGATGAAATTAGAGCAGCGATCTTTTCAGATGCTATTCAGAGAGATGAAAAAAAATTCTGCATGGAAAAAAAGGGAAGCAGTAATCATATTACAGACTGTTTTAAAATGATCAAATAAAATCCAGAGGTTGGTCTTGTTTTCTGCTTATGGAAGCGTATCTACTATCACAGTAACACCACACTTTGAAAAGCTAATCTGCTCTCCTAAATAAATGTTCTGTTAGATGAAAAGTTGTCTTTAGCTCACATCATGGGCAAAAACAGTTTCACTAGCTGTATTAAAAGCAGATGGCTGTCAGTACTCATTTTGCTGGCAAAGAGAAACCAAAATGCACATCCCTCATTACAATTAAATACAACTTTTCAACTCAGAGGTCTGAAAGGAGTCATTAAACAACAGCTGGTCATACATTCCAGTATAAAACTACTACTGTATTTTGGAGAAAATTACAAAAAACAGAAGAACATAGCATCAGTTCTAATTTTTGCTCCTGAACAGAAACAAAGACAGAGAGCAAACAATGACCTGCAAGTTGCCCTGGACATAAAAATCGTGACCTTTTTCTTATATACAAACCTGTTATGTATTTTGGCATTTCCTCAGAAATACTCTGACGTCCTCCTTGCCATCCTCCTCTTCCTCTGCCTCTCTCCCCTCTGTTTTGTCCTTTTGCAAAATATTGGTCTTTCCTGTAAGAAGGCCCAGATGACTGATTCAAAAATTTCTGCTGATGACACTGCTGCTCTGAACAAACATCTCCTGCAGGGTTTAGAGATAAAAGGAGTTAATAGAAATGTAAAGCAGTCTGAGTAACTGATAACTAAACACAGTTTTTCCTCATAAGACTGCATTGCACATTCCTCCTATTTTTAATATATATATATATATATATATATATAAATACATATATATGCATACATATATATATGTACCTGCAAAAGCAATCAGAAGAATTAAGTTCTTTTTTATAGGAAGAATCAAAATTTTTGCACTGTCCTGCAGCAAGCCTACAGTAGACTAAATAACTTTTGTACATTCTGAAAATGGTATCCAATCCAGACTTTGTCTTCAATATTCCATCAGATCCAATAGGAAAGATCTCACTAAAATCAGTCTGTGCAACATCAGTAGTGATTTTTACTACTGTCTAGTCAGAATTTTAGCACTAAACAAGAAAAGTTTGTATTTTTCCCTCTTGCCCCTTGACTTTTTCCCCCTAAGCAAATGTATTCTTGTTTCACTTACATGTATTGCTGTTACAGCAATAAGTAAGGTAAGCATGACGTATGTATGTTGGTGCAGTAAGTTACTTTTCCGGTACAAGCATTTAAATCAATATTGAAATTAAATAACTATAGTCTACAGTGAGCTTCCTAAGGTATAGGAATACCTTTCGAGAGTGATAAGCACCTAACAATACTTCAAGTTTAAGAGGGCCTACAACTCTATACTTAAAGATTAGTTTATATTCAACCTATTCAGTTCAGTCTTCGATAGGGTTTCCTGTACAACTTCAGATACGGTTCTCAGGCAGCTCCTGCTGGACAACTGGACTAGAAAGGGCTCAGCCAGCCACTCCCACCACCCCACTTGCTGCATCAAGAAGAGTGGTTGAGGGAACATGGGGCCATACAGTTCAGGGAGCTTCTCTAGTGAAAATCAACCTGTGTGTCCAGAGAAATGGGGCAACAGATTAAAAAAAAAAATAATCAGTTTTCAGGTTGACGAGCTTCTTAAACAAGCCTATCCCGTTGTCCCAAAAATGCTACCATTGGCATGAGGAACAGCCAGGAGCAGATCTACCTCCAGCAGCATCAATTTATGTGAATTTACAATGGCAAAGAACCTCCTTTTTCCATTTCAAATAAGCATAAAGCTTAAGTTTTACATTCAGCAGCAATGCTGTTGCAGCCCTGATGCAACCACATATCATGCAGAACTGCATTAATTCAGATGAGAAAATGGTTTTAACATGGAATAACTCCCTGATCTGGGTTCTCCACATGGCTGAGAGGAGTGCTGTCCGGGCAGCGAGGTGAAGGTGAGAAGGAAATAGCTGGGAGAGGGGGATGGATGCTGCCTCAGTAAGCAAATCTGTGTAGACCTACAGCCCAACTCAATTATGCAAGGGTAACTGGACAGCAATTAACTCATACCACAAACACACTCTTTCACTACCCAGTTTTCCTAAGAATGGAGGACCTAAACATTTTAATCAGAAGATGGAAGAGTTTCAAAAGACAGTGGCTGACTTAATACCTAAAGAAAAATTAAATTATTTCAGGTACTACGTAGATCCATTGCTTTCTAACTCCTATTTAGATTTTTTTTTCTTTCCTGTGAAACAGCCCTATAAAATTGAGATACTGACTAACACTACAGAAGAATGTGATATGGATGAAAATGCATGCTATTCCACAGGACAGAAAAGCATAACCACATAATCTTAGAAGTTCCCTGTTACAAATAAAGGTAGAAAAAACACATTTAATCTGGCAGTACTCTGGTAATGATATTCCAAAATCTTCAGACAGGGCTGACTATAATTTGCTATGTCATTCTGTCCGCCTGGGAACTCTTCAAACACCTAAATACACAGTGACACTTCTGCATTTTTTTGTTCAACCACAAAGATGCAATTTGTCAGCTTCTGAAGGCCTCACAGTAACAGCCCCTGCTCTTATGTATGCTTTTATTTCCCCCCCAGAAATAATATAGGCAACAAAATAAAAAAATGAAAGCGGGGAGGGGCTGGGGGGGTGTGTGGGGTGTGAAATCAAAGGCCGCCTGAAGCACACAGGGTGCAGGTCAATGAAAAAAGCATCTGGCACACAGGTTGGCAGATTCCTCCAGTCTTAAAGGTCACCTGCGTACAAAATGCTCCAGCAATGACCCAGCAACGCTGCCATTTGAGGGAAATGCCTTGCTGCCTCCTGCCTGTACTCTTCGATAGACAGAGGAGCCACAGGCACAGGAAGGCAAATTGGCTGGGCATGCTGATGTGATGGAAAACCAGCACATTTGTCATAGGGCAGCAGGCGAAACCAGCTCCTCCTGGGGCTCCGAGGTCTGCCAGAAAGAGAAGGGAGATCACTGGATGGGGTAAAACACCTGAACTAATGTTCGGACTAGCAACCCCAGCGGGCGGGTCGGGATTTGCCGCGTGATCAAGGGGATGATGCGGAGAAGCGCGCACTGAGGAGCCGCAGGGCAGAACCAGGGCTAAAGCACCCAACGGCCGGGGACGGGGCCCCGGGGCTGAGGAGATGGGGACACCCACCCCGAGCGGCACCCAGCCCCGGGGGGGGGAAGGGGGGGTACCTAGCCGTGTGTGTGTGTGTGGCACCCAGCCCCGGGGGGGGGAACGACACCCTCCGCGGTCACCCACCCCGTCCCTGGGTAGGGGACCCCCCCTCCCCAGACGTACCTGGGGGCGGGCAGGCTCTGCCCCCGCCGCCAGGGAAGGGTCCCGGCTCTGCGGGAAGGGTGACGCTGGCCGGCTGGTTCCTCATCTTCTTGGCCCGCTTCTTCTCCCGCGCCCCAGACATCTCCGGCAGGGCCCGGGGGGCGCGGGGAGAGAAGGCTCACGGCAACCCGCCCCTAGGCGGGCCTGAGCGCGCCCGGCAGGGACTGCCGAGCCTCTCCGCAGCGGAGGAGAGGCGGGGAGAGGCTGGCGGTGCAGCTGAGGGCACAGCGGGAACGGGAGCGGACCCCGACCCCGCACCTACCCGCGGCGCGGCCCCCACCCGCTACACGCGGCCGCCCCAAACCCCGCAGCGCGCATGCGCACGGCGCAGCGCCGCACACGCCCACCCCGCCGCCCCCCGGGGAACTACGTTTCCCAGAACCCCCTGCGGGGCGCTGCGGCACAGCGGCGCGGGGCAGGGCGGCCGGGCGGGCGGCTGGCTCTCTGAGGAGAGGGCAAGAGGGGGCTGCCGGCAGCTATGGCCTCGCTCGTGAAGAAAATAATCAGCACTGCTAAGGCTCCCCCTGCGCTGGGTCCCTACAGGTATGCCTTAGCGAGAGGCAGGGCTCCGGGAAGGAGTAGGAGCGAGCGGGAGCAGGTTTTGCCCGTCGGCAGGTGCCTGGGGCGGGGGTCTGCCAGGCAGCCCTGTGGTGGGGGTGGGCCCCTCCGTCAGGCACCGGCCTCCTCTCCGGTAACCCCCCAGGGCCATCTGGGGTCCTACAGCACGGACAGGTCTGCAAGGCTGGCGGCCATTTAGGCGAAGTTTTAAAATGTCTCTCAAAAAGTCAGTTCGGGAAAATACTTCTGAAATCAGCGGTAAGCAGAGGTTTAAAATGTGAATGTTCACTCTGGAGGTGATGGGAAGTGAAGGTGGAGCCCAAAGCAGGATGCACTTGGGCTGCTGGAGAGTTCGCTGCCTGGAAATTGCAAATCACTTCTTTTGAATGTGACTTCCAGCAGGTTATAGGTGCTTTTCAGTCTAAAAACTAACTGCTGTAAAAACATATAGTATGTTGCTCACTGTTTTCACAAGTAAGTTGTTGCAATGGTTCTGAATGTAATTTAAAAAATAAATGATCCCATTTTTAATTGGAGAAAGGTTTCACTTTGCTATTTGGGTGTGCAAAAATACTCAATAACTATAGCAGACTCTTATAGCTAAGGTACTGAGGGATTTTTACCAAGGCATTTTCTAAGAATTTTTAATTCTGCATTTGGGCTTTGTTTTCCCAATACAAACACAGATTCCTTTGATCTAAACTTTTCCACCCCTAGCATCTTAGTGCCTTCCAGGTGCGTTTTGCCTTTTTGTCTCCCTTACTTTGCAGCTGAGCTTTCTGAGCTTCAAAGTGTGTGTCCTTCAGGGGAATTACAAAGATGGAGAAATACAAAGTGACGAAGCAGAGCCCTGACATGAAGGTTAACTTCTGTAAACAATGAATCGTTACTGGATTACAGCCAGGGGCCTGGCATGGCTTGCAGCGAGGAGAACATTGAAGATACTGGAAGGCGATGCTTTGGCTGTGCGCACACAAACCACTGGCTTAGCCTTCGCAACGTAGCTCTCCACTTCTGTTGGGGATTAACTGCACGCCAACGTTTTATGCTTAGTAGTTCTTAGTGAAATATTGCTTATTAAGCAGCCTTTTAATTGTATGATGGGTCTAACATCAGTAAGTTGATCAATAACTTAGTTTATCAGTTTCAGTAAACTTGTCAAAGTCCAGTGAGCAGAAGTTGCACAAGAACTGCTACATTTCTAATGTGGAGTCTGAAAACAGTAACAGAGGAATGTGGGCTTAATAGAGAATGAGGAATTGGGATGTATGGGCTGCATTCCTGGTTCTGCTACAACCCTTCAGCATGCTTTGTTGGTGACCCATTTTTACTGTATTTTTGTATGTCCTTTACTGCATCCAGTTTCCTGTATCTCGAGATAGGTGGGTATGTATATAAAAAGATATGTGTGAGTGTGTATGTGTATATGTATATCTCATTAACGTTAATGGAGCCAAGATACTGTCGTATCAACAATCATCTATGTAAAGAAGATCTGATTATCTTTGCAGTACATGTCTTTAAAGAGCATGCTTCTTAACACCATCTTTCTCATGGATAATGTTCTTCTAATGTCATAATGTTTGTCCAGTTATGCACTTAGGTATATGGAAACCTGAATGACTTTAGGCACACCAGATCTTTGCTGAATCAGATTAATGAGTAGCTACAATTGACCCTAGTTATAGGATGCATCTGCAGTTAAAGTATGGTTGGGGTTTGTGTAGTTGAATTTTCTCTGAGCTTCGCTCATGCATTTGACTCCTGTAAAAATATACCCTTTATTTAGTAAATTGTTAATAGTCTCAGTGAATGGAAGATTCCACCAGCAAGCATGCCAAGAGAAGGAAGTTGAGGGGCAAAGGAGGAGACACAATAAGACTGCTGCAGATGTTGATCTGGCAGTGGTATGAGAAGGCTTCAGCCTGTTGGTGTTTTTTCCTAATTATTCATTATTTAGGATGCTCTGAAGGCCTTTGTTGGGATAAATATTTCGTTGTGACGAAATATTTGCTTTATAATAAGCAGTACAAGACTCTTTTAGAGAGCTCATGACTTCTTGCTGCATGGTTTTCTGTGCTTCAAACAGAAACAGAAGTTTGGTCTGAGGGCCTGTGCCTCAAACAAAGCAAGACATGGTAGGAAAGAAAATAAAATGAGAGGCATGTGTGTTTTGCTCATACATGTATTTTCTATCAACAAGACTGCATCGGCTAGAAAACTTCATTCATTCAAACATCACCTATGAGGACAGGCTGAGAGAGTTGGGGTTGCTCAGCCTGGAGAAGAGAAGGCTCCGGGGAGACCTTAGAGCTGCCTTCCAGTACCTAAAGGGGCCTGAGGAAAGCTGGGGAGGGGCTTTTTATGAGGACATGTAGTGACAGGACAAGGGGTAATGGCTTTAGACTAAAAGAGGGTAGATTTAGATTAGATGTTAGGAAGAAATCCTGTATGGTGAGGGTGGTGAGGCGCTGGCAAAGGTTTCCCAGAGCAGCTGTGGATGCCCCATCCCTTGAAGTGCTCAGATCCAGGCAGGATGGGGCTTTGAGCAACCTGGTCTGATGGAAGGTGTCCCTGCCCATGGCAGGGTGTGGGTGGAACTAGATGATCTTTAAGGACCCTTCCAACCCAAACCATTCTATGATTCACTAGTTTCTCTACTTTAAATGGTGTAGTTCTGTGATTTACTCTGGTTTTGTTAGTTGATGATAGAGAAAATAATCACCACAAGATATTTTACCTTAGCAATTAAGTTACTGGCTATTTTTTCCCCTTATGAAATTAAAGGAGAATTTAGGACAGGGGTAAAAGGAAAAATGGGAGTGATGGCACTCTTCAGATTGCCTAACTGTAATCATTTACTGAGTCCCTAAATTAGGTTGGTCCAAAGTGAAGTCAATGGATTGAGACAATCCAACTGAGTCAATTCAATTAAGAGAGAAAACATAATAAAAATATTTTCTGGAAGAGTCCCTTTCTTTTTCCACTGGCATTAAAGGGAAGCTAACCTCTTAATTTTGATGCTTCGGGGAGGTACCTAACCCTACTTTGCATAACTTGAGACATTGCTGAATTGTCAAAACTTCGTGTTTTCTTGTACAGTGGGAAAAGATAAAAAAGCCAGTGTTGACACACCACAAACACTTTCAAAAGAATCTTTTTCTAAGTTCTTTGTGAAACATTTTTAATTACCAGCTGAAGAGAAGTAAACTATGTCCCTTGTGTAATGTTTGCTAGGTAGTTTAAATCTTTGTTTTAATCTTTTAATCTCTTTGTGGTATTTAAAGACATTAATAATTGCCAACTCTACTTCAGCAGAAACACACCTGACATTTATTTGAAAATGTTTTGCAAATAGCTTAAAATCTTCAATCTTCTGAATTAACCCACCCAACAGGTCACTCAGGTTATTTGGCAAGAGGAAAGTGATTGTTCTGGGAATGGAGTGATCTGGAAGTTGTGCTGACTGGCCAGATTTGTGACTCTGGAGGAATACTGCTAAGGGCTTCACCTTACAGCTGCAACTTAGTATCATGGTGCTTATTTGATAAGAAAAATGTTAAATTTTCTAATCAGCACTCTTGATTTTTCTTTCTCTACTCCTCCACCACCCACCACCCCCGTTCTTCAGCTGAGATGTAGGTGAAAGGTATTGTCTACCTGTCAAACTAGGGTGGGATATATATCTGGGCAGGTCCAAAAATTGTGGAAAATTGTGTTTATTTACTCTGCCTCCCCTCTGCTATCTGTAGTGTGGAAGCTGTGTAGCTCAGTTTAGTGTTGTGCTGCTGTGCCCATACCCTGTGCCTTTGCAAGAAACAGGGTTTATTTCCTCAAAACCAGAGCTATGCACTTCCATAAGTGGTCTAATCCCAGCTCTCCCAAAAGCATACACAGATTGAATGTGTGGTTGTGTGTACAGACTTGTGCATGGTCCTCTAACTTTCCGAGATGTTATAAACTACTGAAGAATATGAGAAATGTGCCTTCAGATAGTTAAATGTTTTGATGGGGAAACATTAAACCTAAAATGTCACTTGTTTTCAGCCAAGCAGTCCTGGTAGACCGGACAATGTACATTGCAGGACAGATTGGTATAGAACCTTCAACCGGGCAGCTTGTTTCTGGAGGGGCAAAGGAAGAAGCTAAGCAGGTAAGATGTCTTCTAGCAATAAACTTGTGAGGGAGTTGGCATGTGCATAGTTAAACACTGACTTATGAGAAACTGAAGACACCTAGAGATCACATTTCACACA
The DNA here is from genome assembly GCA_035590215.1 of Microhierax caerulescens. NCBI lineage: Eukaryota > Metazoa > Chordata > Aves > Falconiformes > Falconidae > Microhierax > Microhierax caerulescens. The sequence goes on from JAVJGJ010000037.1 coordinate 28,307,025, forward strand.
CTCTAAAATAAGGGAAAAGCAGGAGGAAGTCTTCCATTCTAACCCTGTAATTTTTCACCTAAAGAACTTGGAGGGCAGGGGGGGAATCTGCATTTCATGTAGTAAAGAATCAATGTTTATAACAAAGGTTAAGATCTCAGTAATAACCCTGGCTTGAGTCAGGGGAAGATTTGTTCCCCCAGTAGCAAAGAGGTGGTGTGAGGTAATAGGGTGAGATGGAGCTGCATCATGCATTTACATCTAATGAATGGATGCTTTAATATTTGTGTTTATTAGAAGCTCCCTTTTAGTAATTTCTGATTTTGCTTACTCACTGAAGACTGTTGATGATTTGCTGGGTGAACTTACAGTTTTAACGTGGATGTAGCCAAATACTACCATATTTACATACTTACCTAAATACAACCAAGCTGATAGTTAAAAGATTTTTGCCTTGTTTTTCATTAGGCTCTAAAAAACATGGGAGAAATCCTGAGAGCTGCAGGCTGTGATTATGGCAATGGTAAGTGCTGCTGTGATGGTGGCAAACAAATGGTTGGTTTTACCTGGCTTAAAAAAAAATGCAGTGGGCTTAAAAAACCAAAAAGGCTGTTTGCTAAACATTCAGTTGTTATCAATAGCTGGAAGAAACAAAAAGAATCATGAGTCTGGGTTACAAAATATAATAAGTCAGAATGCGAATCTTTGTGGTGGGTATCAATGGAACACTGCTTTTCACCAGAAGTTTCTGCCCACAGTGCTAATATTTTAACTCTTACTGGGGAAGCTCAGATATAGACAGAGCTGCAACTGACTACAGGCATTTTAAGTATCCTAGGCTTCGCTCCAGGTAAAAGCAGGTTTATATCTATGGTGTTAATATTCTAGGAGCTTTCAATACTTTTTCTTGGGGGAAGGACTCTTAATAGTGGAGCCAAACCAGCATTAATGCTGACTTGGGCAGTCATGGGTAAAACATTTAGTATAGACTGTATTTTCACACCTGTTATGGACTCTTCAGGCAGCACATATATTATATAGTTTATTGCCAACAGCTGGATTACAACAGCTTTTTTTTATTGACCTGCTTATCAGTTCTATGCCTCTTGGAAGAATTGGGTTTAGAATGAAATTTAGAATGGATATTTTCAGAGCTGGTTAGGAATGTCTAATTCCTTAAAGTTTTATTAAGTACTAGCATTCAGTTTTTTTTAGGTGGTCACTCTAATGGTCAACATCTGTTTGTAAAACTTTTCAAAATATTTAGAATACTTGAGAGAAATTTATGAAATAAAAGCAAGAAATGCACTGAAGATTTTTGACTTCTTTATACAAGTCAGAGGTCTAAAATAACTGCAGTTGTGTAATTTCTAGTTGTGAAGACTACGGTTTTGATGGCAGACATGAAGGATTTCAATGATATTAACGATATTTACAAACAATGTAAGTAGATCTTTTTTGTTTTTGTTTTACCAGTATGGCTTGTGGAACAAAATATATTCATAGTAGGCAAAGTGTTTTAATGACTCAGATTATGTAGTTCCGGAATCCTTGAGATTCCAGTTGAAATGTAATATTAAAAAAAAAACCACCCTAATTTGCAAGCATCAGATCAAGCACAGCCTACTTTCCTATGGATTTGTGCCCCATCATTCCACTAACCCACTGTCATGTGAAGATCAACTCCTGCTATCCCTGCAGGTTGATCTTCCATGCCTCTTTACCTTGATAGATGCTGTTATCCCTATGTAATTCCACTGTAGGCAACCTTCAAATGCTTATTTTCAGATTTTTTTATCTCCATTTCTTTGAAGTCTGTATCTCTTTATACAAGATCATACACTTTTTATATAAGGATGAGCCACACTGCTCCACTTAAGGAAAAAAGCAAAAAAAATGCTTGGTCAGACAAAATTGGATATGGACGGAAATAGGTCATTCCAGTCAGCCATATTGTGCAGAAGCATTTGGGAGAGTATGCACATAAGTTCCTCATTTATATGGCTTTGGTTTTGAATTAGATAGCAACATCTGGTTTTGAATGAAGTCTTTTATTGAAGAGCTATCAATACACTTTTCTGCATGTCAAAGTGTGTGTTTAAGCAGGGTAAAAACAGACTAGCTGGGTACTTGTTACTTGTTGCCTCCTACCTGTAGTTCAAGACAGTAGTTGCTGTTCTTTGTGAGCTATTATCCTGCCTTGTCAGTGCAGGACACTGAAATTATCATTTCTGAGCTTAGTGTTAGCTCCCACTGGTAAAACTTCAATTTAATTACACAAATTCCTTGGAAGTGTTCAAAGTCAGGTTGGACGGGGCTTTAAGCAGCCTGATCTAGTGAAAGATTTTCTTGCTCATGGCAGGTGGCTGGGTTGGACTAGATAATCTTTAAAGGTCCCTTCCAAATTGAACTAGTCTATGAGTCTATAAATTCAGCTCTTGCATCTTTACCCTTCCCCCCCTTTATTTTGTTGTCGTGATCCATGTCCCCTGACCCATTATTTTAATATCCATGAGTGCCAGGCCTAAGTGGGAACAGAAGAATAGGCCAAGGGACTATTTTTCCTATGCCAGCCTTTGATATGAGTAGGGTTGGCCCCCTGTTGACCTTAAGCAAATCTGGCATCTTTGCCTATGACTTGGCAGGGGCCTGTTTCTCCCCCTTGCTCTTTCTGTGAAAGAGCACTCTCCCATTCCCTGGTGTTTGCAACTGGATGATCACTGTTCTGATTTAATCTTTCTTTTTCAGCCAAGTTGGTGTCGAGGCCATGCAGTGTCAGCAGACTGCAGGTTATCACTGGCCGTTAGAATCATGGCTGTAGCTGGCTTCTGGATGATGAATGATAGCTTGCTGAGATGTTGGAGCAGTCAATGACCAAAAAAACCCTAAACCAGCAATGGGGAAATGATAGCTCGCACAGAAAACTATTTGTCCTGTAGCCTTGAACATGAAACTGTTCCAATGACTACATTTTATACAGATTACTTTAAAGAACTGTGTTTTATCAAGCAAAGTTAAGTGATTGGTGGATATTTCTGTTTAAATTACAGTTTTCAAGACAAACTTCCCAGCCAGAGCAGCCTATCAGGTTGCTGCTTTGCCCAAAGTAAGTGTCATTTTTCTGCCTAGAAAAAGTTTTCTGAAATTCCTTACTTCTGAAGCATTCTGACAGCTTTTCTTATTATGGAATAGCTTCAATTGCAATTATTTGAAAGAAGACTCTTAAGAATTTAGTTTTTTCTAAGTATACAAGTCTTATTCCCACACATTATAAGACATCTCAATATAAGAGATAGATTTCTTGATGGTGAAAGATGGCTGCAGTGCTAGAAATCAGGGGCTGTGATACTGTGATACTTAAGTAAAGTGAATTTTCACTATTACTTAACAATGCTAAATTAGTACTGCAACTATCAGAAGTATACTCTCCCTCAAATGTCACTCTGTTCGTACAAGGTTGTATTATACATTCAGTTGCTTTGTAAAAAAGAGATATTCAATTCCTAATATGTTTCCTCGTTGTTTTCTCACAGGGTGCTCGAGTTGAGATTGAAGCTATTGCCATTCAGGGCCCCCTCCAAGATGCTTCAGCCTGACTATAAATAGAAACTGATTATCCCATGACAGCCATTTTAGATGTAATACTTCTCCCTTACATCTGCCTATTCCTACAGTTGACTATCAGCAGTTAGGTACAGTTGCAATCAGTAAACTTACTGAGGAAAGGTGCTTGCTTCTGGATTGTGGCCTTGGATTCTCTAAAATACGAGCTTACAGTGAATTCTCTGCTGGAAGACCCTGAAACCTCCTGCTAAAATCAGCCGAGCCTGATTGCAGGACAGGGCCCTTACTTTGTGCTGGTGACTGGATATTCAGGTATTAAAGTGTACACTTGGGTGAATGTATGACAGCTATACTGTGGGTGATCTGGACATGGAAAACTAATGATTTGCAATAGTAAGCTTTTTGTAACAATTTTATATGAGAAAAAATGAAAGAAATGGGAAAACAGAACACTTGAATTGCATCTTCACTTTGGTGTTTTGGGGAATTTTGTTGTATTTGTTTCTAAGCTGCGATAAACTTTCTTTACAGAATAGATTACTGTTGATATGGAAGCAGTTGCTTAAGATAATTAATACTAATTTCAGAAAGATGAAAATTATGCTCTTCTTAAGTGCTAACTTTATAAATCAGCTGTAAATGAGTACCTACCTGTACCTAAATGAGTACCTAACCTTTTTCATAGCAATTCAACTTCAACGATGTTTTGATTTTAAAAAAAATATATCCCATTTAATAAGAATAAAATATGATCGCGTCTGTAAAACTGTGCTTGTCTGTTCTGGGAACAAACTTTTCCGGATTATGCTTCTGTACTCCATTACAAAAAAGTCCCCATCTTATTTATTCAACAGAAATAATTCAAACCATAAGAATAGGTTTATTATCTATCTCCTAATAGCTAAGGATAAAAATAATCCTCCAAGATAGGAAGCTTTCAGCTACCATGGCATTATAGTTCTTGGCATTTTTCTCTCTACAGCTAAGGACAGAAGCATCTGCCCGATTGATTAAGCAATATTGCAAAGTCAGACTGGTGTTGCTAGTAAATTATCCCATCCCTCAGCATTTATCTTCTAACCAAGTTGGAATGGATATTGTGTTTGTATAAGGATCTGGTTTGAAAGTCTGCTATCTCATGTTAGAGTTGATTCCATGTCTTCCCCACAGCCACATGATTAAGCACACTTAGTTTATTCAGGGGGAAAGGAGCAGAAATTCTTTTCTGTTGTAGTCTGTTCACCTCGGTGTCTTGCTCTGTTCTGTGAAAATGGCCATCCAGTTAAATACGGGATGCTATTGTCACTGTATCTTCACTTTCTTTGTGCAGGGAGTAAAAATAGCTATATGCAGCAGCTTGAAGAATGTACTGTTTCAGTGGCAGAAACGTGTATTTTGTTTATCAAAGGTACCATGAGAGGGAATCCTGTGTGCTGCTCATCCCAGAGGTTGGCTGCTGCTGTTTGTATGCCAGGGTGCCATGACTGAGTGCTTCAGCAGCTATTTCTAATCCCATCCTGTGTGACCAAACTCAATGTTAGTAAGCCACAAAAGCAGTAGTATAGCAAGGAAAGGGCGTAGCGCCGGTTTGCCACAGGTCAAGTCACAATACTGTGGGTTCAGCTGTCCAACAACTGAAATCCAAACTTAAGTTCTCCCGTGGGTATCATTTGTCTTCTGTGTATAATGCCTACTGATGCTCATGTCTCATACTTTTAATCAGTTAATGATTTTCATATGGTAAGCATGCAAGAAAAATCCAACCTGGCAACGCTGTGACTGTCCACCTTTGCATGGCAGGTGCAGATACTGCCTTGTCTGAAAATCCCTCTGCATTCAATACCACAGCCACGTGGTGTGAATAGTCTGCCATCCTTGGATAAACTCTTAAGTGTCCCACTTGTGGTTTCTTACCTTCCTGCTTGTCAGCTGTGCTTTCTGGCTCTCGTTACTTTTCAGTTGCACTATTGCAGTAAGTATATTTTTCATGCATTCCTGGTATCGCTTCAGCATATTCCAGAAGGGCAGTTGGAAAGTTGTGCGAACAGTCAGCCCTATTTTACCCATTCTAGATGTGATGTGAAGTGGCCATTTCTCCTGCTTTTTACTAAGCTTGTAAATTATATCTTTACAAAAAAAAGATTCATAATGAGGTTGTCACAGCAAGTATGTAGAGATGTATGGATTTTTTTACAGCATTATCTTGTTTTCCGTTGACAAAATGGAAGATATTATTTTTATTAGAAGCAAGATAATGCTTTAGGTATTTCAAACAGTGAACTTCCAAGCAACAGCCTTTGAAAAGCACCTGACTTTCCTGCATATAAACTTCCTATACATCAATTTTGTTAGTTTTGGCTTCTGCTTTTGTTCTCTCTCCTTGGCTATAATATTAATGCCTTTTATTCTCTACAGCTCTGACTCAAGAAGTGATCCCACCAAAGAAAAAACCATAATCAGACTTGTTAGGAAGGAGCTAGTACTAACATGAATTTGACTTTCTAGGAAACACAGATAAAATGTTGCTTCACTTTGTCAGTTACGATTAATTAAGAATAATGTAATTAAATGGAGTTACATTTGAAGATTCCTAGTTTATTTGTGTTTCTCAGCTACAGCTTTGCTCACATATAATCACTTTGTTGGAATATATTTCACTTATTTGTAGCAGACTTCGTTAAAGTTCACCCTCAGCAGATGTCAATAGTGTTGAACATGAGCTAAGCTCAGCCTTGTATAACCGCTATGGCTATACCCCTTCCTACCGCCGCGTTATTTCCCCCTGCCTCACTTGTGCTATACAGCCCCTTTGCCAGCTTTGCGCCTAACACTAGATGGCGGGTTTGGTATTATTTCTTTTTGTGTGTGTGTGTGTTGACTTGTCCATTTGCTGATATAACTCTTTTATAGAGCTCCCTCGGGTGACTTCGCTGCTGCAAAGGGGTCTGAATACACCATTGCCATCCGCAGTAAGGTACAGTCTGAGACTGAAAGGTAAGTGAAACACCTGGGGGGGGGGAAATGCATGCTGGAAGCAGCTAACAAGATGAAACACATTACTACCATTTAAATTGTTTCTATCAGTAAGTAGGTGCCATTCTGAAAAAAGTCAGGAACTAAAATCCACTTTTAGCTCCATGATTCTTTAGCTTTTAGCTGGAGGCCAGCTGCAGTTTCTTGAATGGCTCAGATCTAAATATGTATTGTCCAGTTACAGGAATACTAGAATAACTGAAATAAACTCTCTTGTTTACAGCTATAACATACCAGTTCTCAATATAAACAATCAGTCATCCATAAGATGTTTAGAACTTTTATTTTTTTAAGCAGAGTTATATTACTTGATTCTATTCCTTAAAACAATAAGGCTAAGCCCTGTAATTCTCCAATATGAAAAGCAAGTATCATGGCTATCACTTAGGTTTTAGTTCAGCAAGTATACAAACAATAAATCCTGGTTTAACTAGAGGTAAGTTAAACATCACTTTTCTTTGTCTGCTAGATTGAGCTCCTAGCATGCAAAATATGAAGTTGTAATTCAGCTTGTGGCATCCCAGTCGTGCCATTTAAAATTTGTTTCAATCACATGTAACTTAAAAAAAAACCACCAAAAAACAAACAAAAAACCCCCAACAAAACAGGCCTTTTATTTCTATGAAAGTCAAGCAATACTTAAATTTGCATGTTCTACCAGGTGTTTCTTTTAGTATTTTCTTTCTTCTTCAAATGATAACATTATCTACACATCCAGCAGTGCAAACCTGAAGTTCAGTACCTAGTTTTAATAAAACTTTGTCCTCTGTTAAAGCACATAACCAAATTTAAACTGTCCTAATCTGCTACAAGCACCTTGCTCCTGCTGCAGCTTTTACCTGAAAGCGGTTCCTTATTGAGTAAAAAAGCCAACACTAGCCAGCTGGATTGCTGATGATCTTCAGGGATCCTAGCACAGTGTGCATGTGTGTCTGCACAGAGCTGACAGCGTGCAAATTTAGCCTCTTCTAGGGCTGTTTCTTGGTAATCAAAGCAAAACTCCAACCAGAACTTTCTTTTTAGCTTGGAAATTAAGTTTGTTCCTTCAAGTGCCCTGCCCAGCTCTCCCTGCAGCACGAAATTATTACTTCTACCTTGGATGAAGTTAAGGGCTTACAATTGTCTAGCTTGTGATAAACATTTTTTAAGATTGTTTTTTATTTTGATTATGGGTTAAAAAAAAATATCTAAGGTATATTGCCATGTCTCTGGAGGCATATCTTGTGAACACAGACAATGGAGCATATCCTCCTCTCAGCTTTTAATATGAGAAACATTTTTGATCCACAGACCAATTTCTGCCTTTGGCAACCTCTGTGATGTCTCAGGTTTGCAGAGGCAAATAACTGCATGTATTTTGGCTCTTTATGCATAGTACATGCTTTGATAGCTTACAGACCATGCATACTGGACCCCAGTGTGTTCCTGAAGGTAGGGAAGTTCAGTGTACATCTAGCAGCCATGTTCTGATCTTGTGGTGATTTAGGTTTTAGCATTCCATGTTTAACTCTGTGTCAAGCATATTTCATCTTTTAGAAAGAAAAGGAAAAAATACCTTTCATCTGTTGTTGTAATTACAGAATACGTAAGAACTGATGATAACTGAGAAGGGCTGATACTGTTGAGTCGTTGACTGGCTGAGATTGCTCTTGTTACCATTATCATTGCTTAATGACCTGAAAAAGTTGAATGGTGAGGTAAGTATGTATATTGTCATCTGTTTTCCTTGTAACAACAGTGGTAAAAAGTGACTGAGGTGAGCAGGTTATCTTGACTCCCTTGTATCTTCATATTTTATTTCCAAGTGCAGCCTCCTCTGTTGCTGCTAATACTACTGACCTCTGTCACAAAACTCCTCTTGGTTTATGCTTTTAAAATGTTTAATATAACTGGTCAAACTACAACTCATGATCTAACGCACAACTTGTAAGTAGTCAGCATGGCTCCCCCACTGATTTAATCTCCTGTGTTTAGGAGCAGGGCTGTGCTGGTGGCAGAACCAAATTCCCAGCTTGCAGAAGGAAACCAGACATGACATGCAGCTGAAGGTGGAAGTTCTTGGTGTGTTCTGGGCCATGGATGTATGCCCAGCCTAGTCCTGTATCACCCCAGGGAGTCCTCATCCTGCTCAGTAACCATTCCCACACTCCTCAGCTCTCCAAAGTGCATGGTACGTCTCTCATGGCTTTTTGTCATGCAACAATTTGGGTAGACGAACAAAAAAGTTTTACTACCTCTGTTTGAATTTTTAATTCCCGCTTTCATATCAATAGCTTTTTCATAGAACTAGCTACTTGTTTTAACTTCTCTATTGTAGAAGGCTAGTAAAAATAAAAATAAAACTCTGCAACATCCACCTAGCAAAAAATCCCTAAAAAAAAAATATATGCATTTTAGTTCTAAAAGTTTATGGTGTTGTCTAAAAAAATTGACACGAAATGAAGCTGACAAGTTTGTAAAAGCAGAAAACCTTTGATTTAGCAATACAGCCAACGAATATCAGCTTATCCAAAAGGCTGATAGGCCAAGGATATCAACTAGATCATTTAATACAAACCAAATTCAGCTGGAGTGAGATATGCACATGCAGCACAAAATCTAGCTCTTGGAGGGGATTTGTATGATTTGCTGATGACAGTAAAAATAGAGTCCTTTTGTACAGTAAAGCTAATAAAACAGCAACACATGCTTGCCCTTTTTAGATAACTGACCTTTTCTCCATGTTCTACTTCCTTATGCCAGAGAATCCTGTAAACACGGTCCCCAGTAATATATAATATACAGTCCCTTTGCAACATTTACCATCAGAACAAATTTCTACTCTCTGAATTATATTCAGGGCCTGTTCTCACAGGAAATGTTTGAAAGCTTTCCCATTCAACTTCACCTCCAAAATCATTATTCAGCATTTTGGAAAATAACCCAGACAGTCCCTGACAGCATACTTCTCCTAGAGGACAGCACTCCAGGGAAATATAATAGATGACCTCTCCTTTGGGAACAGGCTTATATGTGTCTCTGCTTAGAAATCTAGTTTATAAGACACAAATGTGTATGAGGAGCTACACAGCTAAAGACAGGTTATTAATCACTGTCAATGTTAACAGCTGTGAAGTTATCTTTATTTTAAGTGTGCTAGAATTTATAAGAGTAAAACATCCTACTTACAGTTAAAAATGCCCTCCCTGTTTTTGCAGAAGTCATCACATATATTGAACTGCTAGCCTTTAAATACATTTATGTTTAAAAATGGAGAGTGAGCAGCAGACACCCACTTGGGTCCTGGACACTGTACCCTGTATACCTTCCATTTTCTGGAAAACTAACCTCTGCAGTTAGTTGCAGCCTGGTAAATGGGCACTTCCATCTTCCAGTCCTCTACGTGCTATACACTTCAGTAGGTCCATACACTGGTAGTCCAGGCACTCAGAGAAATTGCCTGCATACTACCATTTAAAAAAAAAACAAAAAAAAAAAGCTACACTGTATTCTTTATCCTGTGTAATGCTGGTTGAAGATTTCAAAGGTTTGAGTTAGTTATCTGAACCTGGGAAAAGTCCGAATTGAAAACTGAATGGTTATACAGCCGCTGGAAAGCTATCCCACTGTGCTAGCCGTGTACAGAAGGCACTCTGGCAGGGAGGTGAAAGTTCAGGTATTTCAAATACTTGAAGCCTTGGCAGCTTGACTTCAAAAAATATGTATAAAACTTTTCCTTATGCCTCCTATTCACATCTGTAGCTTGTGGATCAATCCATAAAAGCATTTCTATTTTCCCAGTCCAATAAAATTTTAAAATATTCATGTGGACAGAAGAGCAGGCCCGAGAAGAGGATGTTCATAGAGAGATAACTTCTATTCCTTGTTATTAGCTGTCTCTGAAACACATGGAAAAAAATTAATGTAACAATTAATTGAGGGTACAACTTGATAGTCACCAAACCTTACAGGAATTCAAAATGAAAGCTCCCTGGAAGCATCACAGGATGAAGGGGGTATCTGCTTTTCTCCCAATCTTTAAGAATGTTCTGTGTGGACATGGAACAACCACAAGCAGCCACCAGCTCTGCTTCCTCTTTCCCTATCCCGTTCATATGCAGCCCCTGAAACTACACGTGCTGGCCATCAGCAGCTGAGAAGCTATGGGTCTTGCTGGCTTCCTTGGTGCCGCAGAAACCATAGTGTCAGAGCATCCCACCTCAAAGGACTTCTCTCTCAGGCAGAAGACCCTGCAAAGATAGGTTGGAAACACGAGAACGTGGGACTTCCTTGTAGTGAAGTCCCACGTAGTGGTATTTCACAAGGCTGGGTAGGGAACACGGGCAAGGAGGGAATTTTGCAGGGGAATGCAGGTGACAGGTGAGAGACATCCAACTGCAGTGACTGTGACATGGTGTCTGACAGCTAATGTGCATGAACATTGGTAATATAGTGTGAAAAAAAGTTCCCTTTACTAGCTTTGAATTCAACACACTTGGTATGTCACTGCAGCACTCGCTGTTCAGGGCTGGACCTCGACTACTTTCAAAGCGGTATTTATTTTGCACTAGCATCAGCTCACATCCTTTTAGTCGTACCCTCTCAGAGGTGAGGCTCTGATCTCTCAAAGTAAGAATTTTTCCATTCCCTTTAGCGATCTTGCTTCCCTGCCCAGAATCTTGTTTTGGTTCTTCAATATCCTTTCAAGATGGAGGAATTGCTGCCTTACACAACAACATCCCTGATTTAAACGGTCACTGCTCCATTCTTAACCTTGTTTGCCCTTCTTGCCCACAGCTGTTCTCTGAGCCTTTGCATCGGTACACTCCTATCATCTGAAACACATTACAGACATAGAAGCAGGGCTGCTCTTTCTGCTTCCTTACAAAACTGTTGGGGAGAATATTGTCAGGGCAGGTAAATGCAGAAAGTATTTCAATAAAGCTGTCACCATCACATGATGAAGCCTCTTACTCTTCAGAACATGATGCTCTTCTTTGAGGTTTCCCAGAAACAAGTTAAGTGCTTTGCTGAACTCACAGCACAGACAGGTAATTCTTTGCAAAAGCAAAGGGGCAACACATTAAAAACAAGTTGAGTGTATAAACTTTTTCAGACTTCATATGGCATATGAAGCTATATGGCATAAATTTACAGATCTTGCAAGAGAAGAGTTGCCAACAGTCAACAATAGCTTGGCTTCACAGGCTAGCTTAAAAAGTAATCATCTGTTAAATGAATGAATGAAAGGGAGGTGAGTGGGGTTTTTTTTCTTTTTTCTTTTTTTTTTTTTTTTGATCACTACTTCTGTCATTCTGCCTGAGCGATCACAAGGTCATAAAGGTACATATGCCTTGATCAAACTGCTTGACCCACACCCTACTGGTCTTCCAGGCTGCAATGTTCATGCTGCAAACCATTTTCCTTAATCCTGTAGCACAGGTGAAACATGCTGGCTTGCTGCTGTCAGCTCAAAGACCAGAGCATACAATAGCACTGGGAAGGAACCAAAAGACCTCTCATCCCCGGTGCAAGAGGTTCATCTGGAAGTCATGACAGGTGCTTGTGTGGGAAACTACTTCCCACCCTTCCTGGTGAAGCTCTCCTCTCCTGAGTTGCAGAAATACCAGCCCAGAGAGATTTTAGGCACAGCTACGTAGGCCAGTGGTTAGGAGGGAGGGGAGTGGGGAAAAGCAGTTTCAGTCATTGCAGTAACTTCACCAGGGGAAGGGAGGAGGCGTCAGCATTGCCTGCTCATCCATCCTTTTCCACATTCCAGCAATACCACAGGGTAACCCCTATCTTCTGCGGCATGCAAATATTTCATGTCATGAACTCAAAATAAATGATGTAGGATTCTTAATGAATGTGGAGGAAGAAGAAATAACTTTTGCAGAAAGACCGTGACAACAGAACTGTAAGCATAATTTCCAAGTCTGCTAGAGGGACAATCCTATCCCCTTGAATTCTCTTCACTGGTGTAATGATTTTGCAAAAGCACTTTATTTGGCCAGTGATTTTTCCTTCCCACCATGTGACAGCATTTGCTGCACAATGTGCTTTCATCCCAGCGCTACGCCGCCGATTTCAGCTGATAGGGAAAATGATCTAAAATGGGTGTGGGGGTGTGTCTACAGGGATCTAAGATGACTGACTGGCATGGAATAGAAATCACAAAGCAGTATTAAGGTGTTAGCTCATAACAAGAAGTGCCTGGAAATAATAACGAGCAGTCATGTTTTTAACATAGGCTTTTTATTTTCTAAGACTGCGTGTTACAGTCTAGCATCCCCCCCAAAGAGGGATAATTCATCACCAGTAAGACACATGTATTATACAAAGACAACCCATGTAAAAAGCATGACTTCCAGTTGATTGCTTCCAAAAATATCTCTTAATGTAAACAAAAATATTTATGACTCTCTCATGTTAAAATGCAGAAAGCAGCTGTACACCAGCAGGAGGTTGCTGTGTGTACACAAGATGTGCTCATTAAGGACAGCACAGTCTTTTCTGTCTCCTAAACAATAACCCATGCAGTCCTTCCCTCCTCTGTCAACATACCTATCTCTGTCGATGCTGCGCTATCCACAGCTGCTCCTGTTTCTTCTTTTGTTTCAGGCCCTCCACTTACTATCTCAGTGAGCAGCTCAGTTTCCACCTGTTCTCCCGTCTCACCTGGGAACAGTAACCACGGAGATCAAATTAGGATCCACTGAGAAAAGCACCAAGTGCCCCAGCTCCTTTCTGTAAACCTGATTTTGCGTTGTCAGCTCTCCAATGCCCCCTACCAAGGTACCCCCTGAATGAATCCACAGGGAACAAACAGGATGATCCCAATCGCTTCCCATCATCCAGCTACGTGTGTTCCTCGTGCTCATGAAGTTCTCCTCCTGATGCTTTCACAAAATCTCCTTGACGTTCCGTTCAATACACATCATAAATACTATTTCTGTTCAAATTATTTTCCCTGGATCTTATTTTATATATGCGCAGTTTTATTTGCAATTGAAACAAAACAGAAATAGAAAACACATAACATGCCAGTCTGGCTAAAACTGTGCTTTTCCTGGGAAGCTGCTGCCTAAATTTACTCACACAGCTACTGAAGAATAAAGGAAAGCAAAACAAATGCTAAGAATCATGTGCACCACAGCACAAAAATGGAAGGTCCCCTCCACCATTTGCCTCATGGAAATGAAACAGGAGCAAAACTCTTTCCCCAAAGTCTTGTTCACTTGCCCTGCAAGCAGCATGAACCCCCGGTGGTCAAAGCCCCGTAACTGATCTTCAGGCACATGGTCAATGTGTTTCCGTGGATGTGTGGTTGTACCGCTGCATTCAGGGCACGCTGCTCTCCTCCAGCACTAAGCCTCAAAGCTTAGAAATTGTGATTATTGAAACCAGAGTTTCCAGCTGAGCAAAACTACCTGTTTTACAGGCGAGCACCGCAGTCATTTACTGCTTACATAAAACAAGACCTTATTCTGAACGAGAGATGCTCATTTTATGTAGAGAAAACCTTGAAACTCTTGTGAAGAGACATGGGAGGGGCTAAGCCAACCACCACACTCAGCTACGGGGATGCAGAGTCAGATTTATACAGCCAGTTCAGAGGCACACAGTGAAGCCACAGGGTCAGTGGCAGTGCGTATAACTGGCTCTGGGCTTCACACACATCAGTCCTTCTGCATCTTACACCTCTTCAGGGCAAGCGTGGAGTGAGGAAGGCTGCCGATACCATGTCTCCCTCTGGAGAAATACTTCTCATGTGCTTCACCTGCTTATTCCCTGAAGAAATGCTCCCCCAGGAAGTATCTGGTTCTGCACCAAGCTGCTTTGTACCATTTAGGAGAAATCTGATTCCTCCTGTTAAGTGTTCACCTGCACACACAGTCCATGAGAGATGTCTTCTGGGCACTAACCCAAAGATAAGCACAGCCTGCAATCTCTGGGAACAAGCACACATCCTGCTGAAGGTCCCTCTCACAGCACATGGAAATACCTGCCGTCCCAGACACCACTGCTTCCTCATGTAGCCTTCCTCCTCAGCCAGTCATCTTCAAACATGTTGGGAAAGCCCAGCCCCATGTCCCTCCAGCACTGCTTCTATTCTGCTTGTGTAGTAGCCAAGCTTCTAGGACAGACTGGATATGCCAAGGGTGCATCAAAGATTTTTCTTCTACATTTAGGCATGCACCTTCCAAGTTCATATGCACAGGGACAGTTGCTTTACAATTAATTCACGTAACTAAGTAATAGAGCCTTTGGTCTTTGCAAATATTAAGGAATGTGTGAGCTACACAGAAAAACATTTTAAATGAGGGGTATAGTGAGGCATTTTACCTACTAGAGAACAAAAAGGACATCAAATTAAATAGCAAAGATAATGACTGGAAATGCTGATTAAATTTATTACAGCTTGGACTGTTGAGCCTGAGGCTTCCCCAGCCATGTGCTTCTATGCCCCACATTGTACAGACTCCCTGGACCAAATTCTGACTCCAGAAGCTCATACGAGGCTCTCAGTGAAGTCAAAAGGACCCACGCACAACTCCCTGGAGGCAGAATTTGGTCTCCCGCATTTACAAAAGCACAAATATTACCCTCAGTGAGGTGGTCCTCTTCAGTAATATGTACTTTCTCGATGATTTCCCCTACGGAGCTGTCACTGCCCTCTGCCAGCCCACTGTCCTCTGCCGGTGCTGGTGCCACAGTGTCTTCTCCTGGTGCTGGAGGTGAAGACCCATCACTCTCCTCTTGCCACGCAGATGGCAGCTCAGAGCTCTCCTCCGCTTCTGCAGGCAGGGGCTCAGTGCCCTCCGGCTCCTCCCTTTTACTGACTGAATCAATCTTCCCCTCTACGGCCAGAATCACAGATCCAGCCTCCTCTCCTGGCAGATGCTCGCCCGGGTTTGTCTCCTCAGGGGCAAGACTCACATGCTCCACTGGGTCCAACTGTGTTTGGTCAGCTATGGTTTCATGATCGTCTGCAGTTGGGGTGTTTTCACCTGATGATCCTTTCAGTTATGACAGGGCAAGGAAGGAAAAAAAGAGAATTACAGATAATTGGTGAGCGGGCGTGTAAGTGAGATGAGAACTAGACCCACAGGGGGTCTGCACAAGCACTGCCAAAGAGCTCCCACCTGGCTATGGACAACACTCCTTCACAGGTCTGCTGCTCCTATACGTATCCAGTAGAGGATGGTGCTGCTCTTACACAAAAAGAAAAGTTTTGGCTCGATGCACATCGTGTATTTTTATATGAAGAAAGCTGACTTGTTTACAGGTCAATGTCCTATTACATTTTGCCTTACAGGCCTGAAGTGTGCAGGAGGTTTGCTGGTGACAGGACACTGTGCAAGAAAGCACCTTTTCCTGCCCCAAACCAAGCACAGGATCAACGTGCCCAAGGGAGCTGCTGCCCTGGGCTGCACGTGGGAGACTTCTGGTGGTGCTGCCAGGTGGGCTGAACGAAAAACACTGAGAAAAACTTCCTCATCCCAGAGAGTGAGCAGGGCTCATTTCTTAAAACAAAAACCAGTTTGTCTGTCTTTTTAAATACGAAACTACCATTCATATCACACTTTGTCTAATAAAACATTCGACAACAGGAAGCCTAAACAAACTAAAACTTCCACTTCTTTCATCCTTCACCAATTTACTGGTTAAATAAAGCAATGGGCCATTTTGGCAGACAAGATTTATGAATAAAGAAGTGGCAAAATTACTCTGACAGGTATTTAAGGATAAAAGTTGAAGAGTCAAAATGAGCAATATCTACCTATCAGCCTAACTTAATCACTTTCCGATTAAATTCAGTTTGACAAGAGCTTGTACCTAACCTCCAAAAGAATGACAGCATGAAAACCCTGGGAATTCATGTACAAAATCTGTTTACATAATAATTACAAACCTGGACAAATTGTGTTTTTGAAGAAAATGATGATTGCAGTGTCAAAGCCAGTGAACAGAACTATATGATACTTCATACACACATAGCTGAACAGCAAAAAACCCACAAAACCAACCCCTGTCCTTAAAACAGACCCTTGAATACTGCTGCTCTTAAGATAACTTCACAGTTCTTTTGAGGCATTCAAGCAAAGCACCCCCAGCATGCATCACCTGGTCAGCATGTGCCTACAGACCCGGGGAAGGACAGTTAAGCCAGAAAAAACCAAAAACAGGGAATCTGGAATGTCAAGACAGACAGAAAGCTTTAACTATGGGACTATGGGACATGTAAAATCTCATTTTTTCAGGGAACTGTAAAACTGTCCATGGTCCAACCAACCCCTCCAGATTCAGAGGGGTATCGCTCAGCTACGCGCCTCAGACCACAGACCCACCCAGGGTGGCACCCGCCGACAGCTGCCGAGGGGCAGCGGAAAGGGCAGAGGGACCCAGGGTTTCCGTCTGTCCATGGACATTGCTCTGTGAACCTGCCCAAGGCCCTTTTCAATCCACCTGCACTCTTAGGCTCCACCATGACCAGTGGCAATGAGGTCTACAGCCAACTTACGCCCTCTGTAAAACATGTTCTGGCTGATTTTCAGCCTGCTGCTAGTCATTTCATCAAGTGACATAGTTCTTGGGTTACAAGAAACAGCAAATATATTTCCCTGCTTACCTTATCTACGTCTTTATCACACTGTGCCTTCCAGGCACACCTTTTCCTAACACAGAGGTCAACATGAAACAGATACCAAATTGGAGTAAGTGCAAGTAAGTCTTAAACTTTATCTACTTTAAGCAGTGATTAAAAAAACCAACTGTGTATGCTCAGAGACCAGACAATGTTTTCACAGTTTTATTTTTTACCCCTTTGGACACTTCTCATGCCTTCACCTTGCCTTGTACCAGGTGGACAGGGAGCATTTAAGACCTACAGACAGAAATAAATAAGCCGTGAAAACTAGCATGTTACACAGTATTCAACTGGTATTACCAGTAAAAGAAACAATTCAAACCCATTATTACTAGGATTCTCCTGCAGTTCCTATAAACATTGGCCCTGTAACTGCCAGCTAGCCCTCTCTTCATCGAGATGTTTTATAGAAATTGGGTTATAAAATACTGCCACGCAACGCGAGACCCACACCGCTGGGAGCCCTGGAAGCATTCCTCTGCTCTCATCTGAAATGCAAAGAATTCTCTAATACGGAAAAAATAAATCCGCCCAGTAATCTGTTCAATACCTTTATCCCCAAGAAGAATGAACATCATGTGGCAGTCAACATTCCTAAGATGTCTTCTAGTTTTATTTTATTTTTAAAATTACAGGTTTTATTTTCCCTGCTGTAGACAATTTCAGCTGGAGAAATAATGACAAGCACAGTGAATTTAAGTGGGCCATAGCTACAGTACTTTTTGCTCTGCCTTGTTTCTTTCCTTGTGGAAAAGAGTTACATTTTTGCGAGTTACTCATCAATGGAAGGAAATTAAATACCTTTTTTTCCCCTATTAACACATTCAGAGATGCTTCTTTCAAATTATCCTCTCATTAAACTAAATTAGAAACTAGCATGTCTGGCCAGTAACTGCCCAATTAACGGAGATCTTTCAGCTGTAGTTACAAAGCACTTTATCATTACCATGACGTTAGTTTATGTACTAATGTACAATGTACTAAATACATTTCATAACCTATCCTAACATGGACAGAATTCCTAAAATGCTCAGAATAAATTACTTCAGTTGTTTCCCTGAGCTCTTCAGTGCTCCTGTGCAAACCTCTTTCAGCAGATAGTGGAAAGGCAGAGGAATTCGGTACATGGACCAGGTGAACAAGGCAGCAGGTACAGTATAAAGAGATTTCTGCTGGTGTTTTTGGTGGGGCTCCTCAGTTTGCAGCAGTATGCTGGTTTTACCACCGCATAGAGAACATCCACCCATGCAACCTGCCATCATCTCTGCAGTCACAAACCACACCACTGCCAGACAACACATGGAAAATAAACACATACAGAGAGCACAGATGCTGCAGCCAGAGTAACAGCAACAGATGACACTTGTAACTCAAGAAAACAGGAAAGAAATGCAGCACGATGAAACGCAAACAACTTTTATGTATTTATCTTCAACATCTATCTTTCTGGAAAGGCCAGTATCTGTACCTGCAGCATTCAGGCTGGTCTCAAAGTGTTTCCAAACCTCCCTTTGAGCCAAATAGGAGCGATATGGAAACAAAGTTTCATTGAACTGCCGCTGAAAAGCAAGGATACTCTTCCAAAAAACATCCTGCAAATCAAAATCCCTCGCACCCAAAATGAATCCTCATTCATGACTTGAGCCAAACTGCAGCCACAGGAGCACTGCCGGTGCTGCAGCCTGGGCTGGGGTGGATGTGCCGGGGTTGTAAGCAAAAGGAGCGCTGGGTCCGCTATTGCTAGTTCTATTATTATTATTATTATTATTATTATTATTATTATTATTATTATTATTATTGGGAAGCATTTGATTTACAAGGTATTATACAAAAGGAGCAGCCGCACGACCTGTCTGTAAAATACAATAAAAAAAAAGAAAGTCTGCGGAGAGGCGCGGAAGCGACCAGCCCACCCTGCGCAAGAGGCTGCGGGGCCACCGCCGGCGCGGAGCAGCTCCCCCGACGGCGCGGGCACAGCGCAAAAGCCGGCCAGAAACCCGCCGGCCCCGGCACCCCGCCGGGTTTGCGCGGGGACGGGCACCCCCCCGCTGCTCCCCGCAACGCGCCCCCCC
>JAVJGJ010000037.1:28334257-28360221 GCA_035590215.1 Microhierax caerulescens
GCCGCAGCTGCCGGCGCCTGTCGCGGGCCTCAGCGCCGGGGCCGGGCCGCGCGGCCTTCTCCACGCGGCTGCTCTGCGCTCGGCCCCCTCCGGAGCGCGGGGTGCGGGCAGGGCCCCGGGGCGGGCTGGAGGGAGGGGGAGCTGGGGCGGTGGAGCTCCCTCGGCTTTTGCCTTTCCTGCGATGTGCCAGTCTTTCGCTTAGAGCGACTGCCGAGTATGAGTTCCTTGTTAGGTGGCGTGGTGCATCGTCGTAAATGGACTTGCCTGCTGTCATGAGCCACTGCGCGCTCCTGTCGGGGTGTCAGCTCGTCTTGCATGTGGTCGCTTGTTTCTGCTAATGGGTATAACGCCGTTGGCGTGCCCCCTAGGAGAAACATAAGCCAAACGTGGCGTAGATTTCTAAGGCAGAAGTAGCATTTACTTGGGACTTGCCTAACTGAGCCTGTCAAGGTGTGTCAGGTACATCCGGATGTTACTGATTAATGTAGGTAGCAGCAACGATGTTTTAAGATGTATTTTCATCTTGCAAGATACGTGGTTAAGAGGTATTTTTATGAAGTTGGGAAAACATAGCATCAGCAACCCCCTAGCCACAAGTTTTCTCATACGGTAGGCTGGCTTTTATTCTGCGTTGCCAGTTATGGGGAAGTTTTTAGAAGAATGCTTGTATTTGGGATGTCTTCTTTTTATTATGTTCCCTATTATTTTGCAAAATGTAAAGTAACACACAATAATGCTTTTCTACATCTCTTTTAGAAAAAGTCCCTAGAGTCCATAAACTCTAGGCTTCAGCTGGTTATGAAAAGTGGTAAATATGTGCTAGGATACAAACAGACTCTGAAAATGATTCGGCAGGGCAAAGCCAAGCTGGTCATCCTAGCCAACAACTGTCCTGCTTTGAGGTAAGCAGATGTATGGAAAAAACAGCTATCTTTAAAAGTAAGACGGGTTCTTTGTACAAATACACTGTGTACTTTGTGTTAATTGCTGCAGTGAGTTACTAATGCAAAGTACTTTGCTGGCATGTTCCAGAGTGCTATGAAGCAAAAGCGTTGGGCTGTTTGGTCTATAATGATTCCAGGTCTGGATGTGTTGAAATGCTTCCCAGCATTTTTCTAGCTTAGTAATTCAAAGAGCTTGCACTAGCAAAGATACGGAAGCTTTTCATAATGTGATACCTTTCGTTGAAAGTATAATGGGGCAGAATTCCTGTGTTTTTCCAAAGTAATGTATTGGAAAATAATTTTACAGGTAGAAAAACTGGTAGTTGATGCTGATTTAACACATTTGAAGTAGACAGAATTTGCTGTCCAAGTAAGTTATAAATTTAGGTCCCTGGCCAGTGAAATTGTTTTTTTGAGAACAAAACCTTTACGAACTTCCTGATATGTTTCTTGAATTTTTGGGCCCTTTTTGTTATCAAGGGATATTGGCAGATTCAAGAAATGGTAAATGCATAAAACCAAAATTGGATGCCTGAGAAACAGCAGGACTGTTAAAGAAGGCAACATGTTAATGGGGATCCCAGAAGTGTTTGAGGAGCAGTATTGACTACTAGAATCTCCTGGTGGAAGTCAGAAGAGAAAGGAAAATATAGATTGACCCTTTTTTTTTTTAAAAAAAAAAAAAAAAAGAAAAATGGTTTCTTTCACAGCTAGTGGCAGCCTGCTCAGCATCTGGCCACTGGGTGTCATGATGCATTAATAAAGGTTACCATTTATGCACTTTGATGTAGCTCCTGCAACCTTTTGGAAGTCCTAAATCCCCTGCTTTGCTGCAGAAATAAGCATGCATAGGAGCAACCTCAATGGTTTGCTCTCCAAGCTGACGAACTCAGCATGCTTATGGTTCAGGAACCCTGATATCCAGAACACAGTAGTGATTTTGTGTAGTAAGGAACAGGTATGTTTTGCTGGATGGGAGGGCAAACTCTTAAGATTTAAGTGTGGTTGGAGTTAAAGCTGCTCTTGCTGTATTACACTCAGTCACGTTTGTTAGTACTGTAACACCCTGGGTTTGAATTTCAGAAAATCAGAGATTGAGTACTACGCTATGCTTGCCAAGACTGGTGTCCATCACTATAGCGGCAACAACATTGAGTTGGGCACAGCGTGTGGAAAATACTACAGAGTGTGCACACTGGCTATTATTGACCCAGGTACGTGTGTCTCACAGTATAGTGACCAAACGGGTATGTATCGGTGGTTCTGCTGTTCCGCTGTAGGTAGCAGCACTGAGCAAGTAACGTGCAGGAGTGATGACGGCACTTTGTCCTTTTCTGTCAGGTTTAACTTAATTATACTTGACCAAGATCCTGTTCTTTTGTGAGTTCTAAGTTCTCAGAACTGGGGTTACTGCTGCTTATGTTAGCACTTAGCTCCTTTTACTGCTAAAGCCTGTGAGTGTGTATGTTTTCTACCTGTTGTCTGTAATGAGGTTTCAGTGGCTGGGAAGCAACTTCGTGGTACATGTTTCTGTGCCCATCAGCTAGAATATGAGCTTGTGCAATGTGCTGTTTATGTCAACCTATGTTCTTAATCTATGACAAAGGACTGTGAGTTATCCTGCTTCCCCAGTGATAATGTACAAAAATGACCTATATGCAGATGGATACTAATACACCATTGAAAATTTTACTAAACATTTTTTTCTAAACTACATGTGTAATTACTACGGTTTGGTAGCACTCTTCTGTTCCAGAGAGTTGTTCAGTTCCTCATCTGGACTGCTAATTAGGTGACTTCTCATTCTCTTCCCAAATCTTTTAAGAATCAGTTTTTTGTTCAGTTGACCAAAATGGATACACATGTATTTAATGATTTCTGTAATAACTTTCAGCTAATGTTTCCCCAAGTCACATCAGTTTGAATTTGCTGTTTCTTCAGAAAACATTATTTAGCTTGCTTTTATTCAAATGCTAGCTGTAAACTTATGTTTTCAAAATGTTACTTTTAAGTTTGATTTTGGGTGGGGAAGGAACTGCAAGTAAATCTTTTTGTTATGTAACGTGATGCGAATATTCTCGCTGTCCTGATGTTTTCGTGATCAGGGGAGGCTAGACATTCGCTATATTAAAACTATGCATTGTGTCCTCCAGGACTAGGTTCTTGCTCTAGTACTGGCTTTGTGAATGCTAGTGACAGATACGTAATCACTGTACAAATACTGTGTATGGATTAGCAAAATACAGTTGCAAGTATTTTTTTAATGAGACATCAAAATGACTTGCTTTTTTTCCTAACAGACTGTTCTTGTATTGCTTTTAATTTGATTTCTATTTATAGAATCAATGTGTTGGGGTTTGGTTTTTTGAGAACAGATCTTTCTGTGGGTCTTCTTGTAACAATATGATTTTTTTGTTTGCTTTACAGGTGACTCTGACATCATTAGAAGCATGCCAGAACAAACCAGTGAGAAGTAAATGCTGTAAAGGTGTTATTTCTACAATAAAACTGGTTACAGATGTTTTAAGAAAAAATTTGTATTATACCTTTGCTGGTTTTAGGGAACAAACTATATAAATGAAGATTCATTACCACTGCTGTGTTTTCCTGTTCTGTTAGAAATAACCTTCACAGGACAAAACTTGCCTGTGTCTTTCCCTAGGAGTTGTGGATCTCGAGAGGTAAGTGGAGGAAGACTTGATCATGGCAAGTATGGTGCCAAATCCCAACAGGCTCGGGCTTCCTTAGTGTCTGGTTTTGAGTGCTAATGCTAAAACAAGGTGTAATGGGAGGTACAGTAGCAAGTTTGGGACGTTAGTGGGGGATCGCAAAGGGTTTACTTACTCTAAAAAAAATTTGTGCTGTTTTTCCTAAGTCAATTAAAAAGTACAAAGGCAAATTATCCCCCTTCTCTTTTTTCTTCCAAGAGAATATAGGATAGCTGATAGACATCATGTTTCAGTAAGATACCAATTAACTTCTTAAAACTGATTTTAAATTTGTACTTTTTTTTTTTTAGGGTTTTTTTTTTTTTTTAGTTTTTTGTAAATGTTATATTGGAGACAGATGAATTGCTATTCTCAGTTGCTGTTGCTGAGGACATTGCTGTCTTACAGATTTGTGCTTGTTTGGTGTGAGACTGTGATGCAGGATGGTTCGTTATTACTAGTGATTGTTAATTGTGGTGCCAGTGCTTTGCTGACGTGCAGTAAAAGAAACGTCTAATGAAAATCAGTATGTGCTGGAATCGTTGCAGAACTGGCATTCTGTTTGCTAAGTATGTCAAAGCACAAGGTGCCTTTTAAAGCTTGCTGTTACGTACCCATGCACACTTGTTAACTTATCTGAGGTCACTTAATCTAGTTTTGCCACAACTACAGCTTTTGGTATAGAGTGGATGAAGTTGTGTCTTTCCATTTGGAGATAGTAAAAGAGGCAAAGCAATGTGTGCCAAAGCAAAGGCTGAAGTGCTGGTGTCTCTAAACTACAGATTGAGATCAGTTCTAGAGATAGTGTAGATGGTGCTGTTGAAAGTTTCACACTAGCTAAAAGCTAGCTGCTGCCAAGGGGCAGGAGTAAAACTTGAAGGCCCTTCAGTTGGCCAGAATGACTGGAAGCAATTTGCTGGTTTTGTTTGTGTCTTAGTGTTTGACAAACAGGTGTGCAGCTAGTTGTATTGCCCAAAGAATGTTTCCATAATTTAAGTACTAGGTACATTCAGGATAGTTAGAGAAGCACTGAATGCAGACCAAGTAGGGAGAAGTTAGGTGGTCTGATGTGGTGAGAGAAGTACCTGAAAATTGGATTGCAATACCCTGGTAATCCAAGAGACTTCCCTCTTGTTCTGCTTTTATATATGTATGTATATATAGAAATATGCATATTCACACAGATAGGGTGCTAAAAATACTAGCAGAGTGAGTGGAGGAGGGAAATACAGTAAAGCAAGCCAAATAAATTCATACCCTAAAGTACTTCAAAACATGGAAGTTTCACTTCAAAAAATAACAGTATTTTATTATTTTGCATAGCTTATTTCAGTTGTTTAGTTCTGCTTAATTAGAATTTTTGCTAGTTACTAAATTGTTTATATATATAAAATTTTCAACATTTCTTATCTGTAATCAATGCAAGACAGAAGACATAGTATATAGGTGCAGGGATCCAAAATATTCTTTTCAATATCAGACACAAAGATTTGTTACTTTGAACCAGCTTAAGAAAATAGCTCTGACAAGATTGTATGTATAAATATACAGTGTAGTATATACACTTTTAAGTTTTGATCAGTATTTTAGCCTGTTTTCCAGTTCTTCCATTCTCTTCGTCATTTCTTCCAGTAGACAAAAGTTAAGAAAGAGAGCTGCTGATAGGATGCATTACACAAAAGTGTCAGCTGCCTGATCGCTTTGGTCCATAAGCTTGCTCTTGTTTCTCCTTTTTGTTACCCTCTTCGACTCCCAGTAGCTTCTGATACAGTACTCCCCTGTGTTTTCTTGTGCTTTGATCAGCTGAGTTGAGAAAGCTGTGTGAAGCCCCATGCATTAGCAAGCATACCTGGACACAGAGTTCAGGCTGCAGCTTATTAAAAGGGCGGGTGGTTCTGAAAACTATCCGTTTTCCTCTGTTACTGCAGTAAAAATGTTTGCTGCTGCTGTTACATACCTGCCCTGTGGTGGTGTAGCATTAGGGTAGTGTTACTACAAAACCAGTGGTTTCTGGACAGATGTGGAGTAGAGCACAACAAGCTCTATCTATGGCTGGCTCTGCTGAAAGTAAGAAAGTGTAGCAATGCAAAGCGGTGTGCAATGCATTCCTGGTAAATGCCTGCAGCTGACGGGGATGCTCTGTCTGCTGCAGGAGGGGGCTGGATAAGCTCGCTCTCCCAAGAGCTGTGGTAAGGCTGGAGCTCAGGGAAGCTGAGGAAGAGGGGACCTAGTATCAGGAGAGAACTGCAGGCACTGAGGCCCCCCTTAAAAAAGCTTAAGTTGCTGCACTCCATCCTTGTCTAGTAATCCTGATTTCAACACTTTTAAGGTCTTACAAGGAAAAAATGGAGAATTGGGCATCTAGAAGCGGGATCGTTGACAAGGAGCTGTTAGAAATGGGTTAGGGCAGACAGGCAAATTGAATCCAGCTTCTTGGGTTTGGCCAGAACAGCTGTGCACTATCGCCCCGCTGCCCCCTTGCACTGACAGCAGGCACACCTGCCTTGCTAGTAAGGAGCAAGAGTGGTAGTGGTTACGTCAGGTTTATGTTTGGTAATTCAGCTGGCTGTCATGCAGAAGGGGTTACTGTACACATGCTAGCATCATGTGAGCCACCTGCTCACATTACTGCTGTAACTTCAGTGTTTCTTAAATGTATACAGAGACAAAGTTCAAGCAGTAGAAGTTCATCTACAGATCAAGAAAGTTAAATGTAATTGGATACAAACTAACAGTTTGGACTGGTCCCTCTAAATTTATGGTCTGTAACTGGAGCTAGTTTTGTAGCCAGTTCTCCCTCCTCCTACTGTCATTCAGTATCTGAGTTGCTCTTCAGATAAGGCAGAGAAGTGAGGTTTGTAATGGAGAAGAAACTGGGTAGTTCTTACTCTGTTCAAAGCAGTGGTTGTATAGTGCTCTGAGGGAGTGTTTTGCACTGTTTCTATCCAAATGCATAGGTCTCTGGCTTGGTGTCAGCAGCTTTTCCATCACCTTGAGTCCTTCTTGGACTCTGAAATTCACAGTTGCCTGCTCAAATTGTAAAGCAGAAAAGCACCTCTTGCTAAGCTGTGTTTTCTTTGATTAAGTTCAGAGTTCCTCATAGCCCAGCTGCAGAAGGTCACTGTAAAGAGGCTAACGCTTCTGCTGAAGGTGGAAGGAGTGGTCTCCTTTCTTACCAGCATCTGGGTTGGAACTGCATGTGTTTGGCTAATGTTCTTTAAGGAGATGGGAAATGCCCTAGAGATTTTTCTCTGAACTCATTTGGAGACTTCGGGGAGGTCCCTTCAGAGAGGTATAGGTGTTAAGCATTCGAAGGACCTAGCAATAAACTTAGCTTTCTTCCTCTTTATAAAGTAATTCTACTTTGCATGGAATAATTTAAAGTTAATCATGTGATCAGAACGTAATTCCTTAAACTACCTGCTGAAGGATTCACTTGGGAAGTTGAGAATGAGGCTGGCTGCTGCAGTTACACAAAATAGCTGGGGGTGAAGTCTGAACTGGTAGGCAGTGTTTTGTGTCAGGTTAACAGAGCCCTCTGTGGCCTTGCCTGCTGTCGTGACCACGGAGGGCTCTGTTAGCCTGACTGGACAGACCATAAACTCCACAGGTTCCTCTTGTTATCTAGGAAGCACACAGTTATGAGCTGTTGGTATCGCTGCACTCTTCTGTGCAGAAAATAGGTGCATATTGATCTTGCACACAGAAAACTTAAATGGAAGATGTGATGCCTTTTTACTGTTTGATTAGGCAGAAGCAGCTTTCCTCAAGAAAACATTTGCTGCGTAAGTACTGCATGATGCAAAATAGTGCAGAAAGTTGTATTGCCAATCTGCTGCTGTTGTCTCCTGAGACATCTGGTTACAGGTAGTGTAAAGGCTGCTATATATATATAAACTCCTTTGAAAAGACTGACTGACTTATATATGGGAGAAAAAGCTACTGATCTGCACTTAACTAATTTTCCTCTGCATGTTTTTTAATGCAAAATTAATCAGACCTCAGTCCTCTGAATTCCTCTTTATTTGGAGTATTGTTTTAGATGACTCACTACATCTGGTGCTTCAGCAAGCAGTTCAGAAGGGAACCATCTCCTGTATTCTGACTCCTGTAGGCAGCAGGTGCTATTGCGATACCATCTGAAGAAATAACCCAAAGCAAAGAGTATTACTTGAATTTGGCCAGTCATTTCTTAGCTGCCCCTGGAGGTGTTTGCTGTTGGAGATTATTAAAAGTTAAGATCCTTATTGATACTTCTGTTCCTTCTGTGAAGGAGAGGCAGATCTCTAGCCTTAAAAGCCTTGTTACTTCAGAGATTAATGTTGTCTATTAAGTAGTTTAGGTTTTGATGACGGATTGATTTGAGCTATGGAGACAGCTTAGACTTGATGCATTCCAATTATAGTTTTTTACCCTGCCCCCCTTGTCTTAAATGTTGGAAACAATTCTGAAAGGATATATCGCTGGGTGAGTTTTCTTACTTCATTAGTTGCATAGTTCTGGAACGTCACAAGGTTTTCACATTTGCACTGGTCTTTGTCTTTTGAAGCTTTTGCTGAAAAAGAGAAACAGTTAAGTACAGGCTAAATAAATTGAATGCTGAATAAATTGAATGGGATGGGGGAGGAAATGACAAGGACTTATAAATGCAGAGCAGGTTTAATACAGCTTCCTGTTCTCAAAACAGGTCAACATCCAAAGGAATGCTCTGGGGCAGATGTAAATACTGAAAAGTAGCGCACAACACCTGGGTCTATACATTCAAAGAGCAGGCTGGATTGTTTTAAGAGGTAACCCGATTACCTGTTGTTCTTGTTGAGTGAGTGTGACTGTCTTCAAAAAGATACTTGTGGTGTATTGCAAGATTGGGACAGGCAATGACATCTGTGATGGCTATTGTGGTTGATTCAGGTCCTGCAGGAAACCCCCCCAAAAGTCTAAAAATCAAACCCACTTCACTTAATTATACAGTATTTTTTTTTCTACTCACATGCACTGAGTTCTCCTTAATTACCGAGTAATCTCACTGATTGCAGTGAGGATCATTCATGGAGAGGACTAGAGATACAAAGATATGAAGGAACCAAGCTGTTAGGCTGTATTTACTGTATACATAATTTAAGTTGTGGGTTGCAGAACTGAGAGGGAGTTGTGAAGGTTCCTGTGAGAAACAGAAGTGATTGAAAGCTGAACATGCTTTAAAACATCAAGCACAGTGTTGAAACACAAGTTTCCCCAAGCAGTAATTCATTTGGATGGCAGAAGAAGCATGCAGCCATGCGTTTGTTACAGTGAATCTCACATGTTTTGTACAAAGCAGATTTGAATTGCAGAAAGGAGGTTGGCTTGGAAGGGGGGGAGGGGAATGGGGTGAACAGTTCTCCCATGGGTGAATTGTTAAGGTTCTTTACAGGAGGCAGCATGAAGAGGCAACTTAGTAATGACTGGGGAGACAGCAGGACGCTTGAGATGAAACAGCCAACCTGAAGGTTGTGGACCCATCTTAGGAAGCCTCCCAGATAACGGATCCTGCTGCTGGTGAGCTGAGTCTTTCAAGGCTGGTAGAAAGAAATTGCCAAAGGAAGTAAGACCACAAAAGGAGCAATAAAAAAGTTCACATTCCCTAGAAATGGAGATGTTTCTTACCAGTAACTTGGTTTTTCTCTCTGTCTCTCATAACACATAGAGAATGCCTCATACATGTGCAGTTTAGAAGAGGTCCACTGTTGGTGGAAACTCCAGGACTTGCCCTTAAACTCAAGACTTCAGAGGAACTCTCTAAAACCAGAAGTGCTTTATGAATAGATAAATAGCAGTGAAGCAATCTAAAATGACGGCAACCTACTTTGTGTCCTTTAAGGAAAATTCTTGCACTTTTTGTTGTCATCCATCAGTCCTTTGCAGTGAACTGAATAAGAACTTCTTGGAGAAGGAAGAAATTTCTTATGCTCCTTCAGTTTTCCCCTTTATAATGGGAAACTGATAGGAAGTTGGGAGTGTTTAGGTGGGAAGGGTGCAGTAAAGACTGTTTGATGCACTGCAGTTACAAGTAAAAATACAAGTTCCTAATTCAGGAACAGCCTTTAAACTGCAGGAGTCTATTTCATACTCCACATACACATCTTTTTAGTCAAAGGGTGTCTGGAGAGAAATGGAAACTTATTTTATATGTAGGTACAACCACCTCGAGTCATTCTGTGCACTACCCTTTCTTGCCGCAAGAGGGTAACGTAGAGGCAGCTCTGGTTCGAATAGGTTCTTTTCTAGAAAATAAATGCTTCACCTTCAATTAACTGTGGAGCCCTTAATGGCCCTGGTGAGCCGAAGAATACGCATTTAAAAACGGCTCGACGTGGTCAACTATACCAGGGAAGCGGGTAGAGCGTCTGGGAATCCCTGCAAGTATACCCGGAGTTCCTTCACTGAAAGTGAATGTGTGAGGGTAAAAGGCAATTGTGTGAACCCTCCCGGTACGGCATGAAGGTGCAGCAGAGAGGTGGAAGATGCTTCTGGGCCCCACAGGTTTGTTACAGCTGTTGGGATCTCTGTTGGTGTAGTGAATTTTGACAGATGCACAGTAACATAAAGCGTTGCCAGGTTACACTGGGAAGGAAATGAGACCCTCTGGGTGGAGTCTGGAATGACTGAGCATGAGGAACAGGGGATGAACAGAGATGAGTGGCTGAGGAACAAGGCCAGAGTTCAGTGGACAGAACTACAATATTTAAATCAAAAAGTGTATGAGAACCAGCTGGTAGAAGAAACAAAGATTTTGGAGAAGAGTTCAGGGCAGAGATGTATGGGATGGGATCACAAGGTAAGGAATGAAACAGACTGACTGAGGAGTCCAGCAGAAGAATGATGAACTGGGAACAAGGATGGTGAGGTTTCCAGTAGGAGTGGAGAAGCAGGTAAGATGAACCTTGAGTATCTGACCCTGGCTAGTGACTTGCTCTAGGAAGCTGTTCAAGGGCTATAGGCTAATGAGGCGGCTGTCTAGGAAGTGCAGAGAACTGACCTGAAAAGTTAGAGCTTTGGATGCTGGGCTGGTATAGACAAGTAATTAGGATTCAGATGTAAGGGACAGGGAAGAAAACTGATAGATGTGTGGCAGAAGGTCTCCAGTTTGGGACAGGAATTGGGCTTTCTGAAACTCCCCCTCAGGCTTTAGAAAGTGCTTGGGGCCCAGAGATTTCTGATCTCATCACCTCTGTAAATCTGTGAATCAGAGAAGTAGGGGGTTGCTAACCCCAAGTCCCTTGGTAAAGTCAGTACAGTGAACATAAATATTCAAAGTTGTTGGGGAACAATGCAAAATTTGGGTATTTGTTTTTAGTGTTCTGTTTTGTAACAAAACCAAGTATTTTGTTAGGAAAAGCCTGTGAGAGTGTCTTCCAAAAAGTGCATCTTCAAAAGCACTGGCTAGTTGCAGCAGTGATAACAATCCACAGTTTGGAAGGAGAACAGAATGTTAACCAGCAGGCTGCTGAGTACTGTCAGCTGATGAGGGTCTTGTGACAAAAATAGTATGTGACCGTGTAATTAAATGCTCCCATAATGCACATGCTCAGAACAGCAGTGAAGAAGTAAACATGAGCGCATGTTCTGTATGCCTCAAGTCCTCAGCTAAGGACCAAGGCTGGAATAAGGTTACTGCTCTTGGCAAAGGAGGGAAGAAAATTAGGTTGTAAACTAAAATAAAATAAAGAAAATCTCCAACACACCCAACCCTGAACTTCGAGCTTGTGTAACAGGCTTGGAGGCAGAATTTCTGGTGGAGTGAGTTGATGAGTAACGGGTAGTCCTGGAGTGTCCAGAAAAACAAGGCTGGGTTGGTCCTCAGTTCACAGGTGTGAGGCATTACCTGTTGGTGAGAGAGAAGGACAGAAACCGAGAGGCACCAGTTCTGCCCAGTTACTAGAGGTGTAGTCTAGAAACTGCCACAGAGGGGCAGGATTTACTTATTTTCTTATGGCGAGTAATATAGTTTAAAAAAAGTAATCGTGGTTGCTAAGCACCGCTGTGGGTACTTGAAGGATGCATTTCCATCACTGAGCTCTGGGGCTTGCTAATGAGCAAGGATTATTATACCAGTTGCCAGATAGTTTTGGCTTTGGCATCTCCCCAAGCTTTTAAGATGACGTGCTGTCATCAGCAGATTATCTGCCTAATAAGAAGGTTCATTGAACAGACTTGGTTTCATGTGATCATAGTAGTTTGTATTTCAGAAAAAATGGAACTAGGACTTAGAACTGGGAGAAACACAAAGAATATACAAGCTAGGAAACGTTATCAGATTCTTTTTTTCTGGATTCTTCCTTGACATCTGCATGAGGAAGAAATGCACTGCTGCTTGCCAGCCAATTTTACGTAGTAACACTAAAGAAAATAAAAGCTGTTTGCATTTAACTCCAAGAAAAACAGCCACATAAAAGCTAGTGAAAATTAAATAATTTTGCACAATTCTAGTGCTATGACTAGTATTATTCACAGTGATGTTTCTGAATTTTGCTTCAGTACCAATTTGAATGTGCAAAATAACAGAGAGTCCTGGGAATGTGTGAGTGGGAGAGACGCTGTCCTCTAACTGAACAGCTTTCATCCCAGCTCACATTTCCCCTTCCCCTTGCAAAACTTCAGCTGGGAATGTTTATAGAGAGGCAGTTTGTGCCAGAGTGAGAAGGGTTCTTCTGGAACAAACCTTCCACATTTGTGGCGCACAACTTGGGAGCTTATTTGTAACTGAAATCTACTCTTTGTAGCTGTGAATGTATGCTCAATGAACTATTTTTAGTCTTCTATAATTATGCACAACAGCTCTTGATAATGTTTTGCTGTGGTTTAGGCTTTTGCCACTGGTCATAAGAGTAATTTTTTATTCTCATTAAAACATTACAAATCCCTGATTATTCTCCCACATTCTTAATGAAGTAGATCATGCTTCTTTGGTGGGGTGGGGTTCTGTGCATGGCTGACTTAACTGTAGAAAAAGAGGAGAGAGCAATTGATTTTTCTGGGCACAGAAGCGTACATTATGCAACCTTTATGAAAATAAAAACAATTATTATATACCTTTACCTGGTGATAGATTAAGAGTATATATTCCTAACATATTAAAGGGTAGAAGAATTACTGTGACTTATGCCTTGCAATGTTGTGATACCAATAATCTATGAGCTATGCTATGACTCTAGCTGTCTATTTAGGCCTGCAAAAAATCTGTAAGCATTCATCCCTCTGTCTCAATGAAAGGGGAATACTGTTACCTTCACAGATTTGGACTCTCAGCTCTTCACTTATGTCTTCCATAGCTGTGAAATCCTCAGCATAGAAGAGATGTTTATATGATGGCTCAGAAGCAATTTCCAGCAGTTCTTCCTCAATTGCTTTTCCTATTCCAATGGCATAGATGATTATACCTAGACCCAAATGAAATTGCACATAATTATTACGCATCAGCAGTTCTAAACTCTTGTTCCTCCATGAAAGGAAAATATGAGCATTAGTCATTTTAGAGAGAGAAATGGAAAGTACAAGAAATGTATATGCTGTGTAACTTCAAAATTGGTTTTGAACAGGCTTAATATGCTTTACTTAAAAGAGAAGTGTAGAAACTCATCTGCTTTGCTGTAATTCAACAGGTAGTTTTTAAGTTACAGACATGACAGTTGCCTGGCCACTAACGATAGTAAATGAACTCAGGAAAAGTACTGCAAAACCTCCAAGAGAACCATACGAGTCAGCCTCACAGCTGCAGTGAAAGTTCCTGGTTTATATGTGTCTGTATGTGGTGTAAAGCTAATGACTGGGCTGACTGGAAGACCTGTTATATATTAGGGAACGGGGCAAAGTCCTGAAAGAGGGTAGTAACTTTTTTAGAAAAACATACTTAGTGTTTCATCCAAATCCTCAGAGTGCACTGAAACTAGATTCTTGCACCCTAAGGGACACTAGTGGGCTGGGAGGCACTGCAAAGGGTAAGAAGGACAGAAATTATCTGTGGGGCTAGGAGAAAAACAGCCTTACAACAGGGATGCTCACAACAAGCATTTGCCCCAGCAGAAGCAGTAGGGAGAAAGTAAATGAGGATTTGTAGTTTTCCTCACGCTGAAAGCATAGGAGAAGGAAGTGGTTCACAGCATTCTCACCTGACAGATGTTAAACAGGCAACAAATACAAAACTGTGATCTTCAATATCCCCTTTTACAGCAGTTACTGTTTTATTCTTGTGAACATGTCTTAGAATCGTAAAATCATTTAGGCTGGAAAAGACCTCTGAGATAAAGTCCAACCATTAACCCAGAACTGCCAAGTCCACCACTAAACCATGTCCCTAAATGCCACATCTATGTGTTTTTTAAATACATCCAGGGATGGTGACTACACCACCTTCCTGGGCAGCCTGTTCCAATACTTGACCACCCTTTCAGTGAAAATTTTTTTCCTAATATCCAATCTAAACCTTCCCTGAAGTAAGTCGAGGCTGTTTCTTTTTGTCCTGTCTCTAGTTATCTGGGAGAGGACACCTCCACCTGCCTACAGCCTCCTCAGGTAGCTGCAGAGAGCGATAAGGTCCCCCCAGAGCCTCCTCCTCTCCAGACTAGACAACCCCAGTTCCCTCACCTGCCCCTCACAAGACCTGTGCTCCAGACCCTTCACCAGCCCTGTTTGCCTGTCTCTGGACACGCTCCAGCACCTCAGCGTCCCTCTTGTTGTGAGGGCCCGAAACAGGTATTTGACACGCAGCCTCACCGGTGCTGAGTACAGGGAGGGGTGATCACAGTCCTTGTCCTGCTGGCCACACTGATACGATCTTATACAACATTTCTCTTTACTTCCGTTCTGGCTTAGAAAGTCTCCACAACTAGTACTGAATTTGTGATTCAGGATGCAACTATTAGCTTCACAGTATTTCAAGCTCTTTTGTAAGACTCAAGAGCAGAAGCTGCCTTCTCAGCTGGTTGGTTTCACATTAAAACTTAGGGTGAAGTGGTTTGATATTTCTTTGTTATCACAGGGTAATAACAGCTACACGCTCACTGAATTGGAACTTTTAACGTTTTTGCTGAAGAATCGTGGGCCTGGTAACATCATAAAATACACATTTTCCAACTCTAACATTTCATGTAAGCATCTCTTTAGTCTTGAATCTGCCTATCATCGAGCTTTAGCCAGGAAAGTAAAACACCAGAAGCCAATTCAATTTAATGAATGGACCAGTCACACTGAGGTTTGTTGCTTTTTAAAGACTTGGAGATATCAGTGATAAAGCATTCAAGGCCAATTTCATGTTCAGCGTTACTACATTGCCTGTGCTGCAATTACACAGGGGATGGATTTGGCTTGTAGCATTACAACTATCAGTGTAAGCAGTCTGGAGCTGAGGTTTCATTCAGCAAGTAAGCAAGGTTGGCTTGTACTTCTTTCCTTCTTCAGTCCTGTAAATCCTCCATGTACTTTCCCAGATCTCACTAGTTGGCATGTAAATCTTTGTGTTTGTTTTTAATATTTAAAAACCCACTTTGTTTCTATTTCATTGTGATGGCACCCTTATTAGCACATGCTCTCACTATATTCTTGGACATTTTTCCCTTTTCTCCTTAGAGTTATCAGTCCTGACCAATGCTATACTAATCATGTATCAAGTTATGATTGATAACATCAAGTCAATAAAACAAGAACAGGAAAAAAAAGAAAAGATGTGCAGCATCTTCTAAAGTCTGGCTACTTTCTCTGTGTTGTGGGCTATCATCCATGGTTCTTAAAGCAGTTTCTTATAAAATAGAAATTGTGCGAAGAAAAAAGGGATCCTTTATTTTCTTGAAAAGTTTTGCAGATTTTCACTTGACTCTGCTAAACAGCTGAGAAGTTTCTGATTTGTGATACAGGTGTCCTAGAGGGTGGATTTCTGTCCACATGTATTCTAAATTAAAACCCGCCAGTTTTCAGTTACATTTCAGCATATCACCTGATAAGGCACATAGCAACAGAAAGATAGACAGCACTACAGCTCTATCCTTTTGTAAAGAGCACACATCTTCCTTCCAGAACACCACCAGCACAACAAAATTGGTTAAACATATAGAATATAAGCAAATAATATTATAACTTAACCAATTATTACCATGGTATTTCCCAGGAGGATAGATTTTTGTATTTTGAAGAGGCAGGTAGGGGTTTTTTTTAATTTTCAATGTTAGAATTTTTGATGAAGTGCCTGGTGTTCCCAAATCTCTGTATCAAATGTCTACCCTTAGCAGGTATGTTCAGGGCACTGCATGGCATGCCGGGTGGGTAGTACCACTAACTGGTGGTGGAACAGAACCCCAGTGGTGAGACAGTCATCATGGGTCCCGCCCGAGGGATGGCATACATGCCTTGTAGCAAAGGTTCTTGTGAACACCAAAGATCTGGTGTTCTGCCACAGTGGCCACTGTGCTAGCCAGACTGCTATGGCAAACACTTTCTTGATTACCAGAGAACTGTAGCACATCCCTGCTATTACTACATCTTATTTCTAACAATATTTGCCTTTTAGAGTAAGTCAAAACCATCTCTGCTTACCATTTCGCTTTGCTCTAGTAGCCCACTCGGAGACTTCATCTTGGGCTCGTCCATCCGTAAACACGATGCAGATTCGAGGGACATTTGCTGAAAACGGTCTTGCTCCCTCTGTTTCTGTGAAGCTTCTCTCAAACATTTGCTTCAGAGCCAGTCCTGTCATGGAACCTCGTCCCATGTATTTCATTTGCGATACAGCTTTCTTCATGTCTTTGGCTGAGCTGAACTGCTTTAATGTAAACTCAGTGCGAACTTCAGTGGAATACTGAAGCAAACCAACTCGAGCGGCTTTGGGTGAAATCTCAAGTGAATCCAAGACTCCTGAGACAAATTGTTTTACAATTTCAAAATTATCCTCTCCAAGACTTTTTGATCCATCGATCACAAACACCAGGTCCAGTGGGCCTTCGCTGCATCCTGTGAAATAAGCAGCAGAGTGTTCAGACCATGAAAATCTCCATAAAGCTGAAAAAGGGATCTAGATACCCAGGGACTGCATAAACTCAGAGATCATCTAAAGTACCTTGTTCCTGGCTTATCCAGCTTTGCCAGTGTGCCCAAAGATGTTGTGTACCGTCTATACCAAAACCTGAGAGTGTGCCTATGACCAAGAGTTTAACAAAAATGCAATCACAGTGAATACTTAAGAGACATACTGCTTTGCAGTATACTACAGCTCTTGACAGTAACAAGCAGTAAATTTTAAGAATGACTGTTAAGTGGAGTGAAGAACACAGCTAGGATACAGAGACAGAGCTGCCATCATTTTCTTACAGGGATAGGCCAGTATGCCAACTTCAGATTTGTGTAGATGACCAGCACTGAAAGACATGGAAGAGAATTGCTGAAGCTGCATCTGTGTTGCAGAAGTAGCAAAAAGGTAAAAGTGGGACAAAGAAATGAGTCAGTGAAGCCACATTTGTATATAAGGTGAAAAACTAGGAGTCATATTTAGAGTGGCAGGGAACAGTGAAGCAAAAGCCAAAGAGCTTGAGGTAGGTTCAAGTCTGAGGACAAAATTCAGAAAATTCATGGTTTTTTATAGCACAAACAAACCTGTAGTGGCAGAAAAACAGCTAAAAAAAAATACAGGTGAATGAGTAAATGTTAGAAATGTGGCTAGCTGCTAAACATGGATCAGAATTGTTTAAATATTAACAGTCTTGTAATTAGGCGGCTTATATATTGCTGAAATAAACCTTTTCTGATTTACCCATTAAAGCTGGGACTTTGTCAGGAGACTGACAGATTTGGAGTTCTCATACTTTTGGCAAGTGTACGCTCAAAAATTGAAGCGGTTTGTAGGCATCATGTACCCATAACAAGGTTAGGAAGTTTAGGGACTGGAGAACGTCTTTGAAGCTGCAGACTGGTTCTGCCATGTGTTTTGTTGTTATTTTTTTTATTTATTCTGGAGGGGAATTTCCTCCAGCAGGCATAGACTACTGTGCTTAGTGCAAGGGGCTGGCTGCAGAGATGCTCAGATCTTATTTGATCAATGTAACTTCCAGGAAGATTTTACCATACTAAGGAATATAAGATTTGCATCTTAGTCTGGACCAAATGAACTTTGACTTCCACTCATCTCAAGAATGCTGTAAGCACTATACAAGAGAGAATTGTGCAGCAGAAATTTCTTTGACTGCAGAAACTAGTGAAGATACCTGTTACCAAGTCAGTGTAAGAATAAGAAATTGCAGCTTTAAAGCTTAGATCTTTCTTCTTAGATAATAACTATTTCAAAACTGCTGTCCAATAATTCCTTTCTGCAGTCATCTGAGGAAACGATGTGTCAGACATACTAAGGTCATGGAAATGCAGTGAATATGAGTATCAGAACCCCCTCAATAGCATTGCTTAAGTCAAGACAGGGCAGCAGTTCATGATGAATGGTTTTAGTTAGGACTGAAATCAGCCATGAACATTACTATTCTTTTGATGACGATAGTGTCCCCAACTAAGGCATCCATTTTTACAGAATAAATGTTTTTCTGGAGTTCCTGTAGAAGAATTTCTCCTCCAAGTATGAAGTGGTGATGAGATAAATGCTTGTCATACTCTAAGCATGTCATGTTGGAAAACAAGCAAATAGACCTAATGACACTTTAAAATGGAGTATATAGAGATAAAAGCTCCACCGTGCATGAATCTGATTAAAGTGCACATTCCTTGAGAATAAGATTTCACTTTGGCTTTTTTCCTGATGTTTGGAAAGAATTATTACGCACTTGATGCTATACCAAAACAACTGTTCCAATTTGTTAGTTTTTTGCTTACGAGAGCATTAAGTTAATTGTTCAAGACATTTTCCATCACACTCACATATGCTTTGGGCTATCATTTTTGAAGTGAGGTCAAGTAATTTTACAAATCAAAGAAAAGATTTCTAAATAAAATGTACTTACCTCTGCATGTTTTCTGATCCTCTTTTAGTACATATCCCTCCTGGCATTTGCAGATGTATGAATCGTCATTATTAACACAAATATGTTCACAACCATGGGCAACTGATTTGCAGACATCTTCATCTAGGAAAAATTGAAATATTTATATGTATTATATTTAATATATTTATAAATTCAAAGACTCCAAGCATGATATTTAAGGAATGTATGACAAAGGCGTATAACATCTTTGTTTGTTTATGTAGCAATGCCATAGAAGAGTGGCTGACAGACATACTGAGTTACTTACTTCGACATGTTTTCCCATCTTGTCGCAGGACAAAACCCTCATGGCACTGACAGCTGTATGAACTGTTATTATTAATGCACACATGTTCACAGCCATGGTCAATGGATTTACACAGGTCTTTATCTGAGAATTGTTAAGAGAATTTCCGTATTAGACCACTTCTCAAATGCAAAACTGGCACAAACAAGCTTTGAGTAAAATTAGGTTGGTTATTTATTTTATAACTGAAAAACCATATTCCCCATAAAAGTTTCAGCTACTCACTCCTGCATGTTTTCCTGTCCCGCCTCAATATAAATCCCTTGTGACACTGACACGTGTATGAATCGCCAGTTGGAACACAGACATGTTCACAACCATGGTTGACTGCTTTGCAGATATTTTTACCTTGGAATAATGAAAATTATATTTAGCATGGTTAGCTAGGTAAATGACTCGCAAAAAATGTAAAAAATATGGCAATAAGTTTCCACGAAGAAGCTCACTTCCATGAAGTTGATTCTAAATTAAAGACACAAATAACACACCACCATTACATGGTGTATTTTATTAACAGATTGGGAAGTACAAAACAAAGATTTAACAACTTACTCCTACAAGTTTTCCCATCTTCCCTCAGTGCGAAGTCCTCATGACACTTGCAAATATAGGAGTCACCAGTATTAACACAAGTATGCTCACAGCCGTGATCAACTGAGTTGCAAACATCTTCATCTGAGAAGAGTGGATGGAGTTTGTGAGGTGAGGTTCATTAGGGAGAGAACACCTTCTATGAACCAGTCTAAATAGTTGCAAATCACAAACATACACATGTGCAAATACTCACAGTCACAACACTTAAAAGCTCAAATAAGAACATACTTTTATAGCTCAGGCTACTCACATCTACATGTCTTTCCATCTTCCTTCAGTATGAATTTTTCATGACACTTGCAGATGTAGGAATGTTCAGTATTCACACACACTTGTTCACAGCCATGACTGACTGAATTGCAAACATCCTTGTCTGCAAACGGAAGAATTGGCAGTCAACACTCGTCAGCAGAGGCATCAATTATATGTGTAATTCATCAAATTAAAGTTCTCATCCTACTTACTTCTGCAGGTTTTCCCGTCTTCTCTCAGTAGGAACCCATCATGGCATTTGCAGATATACCAATCATCAGTATTAACACAAACATGTTCACAGCCATGGTTGACTGATTTGCAAAGATCTTTATCTGAAAACAGATGACAGCTCGTGCTGGTTAATGCATTTCTACACGAGCATGAGCTGCAGATAAAAAGTACGCTGATAAATATCAA
Organism: Microhierax caerulescens; assembly: GCA_035590215.1. NCBI lineage: Eukaryota > Metazoa > Chordata > Aves > Falconiformes > Falconidae > Microhierax > Microhierax caerulescens. The sequence goes on from JAVJGJ010000037.1 coordinate 28,354,470, forward strand.
ACTACTTACTTTTGCATGTTTTTCCATCTTCTCTTAGCAGGAATCCCTCCTGACACTTACAAACAAACGAATCCCCAGCATTAACGCAATCATGTTCACAGCCATGGTTGACTGATTTGCAAATATCCTTGCCTGGGAACAGTTAGATAATATTTAATGTGGTTTGCTAGTTAAACTTTTTTTGTCAATACAAACACTGTGGTGGTAATCCCATGAGCAAAGAAAGATGGAAACCTGCAAACTGAAAGCAAATCTCTGGCTAGTTAAATCATAGACAGCTTAGTTTACATGCAGTAGAGTCCTTTACCATTCGAGCAGAAAGAATTGCATAGTTTGGATGGCTTCCCACTGACAATAAATAATTTTAGGATTAATCTGGCTAGATTAAGGAGAAGGATTTTATATTAGGAAGTAGTAAGAGTGAAAACTGGGAATAACTTAGTAGTCATTTAGCACAAATTCATGCTGGTGAAAACAAAATTAAGCAAAACACCACAGGACATGAAGCAAAATAATTCTTTAACATCCTTACATCAGTGCCAAGAGCCTGCATAAACAAACCCCGGAAGGATAGGGATTACTCATTTAAGAGGATAAATAAGATCTAACTAGTATTGCTGAAAATTGATGGGAGGATTTGTCTGACTGCAGTGTTAAAACCAGTTAGTTAAAAACTCTTCCAGAAGGGTAGATGGGGAGGGGGAGAAAGTACAGAAGGAAGTGGAGCCATCTATCAGCATTCTTTTTCACTGCAACACAACAGAAAACATTCTTGGTTGCTAATAGAGAACTACCTTTACCTAAAGGTACAACAGTACTAACTGCCAAGTTGAGACTGACTCTTCAGCAGAATACTTAGGTTTAACACGCAGGGAAGAAAACCTTGTATTTTTAAAAGACCTTAAATATGAGCCAAATTACCTGGAGGTCTCATGATGCCAACACAAAAATTCCAAAAACTACTAGAAAGGAAAATCTTCTAACTCAATAAGCACTAAATTTAAGACATGGCAATTTAAACTAGATCCTGTTATAGCAGATAAAGAAGAAATCGTCATGTAAGTAAAACTTAGCATCTGCTTATACACAGCTGTGTGCAACTCAGACATTTGTATTTGTTCTTTATAAACAGAATCAAATACAAACCAGCAGCAGACGTGGCTATAACTTCAAAAGGATGAGTTTTACATAGCTGAAAGCAAATATAAGCCAGAATATTTTGGGATGGGGTGGGGGTGGTGTAACAAAAAAAAGAATAAAAGTGAATGACTGCCCTATTTAAGGTTATTTTACTAAATACACCCCAAAAATGTAGTCCCATAATCTAAAGAGAATGACAGAGTAGTTAAAAAAAGCAACTTCATTTAGAAATTGAAAACAGCTATATGATTTGAATAATGATTGAAAGAAAGGAACATTCACAGTATTTACTGAACATGAAAATACCAGGAATTTGAAAACACATGATGAGATAAAGGACAAGGGAGTGCACGGCCAACAAAATAGAAGATAGTATGAGTAAGTTATTTAAAGACTAAGGAATAAAAAGCATTCTAACATTGTATTATTAATTAATAGATAGAAATGGTAGAATTGCCAATCTTAATGCAGAAGTGTTAAAATAGTTATGTGTATTCAGATCTGTACTTATGAAACAGGCTATTGATGATATTGTTGGAGTGAAGAGTTTCATCAGCTGAGAAGTAGGTCACGCAGCACCTACTGAATACACACATTTTAAAATCAGTAGATCCAGGTAACTTGCAGTGAAGAGTTGTAACTGGCTGAAGAACACCTCAGATGGTTAGTGTTATTTTTCAGTAACTCCTAGAACTCTGAGGAAGCTCCAAAACACTTAGCAGTCTCCCTCCCCAGTGTACGCACACACACTGAAAAAATACTATTGCTCCAGTGTTTGGAAAGGATGGATAGTTCATTGTAAGCCTGTCAGCCTGATATCGATCTGCATTAAAAAAAATGGCATGGATTAATGTGGAACTTGATTCAGAGTAAAATCAAAGAAAGAGAATTAATATCAATCAAGCTTGTGTTATGGAAAAATAGATACTGGAAAACTAACTACATTTTTTTTTTAATTTATTATGAGGCTGGTTCACAAAGCTCATGCTGTTCATGCAATGGAGCATTCAGTAAGGCAGCAATCTCAGTATTTATTTTCATTAAGGAAACAGTCTACAGAATCAACATTATATGGATTAACACTGGCTAGAAAGGTCTTCAGGATAAGTCATAAATGGGGAAACATGAAGTGGCTTTCTTTCTAAGAATTTGCCCTGATCCTCTACTATTTAACATTTTTATGAGCAACCCAAAAGAAAATACAAAATAATCACCAACAAAGTTTGTAGGTTACTCCAGTTTTGAGAGAAAAGCAAATAAAAATAGAGCAGCTGCTGGTATAAGGAGACATGAACCTTTTTGCAAGCTGGATAACAGCAGATCATGTGTTTAAAGTAGCCAGAACTAAGCTTATACATTCAGAAACAAAGAATGAATGCTGTCCTTACAGGATGTGGGACACCTGTATGACTGAGGGTCTTAAATAGCTTGTGATCGTGGTAGATAACTAACTGAACACAAGTGCTAGCAGAATATTTTGGTCATAGACTCACATTATCTTTGGTCACAAAGAAAAAAAGATAGCTTAAAAAAGATAGGTAGATTAAAATAATACTTAGGTGGTTATAGTTCTGCTCTGGACCCTGCTGTGTTTCCTACTGGACAACTTTGTATTACTGTGGTGCCCCCATAAGGATGCTGATGAATACCAGAGGTTTTAGGGGAGCAAGAAGAGATTTACGGAAAGATCAGAAAACATATAAGGAGCCTGAAGGAGTTTCATCTGCTTGCCATTTACAAAAGAACATGCTAAGAGGTTAAAGAACAGGTTAAGTCATGATCTGCATGAATACACACAAAACAACACAGTGGCAATTAAAAATTCAATCCATCAAAGTAAAATGCAGCAACATCCTATACTGAAGATTAAAATTCAACACGCTCAATCTAGAAATGAAGTTCACATTTTAAAAGGTACTTTCAAGTGTTAAAATTGACTGGTTTTCCAAAATGTATCTTCAGTTCAAACAGTAATTAATTTCATATAAGTCTTATGATCTATAGAGAACAACATTCCATTCTGACCACTACGAATCAGTAAGTAATCTCCTATAAAAGGAAAATGAAATTATTTTATTCATAGGCTACTTACTCCGGCATGTTTTCCCATCTTGCCTTAGTACAAATCCATCACGGCACTGGCAAGTGTATGAATCGTCATTATTAACACAAAGGTGTTCACAGCCATGAGCGACTGATTTGCAGATGTCCTTATCTAGGAATAACATAGATTTTATGTACTACAGTTTGATGAATGAGAACATTTCCAAAACTTTAAAGACTAACAGTAATAAGCTCCTAAGAAATAAAGAATTTATCCTCCTTTTTGTCAGGCAAAATCCCCAATAAAAAGACCTGCCTCTAGCACATTATGTTTCTTTAGTAGACCTCTGAGTGCAAAAAATACAGTAACATAAAAGAATTTACTTTTACATGTTTTCTTATCTTCCCTCAATACAAAACCCTCATAGCACTGGCAAATGTATGAACTGTCAGTATTCATGCAAACATGCTCACAACCATGATCAACAGAATGGCAAACATCTTTATCTGGGAAAAAAATTAGGTTGCTAGTATTTAAAACATGTCTATGAATGCACAGATCATAAAGGAAATCTATTAAAGATAAGGATACTTACTTCTGCATGTTTTTCCATCTTCCCTTAGTGCAAATCCCTCATAACACTGGCAGATGTATGACTCATCAGCATTAACACAAACATGTTCACAGCCATGGTCAACTGAACTACAAATGTCTTTATCTGCAAATAGTTGATGATACTTGGTTAAAGCACATCTACAGTGAATATGTTAACGGAGAAGTAACAGCTTTTATTAACCTAATGCACTGATACACTGGAAGAAATGGACAGAAATTTAGGCAGCAAACACTTCTAACTCTTGTACCTGAAAAGTTGTCTTTTTTTATCTCCAGTCATACCAATTTGGCTATTAAAATACACTATTTCTGTACACAGAGTCTCTACAAATTTCTGGCAAGTATAAAAAATGCTAATCCTATATTATAACAGTAAACTGTTGTATTTGTTAACACTTCCATAAATCTACATACTATAGATAAGAGTCTGTGAGTAATTATCAGAGTACTTACTTCTGCATGTTTTCTCATCTGCTCTCAGCAGAAAACCCTCATGACATTTGCAAACATACGAGTCACCTTCATTAACACAAATATGCTCACAGCCATGGCTGACTGATTTGCAGATGTCCCGTCCTGAGAATGATTGATACAAATATAGGTTTGGAATGAAAACATGTTAAGAAAATGTAGATATCAAAAAGAAGGGTTGCTTTTTTTCCAGTAAGAAGGGAAAAAACCCTTTCTTTCCTTGCTTGATGCGCGTGCCAAAATGTTCAATAGATACGAGTCACTCACTTCTGCACCTCTTGCCATCTTCTCTCAGTACAAATCCCTCACGACACTTGCACATGTAGGAATTGTCAGCACTAACACAAATATGCTCACAGCCATGGTTCGCTGATTTGCAGACATTTTTACCTGGGAAAAATTTAATAGATTAAAAATTGCGTTAAGGGTGAGATGTTCAAAATGTTAACAATTCCCAGCTACTGAATGTTCTTGTCCTTGCCAGTATACTGGACTCAGTCCTGCAAATCATTTATAGCACCTGCGGTCTTTTTTCATTGTAACAGAAAGGTACATCTTTGTCCTTTTAATTTTGCAACCTCAGTATTCAGAAGTGCACTGTTCCAGTTCTAGAGTCTGTAGAATTTCATGTCCCTAGCATGCAGATTAGTGACCCACTAGGATTTCCAAAGGCACCTACATTCCACATCCACATTTCAAGTAAACTTTCTGTTGAGAAACAGATCTATCATCATCTTTTTATCTTCAGTAATGAACCTGCTCAAACCTGAAATAGTTAATGCTTTTTCTTCCTCTGTGCTTAAGTTCAGAAGGTGTTTGTCATTTTTCTGTAAAGTAGGGTTACAAAAATTCAGTGTGTGTAGTATTTAAGGATAGCAAGAAAGACAAATTATATGATCCTGCTGTGGAATTCTGGAAAGTTGCCAGCTATAATTGGGCAAGCAGATGTTCATGGGGTTTTCTGATACAGAATTTAGATACAATTCATATTTCAAAATAAAATGAAATGCAATCTGTTAATTAACATTATATAAACTATCATCTTGCATTCCCTTTCCTTCCCACACCCTCACTTTCCCACAAGACTTAGAACAACCAGAACAGAACATTTCAGCTGGAAGGGACCTACAACAATCTGCAACTGTCTGATCGGTTCGGGGCTGACCAAAAGTTAAACCATAGTAAAAGCACTGTCCAAACTCTTAAACTAACAGGCTTGGGGTATTAACCACCCCTCTAGGAAGCCTGTTCCAGTTTGACCACCCTCTTGGTAAAGAAATGGTTCCTAATGCCCAGGCTAAGCCTCCCCTTGTTCAGCTTTGAACCATTCCCACACCTCCTATCCTTGGATCCCAGGGAGAAGAGCTCAGCACCTCCCTCTCCACCTCCCCTCCTCAGGAAGCCATAGAGAGCAGTGAGGTCACCCCTCAGCCTCCTTTTCTCCAACCTGGCCCAGCCCAGAGCCCTTACCCGCTCCCCATC
>JAVJGJ010000037.1:28360396-28388223 GCA_035590215.1 Microhierax caerulescens
CGATCACCCCAGGGTGCGGGTCACCCCTCGGCTGCCAGGGCACGCTGCTGACTCACGCTGAGCCTGCTGTCACCAGCGCCCCCAGGTCCCCTTCCGCTGCGCGGCTCCCCAACCGCTCCTCTCCCAATCTGTACTTGTGCCTGGCGTCACTCCATCCCAGCTGCAGAAGCTGGCATCTGCATTTGTTAGATTTCATCCCGATAATCACAGCCCAGTGCCCCAAACTGTCTAGATCCCTCTGGAATTCTGCATGGACAGAACATTTAGCTTGCTTTTAGAGCATCAGTACTTTTTGAGATAAGAATTTGTCTCCGTTTGCATGGAATAATGAAGTAGGGTGTTGTGATACACAAACTGAGAATAAGGAGCTTTTAATTTGACATGGTAATATCTGGATGACTGATTTTTTTTTTTTCCCATAAATGTTTTTTAACAGATGTTGATGAGATCTATGGATATTATTGGGATTACAGTTACAAAATACTTAATGCCTGTGTGTTTTTCAGACTTATCCATGATTTTTGTTTTATCACTAAGTGATCAAAGCTATAAAAATTAAGAAAAATTTGCAACGAATGTTTTCTTGATATTTGCCACTCAACTGCATAATGTAGTGAAATGTCTAATGCAATTACGATATCTCTTTTGCAATCATCCTTATCCCATGCTGGACAAAATGAGCTTTCCATTAATAATATTGGAAGCTTCATACTGTATCAGACTTTAGAAATGTATATTTTTGCCTTGATTTGAAATGAAAATTACAGTTGTCCCATATAAGGATGTAAGTCAGAATAAAACAGTTATGGATCTGCAACAGTTCAATTTCGGGGCTACTTTTTAAATGGCACAGACATTTAAGGTGCAGTTCAAACAGCTAAAAAGTATGCATCCAGGACCACTTTAGATGCCTTAGCATATCCAAGATACTGACATACTACTGGCAAATATGACCTAAAAGGGGAAAGTGAACTTTCTGAATCCTCAAGCATTTAAAATTACACTGGACATTAAAGTTTAGGCACTCAAATCCTACTTTACTGATTTCTTCTATGCATGTAATAAAAATCTAACTGTGATTTCCTGAATAATAACTTACGTTTGCATGTTTTCCCATCGTTACGAAGCCTGTATCCTTCAAAACACTGACAAGTATAAGATTTGTCACCATTTACACACAAATGTTCACAGCCGTGATCACTCAGAGCACAATAGTCAACTCCTGTAGGAGCAATTGAAGTTATTTAAAAAAATGTACAAATAATGAATTATTTTTCATCTCTAGTACTTCCATGGCATATAAACAAGTAAATATAAATACATTGAACTGCTTAAACAATAATCTAGTTCCTTATCTGATAATATACACATAACATCAATAAAATGTCTTTAAGAGGGCCTTGTGGTAAACTTTGCATTGGTTGCTTTAAGCAGAGTTGAGAAATCATATATGTTCCTACGCTTACATAACTCAACAGAGTTCGCACCTCAGTACTTACAAATTGAATTTAAAAACCCAGTACAAAACACTTCAGCAGTGATTTTATATAAGACAGTGGCAAAGAAAAAAAAGCTACCTTATGAATATTATTCTTTAAATACAGTCTCCAACCCTAGAAACCACTTGTGCACCTGACCCAGCTGCTGTGGCAGCAAGTAGAGAACGTCTCAGGGACCTCAGTGGGCTTTGGCTTAGACCAGTCAAGCTGTTGCCAAGAATTGCAAATGACAAGTACTGTCAAATATGGTCCATTTTTCATCTCAAATTTCCAAAGTGTTTCTTCTCTGTAACAGAAAGACATAGGACCCCTGGGATCCTGCAGGCAGCACTTGCTACTGTCTATTGGCTACACACACAGTGCCACTCATTTTTTTGTAATTAGTTGTCAGAGTAGAAATCTGTTTACCATTCAGATGTTCCCACAACTGCCTGAAGATACTTGTGCCTGTGTATGACACCAGAATTGTAATTTCCAGATGTTTTCCCCTTAGGAGTAGTATATGTTAAAGGCTAATCCCTTCCATTCAACTGCTCATTCAGGAAATCCCAAAGTGCCAAAACTCTTTTCATGAAAGCCTAAGAACGTCCATAGGGTTTCAACAACTCATCTGGAGCTCAGGAATAGGACAATCTCTTTCCTAAATATATATGAGGAGAGGGGTATGTTGGCAAGAAGAGCAGCTATTCAAAAGAGCTCAGTTTCATTGCACAGAGGGATTCCAGAAGCCACAGCACTGTTTAAATGCTGCTGATAGGTCTCCAAGTACAGCCTGGAGGAAAGTAACTCAAGAGTGTAAAAAAATACCTCTTTTTACTACAAAAGGAAAGGGATTTTCCATTTGCAAGTTGATAAAACTCCATCGTTTAGCTGTTTCTACATTTCCAGTTCTTACAGATAAATGTCTAGACAAACTGTTTCTAGTACAGCCTATTGTTACACGCACGCTAGTTCTGTTCTTGCATTACTGTCTGCTTCTTTCTAGAGAGGTACAGTGGCAGACAGCAGCGAAGTCTGCCAAGGTATTGGATGGGGCTAAAAAGGTTACTATGGAGGCAAAGTTAAAGACCAATTGCCTTTGCTGATTTGCCTCACTTCTCCCTAGATCATTTTTGTGACTGAGCATTTACAGTTTGACTTCTGTTAAAACTGTGTTGCCTGAGTGCAAGAAATGAAGCAAACCCTGAGCTGCTCCAACATTCAACAAATTTAAAATAACGTACCTCCAAAAGCTGTAGAAAAAGTGGCCAAAACCCTCTCACTAAAGAGGTCCAGGAAAAGTCAACAGGCCAAATGCATTCACATTCCTCTTCTCCTGACCTGTTCTACATATTATTTTTCCAGTGAAGGAAGCAATTTGGCTATCTGCAAAACTGCCATGAATCTCAACAATCATTAGATTTAAAAAGGGTGGAGAGCTTCCAGGTCAACTGTTGTTCACTTATTAAGGGTTCCCGTGCAAAATGTAAAGCTCAGTGTGAGACTCACGCTTCTCCTCCTGCCCCAGGTAAGCTGATGCAGTTCACTTGGGGGACACCGTTGTCCAGATGACCTGTCAGTCAGTCATATTTGTTATGTGACTGACAAACTGCCCTCAACACCTGGGGATGAACAGATCTTCCAAAACTTTTCTGAATACTTGAAGATTTACAGTTATCTTGACAAGTATCTTTTCCTAAGTCCTTTTTCTGTCTGCTTCTGCTTTCAAATCATCATTAAAGTATTACTGAAATGCAGGCTATAAGAATAAATTGGAGGTGTGTCCTCTTCCCTGTATGAAACCAGTAACCTTCTCCAGGTGAGCTCAGGTCAAAAAACTTCTCACAAGACTTACGTGTGCAGGTTTTTAGGTCCTCATTGATGACAAATCCTTCAAAGCACTGACAGACATAGGAGTCATCAGTATTTAGGCACAGTTGCTCGCAGCCATGATTGCTTTCAGCACAGTGGTCCACTCCTATTGAATTGTGTTAATAATTGAAGAAATCACATTGGAGCCTTAGATACACTTAGATACACTGTAGTTAGCACACAATGCCTTTGCAGAACAGGAGAAAAAGATCAGCACAGCTCTTTATTTATGCAGTGTCCCCCACCTGTTTTGAGTAATCTGAATTAATTAACAACACCTAAGTGAAATTAATACAATAACCCCACCTGGCAGATAACAAACTTGATGAAGTGCAGATTCCCCCTTGCCAAAAATCACAAAGGGAAACTAAGGTGGAGTGAAGGGAGAACCTTGAAGTCCTGCCTGGTCTCACCCACAGAATCGTGCTTGCTTTCTTTAAAAAGCAAGACTCTCTCTTTTGTTCACCATAAAATTTTCTCAGAACGTATGAATATTAGTAACTCTTGAAATATAAATTACGGCTTTCAGATTATTTAATAAACAGGAAATATTTTTTCAGCAGGATGAGAAATCACCCACTTAAAACTGACTTGCCAACAGGTTCAAGCAGTTAAAGCCTAGTGAGGGACAGATACAAGTTATGAGCGTGAGAGTATCCTAATATGTTCCTTTTCCTTGATTTTCTTATTCCAAGTAAGATAAAGTGGAATTTTTTTTGTATGCAAAATTATCTTGTGTGCAGCTGGTTGTGTGGAAGACGAAGGGTGGGGGAAGGGAGAGAGAAGTGTGAATTTGGTTTAAAAATCACACTGTCTTGTAGAATGGACAGCGAGGCAGTAGGGTGAGATACAAGGTATGCTTGCTGTAATCTGCCGACTCTGTAAGTATAGGAAAGGCACATTTTTGGAAAAAAGATTTATGCTAAACTTTCTCCTAATATTTTATTGCAACATGCTAATGGCTATTTTTAGTCATATAGGCCTAAATCAGTTTAGTTTAACTTGATCAAAAGTAGTGGAGTTCCCACAGACAGTTCATATGTTTCTATTTGCAAATCATTTACAGATGTGAACAGGCATGTCTGCAGCTATTTGTTGACATTTAAAAGCTTCTGTATTTAATATAAAATTACATAATTCTAATTATTGCTGTTTATTAGTTTATTTAACTAAGCAACAAGTTTGCAGTAATTGGTCCAGATTTACCATTATACATAGATAGAGGTAACTGGCTTGTACAACTGAAGCTGAGGTGTCAGTTTTTACTAGTTAAAGCAAGTTCCAGCTGGAACATGCTCCTTTTTCCAACACTTTACATCATCATGGCTTGTGTAACTTCTCAGAGCACACAAAAAATGTGGAACAAAAAAAGAAAAAAGCCCCCACTCCCAGTATTCTCTGTGAAAAGTTGCATCTGTTTGGCACCATCTTTTACAATACAAACACCCACACTACTGTGAATTTTAACATTTAAATACTCTGGGTTCTCATGCACAGTCTTTTAACACATTCTTTCAAAGAGCGGAGTAATCACAAAGCTGGTAATTGCCAGGTTTTAGAAATTAGCATAACTGTAAATCTAGTCATCTTGTGCTTCATTACATGTGTAAAAAAAAATGTAAGAAGGGGAAGAGCCAGGATAAGGCTCAGCATTTTTAAAAACAATGTCTGTCTTGGAATGTATTCATTTTTAGATATTCAACTTGTGATAGCCTAAAACATAATTGTTAAGAAGTTCTGAGCTCTTGCAACACATCCAATTTTCCTTAAATGTGGCTTTATCACAAACAGTTTATTTAAAAATAATTACTCCCTGGCCTATTAACTTTTTAAAAAATTCAGTGACTTCCAGTTCCTTTGGAAAAATATGTCATAAGCACATCAGGAAAAATGCTGCCAATATTTTAGATGATGTGCAATATGGTTCTCTGCAATAAAAGTATTTTCTAAAAACTGGGTGACGTCAAGTGGGCGATGTTGGGTTTTTCTCTTGTCCTGGGTTTCTGGTGCAACACTGATCTTTTTTTCATAACATTCTTATTAAAAAGAGGACGTTTTATTGAATCACTGAAAGTGTAAACATATAGAAGGGAGAAGTTCTACATATCTCCACATATCAGCATACATCAGTATCAGATGTGCTGCTGTTCACATAGCTCATAGCAACGACACAGATGTTCAACGGTAAGCACTGCCTTTGTGTTAAGACACCTTGGCTGAAAATATTTTTGCAGTTATTTGGATTGGAGAAGATGATGCTTTAGTTCTCTATTGGATCAGGGACCTCACTATGGCATTACTTCACTAGACCTGGCTTGTGGTGGACTTTACAGCAACATAGGTTTGCATAACTCAAAAAGATCTCAAAAGGACCCGGGAGCATTTTCTCATTCTGTTCACACCTCAGCCCACTGCAGTAACCAGCTGCTGCAGTTCATGAGACACATTCATTTCTGCACGTATTGCCATCATGCTGTCGGGTGTATCCAGGATGACATTTGCACACAAATGACACTTCCATGTTAACACATTCATGCTCACAGTCATGCTGACCTAAAACACAGAATTTTACCTCTGTGGAGAGAAAAACAGTGAAGAATTCAAGCAAGCCATGAGGGTTTCTGAAGCAAAATGGCTTAGAAAAACTCACTTTTCTTAAACAAAACTGGATTCTGTGCTTTGGACACCTGTTAAATCTGATAGTGAGCTGAGGATCTGAGAGTGGATTGCAAATACTTGGCTATAGAGACTTTGACTCCCATAGACCTGCTCCTGTACTCATCAGAAGTCATGCATCGTGGTGAAGGAGTAACATCTAGTGCTAGTCACCAGTGATGCATTCTCCCTGATTTATAAAGAGGGCGTATATGCAAACGTTCTGCTTTATTTTACAAGCTTATCTAACATGAGCATTGTTATTACAAGATTTGGAATAGGAGCTTAATCCTGGAAATGTCACCAGTTTACAACCAAATCCAAAGCCCCCTTATGTTACAGAAAAACACCCCAAATGGGAATTACAATGTGCTTTAATTCACAATTACATCCTTGGCAATAAATATTCTACACAATGCTGTTGTTTTGCTCCTATACTCACCAAGGCACATCCAATCTATAAAAACCTGAATTTATTAAAATACCATATAGATAATAAAGACCCAAATAGCATGGATTGCTGTAAAAACAGCACTGTGTAGACAAAGATGCTTCATGAAAACGCATCTTTAAGACTGAAATGAAATACAGCTCCAAAACCAGATAAATTTTATGAGTGCCTAGAAATATATTGCTCCAGGTAAGCTTCTGGTAGTACAAGAACTCCCCCCCATCAAGAACTGAGTCAACAGATCAGGGTAGTTAAATTGTTGAATATATTCTCCTTCAACTTTAACATTACATTGAAAATCTGCTGTGATTCCAGGCCCCCATTCAGGAAGAGCTCTAACATGGAAATCTTTTTAACGTAAATAGTATGTGTGATGGGTTAAGAACCCTAACATTGCTGAGACTCTTTTTACAGTTTTTTAGGAAACTGTGGGGTTTCGTGTGTGACTCTAAGTTGATTTTAATAGCTTTAATAGTTGATTTTATCTATCCAATGCTTTCCCAAGCTAATGAAATACATCTGTTCTTGGCTAAACCAACTGGGCAAAGTAAGGTGATTATTTCTTTTTTTTTAAAGCTGTTTGTGTTCCTACAAGACAGAGTCAGAAAGTTTCAAATAAGTAATGAATTTACTGTTTTTGAGCCACTCTGGTTCCTACATTACTCCTCAGGTTCCCATAAATGTCTCCAGAAAATGTCTAATATACAATCTAGTTTACAAAACAGCAAACTGCATTTTTCCAGCATGACTGGCTCAGTTAAAATTCAAGGTTTTAAAGAAACATGGGTTTCAACCTTAATCATAGAGAAAACTTTCATCCTTTCAGAAGAAGCTATTCACAGCAGGTTTAAGAAATAAAAGCAGATGAACTTTATTATGTCCAAAAGATTACTCACTTTTGCATGTTTTCTTATCTGGATTAAGTCTAAAACCTTCTTGGCACTGACAAAAATAGGAGTAATCTGTATTAACACACTCTTGTTCACAGCCATGGTCCTGAAGAGCACAATAATCTGGTCCTAAATGGGAAAAAATTGTGTCAGTGAGCAATATAATTCTTCAAAAATAAACTAGGTAAAAACCAGTTACTTTGCTTTCTTTTCTTTAGCTTTTTTTTTTTTTTTTTTTTCTAGGCACCATTCTGACTTTTTTACCATATTGCTTTAAACTATGAAAATAAAATGTTCCTTTTTTCCAAATATCTGCTGCACTTACATATATCTGGTATGTATATTTCAATGAATTCTCTGAGAATACATGTACTACACACAGTAGAGAAGTTAGACTCTTAAATATTTCTTAACATTTCGCAGCTAAGTCTTACATATTACCTCATTAAAACTGCCTCTTTTTTTTTTTACGCAGAGCAAGTTAGGTATGATCTGTAATAAATACACAAACATGCTTTTAATGCTATTCATTAGATGAAAGCAGGACAATCACATCATCAGGAGCACTGGTGTTTCAACAGTTCTGGGTGTTTATTGCATAGTTCTTCCAGTTAAGATGCTCATGAAAGGGAAGATGAGCAAAGTCTAGAAACAGCTACTTCGTGTATAATTACAAGGGAAAGTAATTGTGCAGCAAGTACCGAGCTGTTTACCACATAGTTTTCTACTACTGATGAAGTCAAAGAACCTGACATTCACTTAGACACAGTGTCTAGCCTTCAGTTTTGTATCAGTGAAGTTCATTAATTTATACTAGTGAAAGAATGGTCTCAACCTCTCAGCACTGCTAAAAATAGATAAACAAGTCACAAATAAAGTAAATCACATTTTTAAAGACACCCAAGCACTTTTGAACACCTCGTTAAAGGACATGAAACCTGACATTCAGAGGTTAATTATTACTCCCAAAGGTAATTGGCTTCCTGAGGCAGGAACTGTTCTTTCTTTGTAAGTGTGATGGGCTAATGTAATTGAACTTTTTTCTGCAATGAAAGGCCTTAGCAATAGTAAACCACCTATATTTTCAGGGCAAATAAAGTGGAATGTGACTTTCTAAGAAAACCTGAGAGGTGTATTTCATCACTGATAAACTCCACTTCATATATTTATATAACATTTCCTTTACCAAAACTTTTCATGACACCATATTGCACATACACATATACATAACACAGGGATATCTTATGTTCTGACTAAAAAGAGTAGAAAATAGTTTAAGTGTGCACTGAAGAGACAGAAACCATAAAGTCAGCATGTGTGCACCAGAGCAACACAGCTGTATGCCTTCTGGACCTGCTTAGTGCTGTGTTGCATTTACCTGCTCAAATCCTTGCTAACTCAAGTGTGCAGGAAAGACTTTTCCTGGGTAACTGTTTCTGAAGATGAGTGCAAGAGCTGAAGAGTATGTATTATTATCTTTGTTGGAACCTTGAGGCTGTTATGTTTGGAACACCAAAAACACATTTCACAGGGCTTCATTAACACGGTCCAAGTTAAAGATGCCAGCAGAAGGTCTCTACAAGCTACAGCTCATGTGAACCCACCCACAACTCAAACAGGGGCAAGAGCAACAGCTGACGCTCAGCACCCCTAGGTACAAGCAGAAGCTACCATCTGTCCTCTTGAGGGGAACAGCAAGAGTGGAAGTCCCCTTAACAGTTAACTTAGTAGCTAGGAATGGCCTCTGTCTGCCTCGCTGATAATCTGAATTTGCTGCTCTCTTCCAGCCATGCACAGAGTACTCTGCGGGTGTTGGCAGGGTTGCCCTCACATGCAGTGTTCCTTGTATTTCATTCTAAGAAGTCTGGAGTAATTCCCAGACAAAACATTTGTCAGATATGTATGACTGTATTGATAACATTTGCATTTTCAAGCTTTTCTTTCTAGCCATGTGCATGAAAGCTGACTTTTCTGTTGTTGAAAGGAAAGCCAGGATTCTGAGATAATCATGACTTCTCAGAAGCTGGTGCCCCAAGCCCAGGCTTGCTTGCTGATGCAGAGATCTGGGCTGGCGTGAGTGTGAGTCTTGGCTAGTTGGTGATCATCCCTGAGATTCAGCATGTAAGCCAAATACATAGAAATTTATGTTAAAGGTTTGAAATTTACTAACATTTAAAATCTCATGATCTGTAGTTTGTTTATGCTGACTCAAAGGCATCATGATTCATAACATATGTGAGCTAGGGGACTCTTTTGCTCTGAAGAACTCTCATGCTGTCTTGACTTTCGCAGCATTAAAAGCCACACAGTTCTTTCATTATTTTATTAGCAAGGCTCAGAAGATATCAAGTGTAAGGAAAAATGGCTTAGTAAGTTTTATTTATGCTTAGATCCAGGACATGCATCTTGGAAGACAATGATTTGATGCAGTATTTGCTCATTCCTCCCTGACTGCTCCTGAATCAGCCTCTATGGTTTACCCTGTCCAGTCACTTTGATTTTTCCCTAATTGCAACCTGATGGAATTTTCTCCCTTAATTTTAAACTAATTTAAAACATTTACAACAAAACAGAATGCAATTAACATGGCAGAGGTGCAGAGAGATGTGAGAAGCTTGTCTGTGGTTTCTGCCCCTTGGCTTGGGAGCTGCATTTAATGTCAGGCTCCCACCCTTGTTCTTGCCTGAGCTACATCACAGGTACGCCTGTGCCTAGCCTTGCATTCTGCTGATCCTGACGGGATGACTGGATTTCCTGAATTGACTGTAGGCCTCTCTTGACACTGTGGACTTGTCTGATGTTCACTGGACTGTTGGCTGAGCCTGGCTACTGTCATAGGACCTGTTTTGCCCTTCTTTGGGTACCATGGAACCAAAGGCCTTGCCAAAGAGATTACTGACCCTGCTTGCCTTTTAGCCATCCCAGCTTGCACTCCCTCGCAAAGCAGTGTACTTTTGTGTTTTATGTTCTCCATTCCACAGCAATCCAACATGAAACCATACACATGCCTGCTGAGAGTTTCTGGTCAAAATCATATGGGAAATGACATTGGGAATATGGTGATGGAGTCCACTGGCGTACCTGACCAAAAGGCCTTCTACAAACAGACAGCAGAAGTCTCAAACTCACGGGCTTTTGTTCACATTGGAAATTTCAACAAGCCAAACCCATACCGGAAGGGTAAGACATCATTGTGCAGGCAACTCAGGAGGCTTCTGCACAGACTTGGTGACAACTGCCTAACATGAATTCTTGAGGGGTGATGTTCTTCTTCTTGACCTGCTGCTGTGACCATAAGATGACCAAGTTCATGATCCAGAAGGCTGGGAGGGCAAACAGCAGAATTCAGACTCCTTATTTTACACGCTTAGATTTCAGCTTATTCAGGGAATTGCTAGGAAGAACCCCCTGGGAAAGAGCCAAGAAGGGAAAGCATGCCTGGAAGAGCTAGACGATTCTTAAAGAAAACTTGCTAAGGGCTCAGGAACAAATTATTACACTGTACTGGAAAATCTGCTTAGAAGATTTAAGAGCTTCTCAGTGAACTGAAACATGAAGAGGGAAAATAGTAAAGGGGGAACCAAGGACCAAGTCAAAAAGAAAAGTATAAAAGCATTGCTTAGGTACTTTGGGACAAAACCAAAGCCCAGCTGAACCTATTACTACTGAGGTACACTAAGGGTAATAATGAAGGGAACCTACAAATATGCTGGTAGCAAAAAGGGAGTCACAGAAAATGTGGGCCCTTTGATTGGGGGAACAACCTAGTGATGAACAATACAGAAGTGGCTGAGAAAAATAATGACCTTTTTATTTCTGGTTTTCACACACAAAGCCTGCTCCCAGATCTTCATGTGTACCAGCACAGTCTGGGAAGGAGAGGGGCTAGCAACATCCATTAGAGATAACTTAGAGTAACTGCATATACACAGATCCATGGGATGACTGGCATTCACCTGTGGGTGCTGAAAGAGCTATGTGATGTGACACCACTGTCTATCATGTATGAAAATTGACGGGGACCAGGAGAGATCCCTGATAACTGAAAAATGCTAACATTACACTCATCTTTTAAAAAAGGCAAGAAGAAAGACCCAAGGAACCATAAACCAATCTGCATCATTTCAGTCCCAGTATCATGGGTCACATCTCAGAATCAATTTCCAAATATATGAAGGACAAGAAGATTATTTGGAATAATCAATATGGATTTACAAAGGACAAACCATGCTTGACCAACCCGTTCACCTTCAATGATGAAATGACTGCGTCTGTGGACAAGGGAGGATCAGTGGATGTAACACACCTTTGCACTAGTAAAGCTATTGATGCTGCCTCCCAAAGCATTCTCCTTTGGAAGCTGAGGAAGTATAGGCTGGAAGAAAGAATGGTTAGGTGGGGTGAAAATTTGCCAGGGCCACCAGCCTCAAAGGATATTGATCAATGACTTTGTGTCTGGCTGGTTGCTAATAACGACCAGAGCACCACAGGGAACAACACTGGGCATCACGCTGCTAAACATCTTCATCAGTGACATAAGTGATGACACAAAGCACACCCTCAGAAAATCTGTGGGTGACACTAATTTATGGACAGCGACTGAGAGCAAACAGCAGAACTTAAATGTTGATGAAGATGAATTTGACATTTGGACCAGAAGATGTCTTATGAAGTCCAGAAAGAAGAACTGCAAAGTTCTGCACCTGGATGGCAAATACCCCACAGTTTGCACAGACTGGGAAGCAACCAGCTGTCAGGAAGCAGCACGGACCAGCTGCTCCCATAGGGAAGTAAAACCAGGAGCCAAGGGCAATAATACAGCTGAGCTGGGTAGGGGCCTTGTCAGATAGGTACCACCCTGCAGTAGCCAAGCAAGGTGAGCAGGGCAGGCCTGGAAATGGTAGCCAGGTTTAACCAGAAGTCCAGATCATCAGAGAAGTACACACTGCTGAGGCAGGTCTGAGGTCAAGCCAGGAAGCCAGCCTGCATGTCAAGATGAGGTAAGGCCACTCCTGGTGAGGGCAGCCAGGGTCCGACACAGGCAGGTTCACAATGCCAGGGCAAGGCCATGGTCAAGCTAGGAACCTAACCTGCAGGTCAGGTTCTGGATCAACAAGGGCTATTGCCAGGCTCAGCTGGAGACTGCACTTGACATACTTTGTCCAGTTCTGGAACAATCCCTTCCCTTCTTCCCCCCAGTTAAAGAGAATAAACTGAAAAGGGCTCAGCGGAGACCTACTGCTGGGACACAGTACACCAGACTTGTGCAGAGAACTTGAGGAATCTGGTCTTACTGAGTTCAGTGAAAAGGAAGGCCTCTAAGTGCATCTTACAATTAGTTCTTGTAGGTCATTACAAAGATGATGGAGCTAAACCCTTCTTGCTAGTGCCAGATGGTGTTACAAGGAACAATGGTCACCACTTGTGGCTTGAGTGATTGGCATTGGACATGAGGAAAATGTTTTTCACTAGAGTGCAGCAGTGGAACAGGTTGCCCAGAGAGGCTGTGAACTCTCCACTGGAGCTTTTTGAGACTCAGCTGGACAAAACCATAGCTGACTTGATCCACAGTTTGTGGCAGTTCCACTTTGAAGAGGAGGCTTGAGTAGATGACTTCCAGAGAGCCTGCCCAACCAGCATTTGAAAGTTTCTGTGTTTTCAACATAAAGACAGCAGCACATAGTCACACTGACAGTCTATACAGCCCAATGCGCTGTCTCAAGCAATAGATACCCAAGTCAGAGGACAGAGACAGGACAAGCCTGAAATACTACTTTCCCAGAACACTCTCTCAGCTTCCAGCAAGCCGTGGATCATCAGTGTAAGTAGGTTAAAATAATTCATACCACTCAGGACACATAAAATGTGTATGCCATTTTAAGGTCTTTGTTAGGTTCAAACTCAGGTAGAAAACAGTGCTTAAAATCCACATTCTTAAATAGAAAGAATTAACAAAAATTTGTGCTTGGACAGTGGAAAGCACTTACACTATAGTAAGATTTCAAAAATATATGGATGTGGAAGTACATATGGAAATATAAGAGAATTTAGCCAGCCCTTAGCTGACAGATGCTTGACAAATGGGCAAGTTCACACAATCTACAAGCAAAGTGAACCAGTACAAACTGTACTCTGGCCCTTGGGGAGGCAGGAAATTCACCTCCCTTGACTCTGACCATCTGAAAATTAGGTGTCTGCTCTGGCAAGTCATACAGGCTTCCTGCATAGTCAAGGAAAACAGGCACTTACATAAATTTGTGTCAGAGCTGTGGAGCAATTGCCTTCTAGAAGCGTATGTTTCTCCCTTGATCATAAGACCAGATGTACAGCCTGGATTAGACACTTTCTTTCTAAATGTTAAATTTAAGTGAAATAATTACCAAGTATAATACACAATACAGTCAACAGGTTAACACAGTCTCTCATCATAAAGACTGAAATTCCCCCAAGGCTGTATAAAACACTGAAATGCTGTGCCATATTGATGCATTATTTGAGAAATAATGTTAGAACATATTATTCAGCAATATGGGCTAAATTCGTCACTGGCATCAGCAGTTCCATTCACCTAAAACTACTGGAGTTTGTCTGCTTACAGACACAATAGTAACATTTCTTTGTCAAGGTTCTGTGCTGGTTTTGGCTGGGGTAGAGTTAATTTTCTTCATAGTAGCTAGTATGGGACTATGTTTTTGATTTGTGCTGGAAACAGTGTTGATAATAGTGTTGATAATTATGGGATGTTTTAGTCATTGCTGAGCGGTGCTTAGCCAGAGCCAAGGCTTTTTCTGCTTCTCACCCCAGCCCACCAGCGAGCAGGGGGGGTGCACAAGAAGTTGGGAGGGGACACAGCTGGGGCAGCTGACACCAGCTGGCCAAAGGTATATCCCATACCACATAACCTCACACTCAGCATATGAAGCTGCGGGAAGAAAAAAAGGAGGAGGGGACGTTTGGAGTTATGGAGCTTTGTCTTCCAAGTAAGCATTATATGTGCTGAAGCCTTGCATTCCTGGGGATGGCTGAACACCTGCCTGCCCATGGGAAGTTGTGAATGAATTCCTTGTTTTGCTTGGCTTGCGTGTGCGGCTTTTGCTGTACTTATTAAACTGTCTTTATCTCAACACACAAGCTTCCTCGCTTTTACTCTTGCAATTCTTTCCCCCATCCCACAGGGAGAAGGTGAGAGAGTGGCTGTGTGGTGCTTAGTTGCCAGTTGGGGTTAAACCATATTTATGAAGAAAGGTAACTTGGAAGGTACATTAAGGTTTTACCTTCAAATTTCCTGAAAGTGAGTTATGACATTAAACACTGCGAAGTTTTTAGCTACTTCTCCCAGTTACAGGAAGCCTTGGCAAGAGTATTTTCTGATCTGTCATTACCCTTCTGCTTTATATCCATTCCTAACTCTGGTAATTTTTGAGCTTATTAGCTCAAATTTGACAAACAACAAACAGGCAAAGCCATGAAGTTACTGTAACCTGCTGGAAACATGGAAGCTTGGTAGAAGATACTGATGTTGCCAGAGCTCTGGCACACTATCAAAGAACTCACTCTTGAGAAAAATTCATGGGAAAATAGGCTGCAATATTTCCTCTGATTGTGGAATTACTCTATTTAATTTTAGCTTGTCTTACAAACGAAGCTGATTATAAATTGTCTTGTACAGACTTGTTTACCCAGCTAGGGAGATGATATTCTAACTGAAAAATCTGGATAATCAAACAGACTATGTAAGCAAAGCTTTGGGCTTTTACTGTTGAAATGGAGCCTGTTTTCATGTTAAAAGCTTCTTATTCACAGAAGAGACACCTACCCGTAGCCTCTCCCCCCAAAAGCCAAACTACCCCCAAAACAATTTGGATTGCTTTCAAGAACTTTGGCTTCCAAGGCACTCCAACATTTTCTATACCTGACGCGTAATTCAGTGTTCCCAGGAACAACAAGAGTATTACTGTTGAGAAATGGAAGATGGAAGTACAAAATGTTCATAATTAAAACTTATCACAACTTACTTCTGCAAGTTCTTTGGTCTGGATTTAAAACGAACCCTGGATGGCATCTACAGTAGTAGGAGTCCTCGGTGTTAACACATTCATGTTGGCAACCTTGGTTATCCAAAGTACAGTAGTCTACAACTGAAAAAGAACAAGACCAGCATGTACAATTAGAAAAACAAAACTAAAACTATTATACATAGGTATTACAGTACTAGTTAAACACAGTAGCTATAAAAAAAGGAAAAGCTTACATAAATTCTGCCCTGAAGAGCCTTTCTGAAAAAAATAGTGCACTTTCAATACCAGTTGGTGAATCAGATTTGATTAGAGCCCTGGATCACTTCTCTTACCCTCTGAACCTTTATGAACTCTTAGATTGTCAGAAGTCTTCTCAACACATTGTCATTTACTGCCTCAGTCATTAACTCTGTCCAGATCTTACCACTGATATTTTGCTTATATGACACCTTTCATATGAGAGAAATAAAATATCATAGCCAGTCCAGTCACTTATTTCGTAAGTCCAATCACTGACATTTATTTATTTGTTTATTTCCAGGTTAAGCTACTTCTTCACAAAGAAAGTCTTAGAAAAAATTAAAGATAAGTCATAAATCAGGTGTTCTGTCACCAAAGAGCTGTCAGGCCCACATTAGGCAAATTCACTTGATTCTTTCTGCAGAACATCTAGTCAGAAAAGTGGATAAGCCATTTTCTTACTTTGAAAGAGCTTCTTTTAACCCTTCAGAATATTTGTGTTGAATCAAGTCAAATTAGACTACTTACTGGCTACTATGTGAGACCATTTTCCTGGCAAGCACCTTCCTGTTTCCAGGCTGAATAGCTTCATATAAAAACTTATTTACTGAATATATATTTCAAGGATATGATGTGTCATACAATTAGTCAGCTCTCCTCTTAAATTAATTCCAACCACATGCACATTTTCAAGTGTTTTACAAGACACATTAAGAAATAAGTAGGTCAAAGAATATATAATTTTTTTCAATCTAGCATCACACCTTGGAAACAGTCCATATGGATAGTTCCATAAAGTCACCTCCTCCTCTGCATTTAAACCCTAATGGAATTTCTATCACAATACTTGTAACTGCCCAACTAACGATTATAAAGCTGAGAAGTGAAGCGAAGCCAAGAGAAGAAGTTACAGTTGGAAGGGACCTAAAATGACTGTTTAGTCCAACTGCTTGACCAATTCAGCACTGACCAAAAGTTAAAGCATGTTGTTAAGGGCATTGCCCAAATGCTTCAAATACTGACAGGCTTGGGCTATCAACCAACTGTCTAGGAAGCCTGTTCCAGTGTTTGACCACCCTCTCAGTAAAGAAATGCTTCCTAATGCCCAGTTCAATCCTCCCCTGGCACAGCTTTGAACCATTCCCACACATCCTATCACTAGATAGCAAGGAGAAGAGATCAATACCTCTCTCCACCTCCCTTCCTCAGGAGGCCGTGGAGAGCAATGAGGTTGTCCTGCAGCCTCCTTTTCTCCAAACTAGATAAATCCAGAGTCCTTAGACATCCCTCACAGGACATGCCTTCCAGCCCTTTCACCAGCTGTGTTGCTTGAGAGACAACTAAACAGGTTTTAGAATGATTTGTTACTAATATCTGAGCAACTATGACTCTAAGCACTTTCAGATGACAAACTCTTCAGGGAGGAACTGTGCCTTCTTATGACTATGCAGCTGCTAATGTACTGTGGAGAGAAAGTAAAAAAACCCTAATGAAATAAATAACTAATTTTTCCAGCTTGCTTTTTTCCATTTATAGCCTTCTGAGGACCTCTTACTCACAGAAGCAGGTCTGCCAGCCTGTAAGAATAATGAGCATATCTATTTAAATAATGCCTTTCCACTAAAACAGTTAAGAAGTGAGAACATTCTCTTGACAGTTGGCTATAGAAGTATAACTCCCTTTCTTCAATAATTTTTGTATACAAACTGCCATAATTCCAGGCAAGCTTAGCCTTGTAGACTGGCACTAGTAATTGACCTACAAATTCATTTAACTTTTAGCCTCATGTTTCATTTTGGTGGTATTTGCTTAGAAGGGAAATTTGTCAACAGCACTCCAGTCAGCCAGTAGTAAGTTGTCCATGAAGTTAAATCTTCCTGAAAAGACTGATAAAAATTATACATCTATATTTTTTAAATTGAAGTACTGTAATGCTTTGGTTGGTATGCAGAAAATATACAGAGTGTGTATAAGATCAAAGCAGAATAATATTTTCCTAATTTTTTAGTGTTATTATTTTTATATTTCTGTAGAGTCATGGAAATACACTAGAATGTGAACACTTAGAGATCTCACTGGTTTTAATGTTAGCCCATGCCTATTTCAATAAGAAACTTTTCTAAAGGATGAACGAATGACCTTTTTACTGAGCAAGCAATAATTCAGCTGTCATCTGCCTATGTTTGTTCCACCCTGTTTTCCTTGCTTGGTATTAGCTGGTAAATGATGAGAGCCATCTTTTACTTCTGGGTGTTTACATTGCCTTCTCTGAACTGTGGACAGCATGGGTTACCTTTCTCTTGGATTGCTGTTTTACTCCTATGCTGTTTATAGGGTTATTCAGGCTTAGGAGAACAAAGTAAGTTGAGGAGAAGAGTAGAAGAAAAGGGTAGGAAGAAAAGGTGACAATAAGTAAAGGCATAAGGAGGATGAAACTGAAGATGGGGTAAGAGTAGAGCAGACTCATAAGAACCTAGAAAGCAGCCAAAAAAATCTAGTGGTGCCAGGGCTGCAGAGAGGTGCCAGCAGCCAAACCGCTGCCAGGAGAAGTCCCAAGCCTAAGAGCTGCAGCAGCATGGAGAGAGTCTAGCACCAGCCTAGGAAAGAGGGGACAGCATGTCCAGCAACACCAAGAAAGTGGAGAGACTGAGTGTCCAGCAGCATGATGAACAAAGAATGGCTCATTACCACCAAACTTTGACTGGATTTGGTTGATGTGAAAAGAGGGCAGTTAATGTGGAAAGCTGTTTGAAAATGTGAAGTGATAGTGCTCTGCCGCCCATACATATCATTAAGCAGATAGTTTCAAATACTGTTTAGTCTACAAATTTGTTCATAAATTGTGTGTTGCAAACAGAGTGGCTGGCCATTCAGTGATCACTTTGAATGGATACATTGTGAGCTGCTTGTTGTGAGATTTTATTTAATTATTGCCATTCATATAACTAGCTGACACATGTCAATAAAGCAATTAGTATTGCCTTTGTTCCTTAACCGGCAACATTAGCCCATCAGAAAGAAGGAAGAGAACTTAATAAACCTGCCTGTGAAATAAGTTCTCTGCACTTTCTTATTTACTTTTTCTGGAGTTAAAATTTTAGACGTCTTAGATATCTTCAAGGGAAACCTTTGGTTCTTTGAGAGAACCACAGTGTATATATCCTACTGAAATTCCCTCTCATTCTCTGAATTAAGAGGACAGAGTAACCTTAAGAAAGTCACTGCTTTTTGCAAAACAGTTGTACTCAGTGGTCTCTAGCATATGTGTACATCAAGATCTTTGTTCTGATCCTGCTCATTTGATAACAAATACTTCACAGAAAGGAATGGTTAATTAGCTTAAGAGTATTGAAAACTGGGAGTTATCGCTACTGATACAGTACTATTCAGTCTCCTTTACAAGATTTTCCAGCAAGGATGATTATTCATTGGTGAACACATCTGCAGAAGCTGTACATTCTTGGTAGTAGCATATTCCTGAAAACCCTCAAATTGTTCAAATCTGAAAAGTCAAATTCTAGAGACTGAGAGCTAACAGAATTATTGCAGGGGTATGAATAGCATGAGTTCATGGGTTTTTTGCTAAACTAGGTATAAATGAATAGAAACCAAGTGGACAGGAAACACACTATAAAATGCAAGATAACCGTGAACCCTTGCATGAACTGAATTTCGAAAATAACTGAAAATAATTGAAAATATCAAAGCTTCAAAAATCATCAATAGAGCTTATAACAGGCCTGTATCTCTCCATGCCTTAGAAAAAATATGTTAAAGCTGTATCACATCTCCAAAAAGCACCCTCCAGAATTTGTAAAGAAATTAACAGGCAAAAAAAAAAGAACCACTGTAAGATATTTAATAAATGGCATAGAAATATTTTGAAGCTTTCACTAAGAAAAATAGACTTTTGTATTTATTATAGAGGATAATATTCAGTTTGACATACAAAGAATTTCACCAAGATTTATTTTTATCCCTATGATGCTATGGTAACTACCTTCCTAGTTAGACTATCTTGGGCTGTAAAGGACCCTTTAACTTAATAAAGAGAAAATAGTAACCATAGCTGATGACATTATGCATTAATTTTTTGTTTAGAATATATGGTAGAAAAGAACTGGGGATGAAAGAACCTACCAACAGAAGTCACAGATTTTCTGTCTCAGGATATAGTCAAATCAATAGCAAAGAAATATATGTTTTATCCTAACACAGGTAAAGGTCTTGAGGATTAAAGGCTAAGGTTATTGCATGAACTTCTGTGGAGTGTGTGATGTAGAAATTTGGGCTAGAACATTTAAAAGGCATTCTTAATTAAATAGTCATTATTTGCTGAATTTTCAAAATAATTCAACTTCAAAAAGAAGTTTCTTAAAATGGTATATTAATAGCCAAATTATGCTGAGGATAAATTGTGTTGAGAAATTTAAACACTCCTATACTGAGATCATGAAGCTAGAAGGAAGGAAAACATTTCTGAAAAGTACCAAGTGAATATTCCTCAAAACTTCATATGTTATATTAGGTCTAAAAAAATCTCAAAACCTCATTTGTGTCCCATGTGAAACTACATGCAGAAAGCATATCCATAATCAGTCATGCATTTTGCATCTCGAAATAGGATTATCGTAGCTCTGTGAAGGTAACAAGATACAGATTATATTATGTCAAGAGTTGTTTAAAATGACAAGAGTAAGCTGTTGGACAAAAGCATTGTGGTGGCCTGTAGCAGATGTGGGGCCAGGGATTCACTTCCATGGGATTTCAGCATGTATTTTAAATTAATCATGCAATTAAGTGTTTGCCTGAAGAGAATACCTAACAAATAAGGCAGGTTTTTTTCAAGGACTCACTAGGGTTTTTTTGTAGTGGATACCAGAAGACAGAATTTTTCCAAAATGGACCATGGGATGAAAAATTTACGAGAAGGCTAATAGGCTAGTGAGAAAGATTATACTAAAAGTATTTACTCTGTATAAACAGGAAAGAAGAATAAGATACTTAGATGGTAACAGAGAGGGAAGTATGTTTTATGTTAAAAAATAATTATACTGTATTTCCACACTCACTGTTTTGAGTTGTAATTCTTAGAGCTGATGCTTGCTTCTTCACTGCCCTTAGCAAAAATTAGAGGCACATAAGTGGATGGGTTCTTAAGGGGGGCTAAACTTTCCTTAAAGCCATCTTCCCAAAAAGAGTTTAAAATCTCTCCTGGCATGATCATAAAACCAAGTGAGAAATGACAAGAGATTGTCCACTTTCAAGTATTACTTCTGTCTGAAGAGGAGCTACTGAGTTTGTCGGGCTTTGGTTTTTTTTTTAATGGCCACATATATCATGCCAGTACACTGCTGGCCACCTACATGGATCTAAAATAAAATATCTGGTCTGTTGTTTCAAAACACCAATGTTATATTCTGTGTGAAATTAAGTGGAAAATTTTCCCAAGTCACCATTCATTATCAGTAAAGGCCTATGAACATGCCAATATGTATTCTTCCTTACCTACCACTCATATAGAAAACAGCTTCCCATCACTGTCTATGGCTAAACTTTATATTATTTTATATTGAATTTCCCTTTGGTTTGTGTGAAGAGATAAATATGAATTGCTAAACTCATACTCACCAACACAATTCTTCCCATCTGTGTCAAGCTCATACCCTTCATAACACTGACAGACGTAAGACCCAGGTGTGTTCACACAAATCTGCTCACAGGCGTGTTTCTCCACAGCACAAAGGTCCTGAGCTACAAAACATAATTGCATGAATATTAAATTATTTCACCTTCTATAATGCACAGGTAGACTATAGATCAAAAACAAATTTCAGGAAGCTATGAACAGCTCTTCAGAGACGACCTAATTTTAAACCCCATCATGCCAATGTTCTGTCAAACAGTGAAAGTCTTATACCAGCAGGAACAATCACTTAAAGCTGAGGAGCTCATTCCTTCAGCTGAAGGCAATGACTGTTGATGGGCCAATGGTTCCTAGTAGAGTTGCTTGACTGTATGCTTCTCTGAAAAGTTTGAAGGGCATTCTTCAGGGTTTTTTTTTGAAAAAAAAAAAAAAAAAAGTGTTTATTTGTGTCTTTTTTTCTTCTTTTTTTGCATAACCCTCCCAGATAAATGATGACAAGGTTGGAAAGGGAAAGAAAAGGAAAACACAACACCAAAAGAATTGGGGATATTCCATTTCAGAGTTTTATAATTTTTCAGTTTTGTGCAAAATACCATAGCAAGTTAGCCCTCCCAAGCAAGAGACCTCATTAGAAAAAATATTATGACAAATGAGGTCAGTTCAGCACCTGGACGAATGAAGCATGTTGGGCTTTTTTTTTTTCAATAGCTAGAGCTTTCTGAGAACCCCAAGTTTCCCAAGTGAAATCTCTGGAAAGCAAAGTATTTTGTGTGCTCAGGATCAAGCCCAAAGACTCCTCAACACATAATGATCATTTAGAGCTATAAAAAAGGCTTTTGGAACATGTTTGAGGAAACTAGCCAAACAAATAAAGATTTTCTTTTATAGCTGTTTGCTTCATATCAAACAGCATGATGAACAGCATAAACAGTCATTTAACTCTCTTGTTCCAGTATAAACACCCACAAATAGATAATTTTCCAGCGTGTTTCAGCTACATTTCCAGCTTACATATATTAATGTAAGATCTGAACAACTCTAGATAAGAATGGAAGAGATCAGGTCAAACGAATAATGAGTAAATAGCCATTATTTGACAGAACTACTCTCCTCTAGAAAAGTCTGACCAGAGTATGTGAAAGGAGCATCCTTTCCATGCAGGTAAAACCATCTTAATGAAATAAATATAAGAATATTTCAAGTTAAATAAAATAATTCTTTTTTTTCCCTAGGTTTGTTCTCAGATAGCCAATTTGCTTCTTTATTTTTTTCTTTTCACGTGGAAAGCAACAAATCACAAGTATGGCAGATTTTCTTCCTTCAATGCAAGGAAATATTTTTTTTAGAAATGATATTATAATGAAATGTATCAAGGAAAAAACTGTATTCAAAAGAGAAATGCACCCTTTTTCAGCCTGAGGGCACCCTTTTTCAGCCTGAGGCAAAGCTGTCAATTCATTGCTGACTGAAGCCATTTCGTTCAGGGCTTACAAGAACTGAATACCGATATAGTGTACTCTCACAACATTAAAAAAAGGGAATAGAAGAATGAAAAAAAAAGTATAACTTTAGGTACAAAAGAATGAAAAAAGAGTATGATTTTAAATACATACCATCCATCTTTTCTGCATTGTTTAATTTAGCAAGTGTTACAATATATATGTAAGGAAACTATTTGTTCAGGGAAGAGCTGACAAATAGATCCAAACCTTAGATAAACACATGTGGTTCATGTTGATCATGTATTGCACTAAACATAGAAATGATGGAGATTTATTTTATTTAGAGATTGAGGAACATGTTGTCTCTGTTCACTTGTGGACAATTAGTGGCCAACGAAGGTAATTAAAGTGGTCACAAACTGTGAGGTTTTCTACTGCCATGCTTCCCCTTACCTCCAGAAATAAGCTGTCCAGGCTCGGTCCCCTTTCCTCATGAATTCTGTTACTTCTCTGGGGAGTTTTTAGACAACAGCCTGACCTTGTCTAGACTGCTACCATACAATCTCCCTCCTTCACCAATGATTTGCACCATCCCAGCACATTTAAGGCCAGTTTGATGGCTCTCAATATTAGATTCCCAGTGCTAATTGCTAAAATCAGTTTATAGTTTGCTGATGTAGAAAAAAAGTCCATTAGAAGCAGGTTACTAACACACTGGATGACTCCCTTTCATATTTAGCAAACTGCCATCTAGTATCATCAGATTGATGATCAAAGCAAATACGCAGTCAAGGAAATCTTGAGTAACAGGTAAGTGAGGAAAACCTAATATAAGACTGAGTCATAGCTAAAAGTAAAGCAATGCAGCAATGGGCTTTGAAAAATGATAAAGAGGGAACATGTTGCGGGCAACTGTGCATGGGTCACCAGTAGGAAAACACACAATTCCAAGACTTTCTTGGAAATTAATCTGTAATTTGTGTCCAAAAGCTGAACTACTGGCTGATAAAAATTATGGAAATGTTACACAATAAAGAAGAAGATGACATCTTAAAGAAAGATTTATCTTTAATTGACTCAGAATAAAAAAATCCAGTTGTCAAAACTGATGCTGGGGTGAGGATGGGGATGTATGAGAGGAAATAAAAAAAAAAAGATAAATTTTGAATTTCACATAATTTTCCAGAAACTTGAAAGTAGAAGAATTCTTTCCCAAAAATTCTGTAAGAAAATTAATAGTATGAGAAAGACTTAAAAGAAAGGTTTAAAGGATACAAAAGTTTTAAATGAGAAGCATTTTAAGAGGGACCAATGAAAAGAATAGGTTAGAGAACATTACTGAAATCTGATTACATATTTGGAGCCATGATTTGGGATTCTGACCAACCTCTTTCTGAAGAGCTATAGCAAACATGTGGAAGCAGAGAAAATAGGCTGTGTGCAAAATTGTTCTTGTCACTATTCTTGTTTTAGCTCAGCTGCTAAGCCAAATAACAATTAGGAGATATTCCAGATTGGATTGATTTTTTTCCTCCATCTTCTTGAGGAAACAAAAGCACAAATATAATGTTTGTTCCATTTAACACAAAACATTCCTTCATAATTCACATACATGCATATGACAAATATCTACATTTGGTGAAGGATGCTGGTGAGAAGAACTAGAAAACAGAGATTCCTAAAAGTAATTCATCCCATGGCTCGACAGCATAGGAGGTGAAGAGCTCAAAAGTGGTTTCCTGCTGTAGCCCAAAGAGTCTGAAGGCATTTGAACACAGCAGCAAGAATGCCCATATCACTCTGGTGCTGACATTCTTTTGTTCCCAATCCTATTTACTTAGGCTCTGACTGAAACCATGTGTCCCTCTGCACACGTAAGGACTCTAGTCCCCAAGCTGCAGAGTTCCCTCAGATAACCGACATACTCTTGCTGCTTCAGTGGTCATTAAGTTTTTGATACAGAATACAACACGAAGCAAGAGAGACTAAGAACCCCCCAGTCCCAAGCTACCTGACTGTTCTACAGCACTCTCCTGAGATGTGGAACATGTGAGTTCAGACACAAGGATAGGATTTGAGCCTGCATCCTTCACCTTAATTCTAAATTATCAGCTGTGAAGTGTACATCCTATGCTCTCACCATGACTGCCTCCTCCGGCTTTTTGAAAAGGTGTTTCCCAAAATTTTTCTTCTGCCTAAAATCAGTTTGGCAAATTTCACTCGAATCCATGCACTGTCATGGGATAAGAAACTACATTTTTAACAAGTATGTTTTTTACAAGTAATTAAAAACAGTATTATATAATATCTTTAAAATAATGGTGGATATGGGAATAAATTTGGCATACGCATCTAATGTAGTCTCCTGTTAATTACTAGGAAGCACGTTAAAATGGATGAAAGAAATACTGCTTACAAAGATCACAATTAAAATGAAATATGGTTTGTTATTATAAACAATAAAGCCAATTACTTAAAACTGAAAAGGTCAACCCTTTTAAAGGAAGAAATGAGAATATAAGCAAGACTTGCAAACCTATTCTTTGAACACTGGCAATCCCTTATACTTCAGGCAGCAGTTAGGGAGAGCTTTTTCAGAAGTTATTTCACTGATACTGGGTTTACTGCACCTTTTTGTACTATCTAGTACTGGTTGCAATCTAAACAAGTTACTAAAGTAGTTGGATTCACTTCATGTGAGATGATAAAACAGTTCCTTCTTTGATAGCTGCTTCATTGCTGAACTTGTTACACCAGTAAAATTAAAATGTAATTTTATGTAGCTACAGTGTACCTCTGCAGAGCTGTGTATCAAAATGAGCGTGATGTATTTCAGAAAGGTTTATAAGAACTTCATTTACACAAACCAGGAAAAAGAATTACAACTTCACCTTTTCAGACCCTTTCTGATGATTACCATTAATTATATACTGAGTTCAGTCCTACATTATGAGCCCAACAAAAAGGGTATGTGACGTTAAGCACTTTTTGGAAGCATGCAAGAGAAAAGTTAAGAAAGATAACATACTGCTGCAAGTCTTCTGGTCAGCATTCAGAATGTATCCTTGTTTACATCGGCATAGGTAGGAGCCAGGGGTGTTTATGCAGAAGTGATCACATTGGTGCTCAACTGTACTGCACATATGGGGCACTGAAAAAAAGTAAAATGTTATTAACTGCTGGTCTTACTTACTTGTGGACACAACTGGAAAAAAAAATGGTGTAGAAAATAAAACTGAAGGCATGCAGATATCTCAAATTAAGGGTTGACAGTTAAGACAAAAATGGAAGCTTAAGCCTAGAAGACTGCAAAACCTCCACACCCTTAACAAACAGTACTAGGTATTTATTCCTTTAAAAAGTAGGAAATTTGATATTTTCTGTCTGGTTTACATTGGTGGAATATTTTTGGACATGAAATTACATGTGGAATGGAAACATCAACAAAATAAAAATATACAATAGAGTATTCGGAAACACTAATTACTTGGTGGTCCCAAGAAGACAATGAAACAAACCTACCACATTCAAAACTAGAAAATAAGTGGAATTTAAATACAAACTGTTCTAGAAGACATTCAATTTATTGAATGAAGAACATCACTACACAGCACAACAGTAAAGAAGAATGACTAGAAAACAACTTCACGAAGAATCTTGCTTGCTTAGTTATTAATGTTAAGGAACATAAAAAGCAATATATTGATGAGGTCGTGCATCTCCAAGATTCAGTAATCTGGGAGCTCAGCTGAGCTATACTCCAGAGTATGCCTTTCTGAGTCTATTTTTAATCTTTGTATTTTATGTCTCTAATAGTAAGTAGTAAAATGAAAGAGACTGAGACAGTAAGAAAGTAAAAAAAATAGTGGGCCCATTCTGCCAAATTCATTGCTGAACTATTTTTCTCCAGATCAGTATTTTGGAATTAAGACATATCTTTGATGTCTTCTTTCCACTGGAGCATTGCTTGTATGTTATTTCTGTAATATATAGGTGAATTATTTCTCAGAGAACATTGTTTGAAAAAAGATTATTTTGCTCAACAACAATTAGAGATTGATGTGCTCCTTATTGGGCTAGACAAAGCTCAAAATTTATGGAATAGATATTAACAATAATATTCTAGCAGCCACAACAGAAGCCTGATAACTTAACATGTGGTATGTGTGGTACTTGTGGGGGAAAAAAAATGGCTTTGAGATACATACTATGTATCTGGTCATTGGAATGGTTACCAGATTTACACATTTATTACTAATATACAAACCACCACAATTCAAAATTCTCTTAATAAGCTTTTTGGATTTCATTACTTTCTGCCAAAATAAAACTTCTCAAGTACTTTTATTTATGTGAAAACAGACCTGCTTGGACTTCTTGTCTTTTCATCTTTCTGCCATTCTGAAGAGGAAGTTTATGACCTCTGATACTTTCTAAACAGAAGTTTCCTTCTGGCTGTATTTCACTAGCTTTCAGCATCAGGTACAGCTTGTTATGACCAAAGAATCACTTTCAAATATGACAAATGACAAATATATTAATTTCAGAGTTTAAGCGTCAGAAAATCTTACCATGTATTAATGCTATAGAATGTGAATCTATGCAACATCACTTCAAAACCAGTCAATCCTCCTATACAAAAAGAACATCAGGCTGCAAAACACTGAGTATTGGAGAAAAAAAAAAAAAAAAAAAAAAGAGTTCTAAAAAAAGAAGCAGCATTCAATGATAGGCATCCCAATAACTCAGTCCCTCTTGAGTGTATGTTGTTACTATCTGTTGCCTATCTTTCGACATACTAGCACATAATTTTTTTCTAAAATGTCTCTGTTGCACTCATTTCAAAGAATCAGTGGTACTCTGGTCTTTCTGCAGTAAAGGAGGCTGCTGACTGTACGATTTCTGCAACCTCGTTTTTTTCCAGGAGGTGTTTGGTAGACACAGCCAGGGACTGAAGTAATAGAAAGGGTGATCTCCTAGTTAAGGAATGTGAATGTGAGCATACTGAATTAGATTTTATCTCTGTCTATGTCACAGGGTCCTTATTTGATTTGGGGCAAGCCCATATCAGTATCTTCAAGGAAGCATCAACTCTCACGCTGCATGCATTCAGCTAGAGACACTCGAACCCAGT
>JAVJGJ010000037.1:28389515-28413750 GCA_035590215.1 Microhierax caerulescens
AGCTATAAAACACTAATACATTTACTGGACACTGCCTAGTCAGAAAAAAGCAAGTAAGTGGTATTTGTAGGGATTTGTTTCTAAAATGCAATTTAAAAAATCCAGTAAAATGGAGTTTTGAAGCACTTTCTGTTCATTCCATTTAAACTCTCAATCCATGTTTAGTTATGTATCTTACTAAGCCAGATAATTATATGGCAAGGAAGAAACAGGAAAGAATCTATTATCTGATGAACGTCTGTGCTGGTGTTCTGTGCTGATGCAGTTCAGCTGGAGCCCTGTTGCTCCTTGAAACAGTTTTGGAAAAGATCAAGTAAGGAAAATTCTCCAGACTATCCTGACAATAAGCCTCAGTTCTTTTCTGGCAAAAGCATCCCTAGAGATGAGTAAGCATTCAATCTCACTATGCATTCTTTTTCTGGACTGTGCTGAAAATGCCTCAGCTTAATGCCAAATCTGTATGAAGATCTTTCATATTTGTCTTAGGAAAAACTAACAAAAAAAAATTATAATAAGTACACAGATTGGAATAAAATGAATTATGTATGTCATATTTGTAAAAGGTAATTTCTTATCAGGGAATTATAGATGGAAGTGATTGTTGCAAATTAATACCTATTAACACATTATTTACTTTATTATATGAATGAGTAATATCACTGCAATGGCTTCTCTTAACTTTCTGTATTTAAAATGGATTGAATAAAAATGCTACCATGTCACTGTGTCTCATTTCCAGTCACAAGGCATGCATGGAGATAATTGTTTGCATACAATTAATATGTAAACTTTGGAAGAGGAATCCACAAACTCTATAGAATTTTTTGAATAACCAAAAGACTATTTATCAGTTTGAAGTTTCAGTGCTAAGGGAGATCACATTAAAAATCAATAGATGAAACAACTTATCTAATATTTAAATAGCTTTTTAATTTAGGGTTTAAAATTTATTGCTATTATGCAATGAGTAGGAAAATCATTGCTATTATGCAATGAGTAGGAAAATCATAGTATGTGTGTTTGCCTCACTCCTCATGACCACTAGGAATTACATCATATTTTATGGCATTTAGCAGTAGAGTATGTTTTTCTCCATATGTATGACTGCTGTTCTGAATGTTGTCTGGCTCATCTCCCTTTTTTCAATATAAATTGTCTGACAGATAAGCTTCCATATTAAAAAGAAAAAAAAGTTTCATTATAATGTATAGGTTTCTCCCCTGTGTTATACTTTCATCTGTGCATTCAGATCTATAGATAAAAACCTTACCACAAAGTTTAGTCTGGAAGGCAGATGTCAGTGTTTCAATCTGACTGAAATTAGCAACCAGAAACACATGCTCTTCATGTGGTTCACTCCCAATGGACTTCAGCGTGTTCATATCTACTCTTCCCACTCCAATGGCAAAAATCAGGATTCCTGAGTTACGTGCTTTCATGGCAATCTCTGCCACTGGATCCTGAGGTCTCCCATCGGTCACTATCATGATAATTCGGGGCACATTCTGCTTCAGAGGTCGAGCTCCTTCTGATTCTGAAAATGCAATGTTCATTGCATACTGAATAGCCAGTCCAGTCATAGTGCCAGTTGCCAGGTGCATCATCCGTTTCACTGCTCTTTCGATATCCTGTTTCCTCCTGAACGTCTTCAGTGAAAACTCATGTTTGACTGTGCTGCCATACTGAATCAGACCTACACGGGTGGCATCAGGACTGATGTCCAGGAACTGCAAGATGGTTAAAATGAACTCCTTTACTTTTTCAAAGTCATAAGGACGTACACTGCGAGAGCTGTCAATGATGAAGACAAGGTCCAGGCGTTTGTTGTTGCAAGTATTTTCTGGAAGGCAAAATGCAAACAAAAATACTTTACAGGAATTTCATAATGCAAACTGGTTCAGGTTGACCTGATATCTCAAACATGCTGTTTAAAGACAAGCACTGGGAAAATAAAGGAAAAATAGGAGATGCCAGAACTAAGGCTACTTGGCCAATATAAATTCAGCCTCAAGTAAGTAAGAAAAGCTGCCTCTTAAATGATCAGTAGATTATTTATTTTTTTGGGGGAGATCAGTGCCCAGCATGACTAATGGCAGTGGAATGTGTAGATGCTTGTGCTGTACCCTGTTTTGTCATCATTGTTGAGATTTTAAGCTCAAACCCCACACAGGATGGAAGTACCTTCTTAATTACATAGTTACGATTTGAACAGGCTGCACGGTGCTGCTTTTTGTGGTACTGCCTGCGAATTTAGACATTGAACACTCCAATGAGGCAGGGTGGTATCAGTCCTCCATTGCAAAAAGGGAAAACAGAACACAAAGACATTTGGGTAAAAAGCATCTGTTAATTGCAGTGGCTGATACAATATGCGAAGGGACAGATTTTTCAGGGAACTTGGTATTAAGCAGCACTTTGCATGTACAAAGTACAGCTCTCAATGACGTCAACTGCAGCTGTGACTGCTCAGCACTTCTGCAAATCAAACCCCATGATTTCAAATGCATAATTAACAGCCATCTGGGAAAAGTCTCATCTTGACTACCTCAGCATCACACAGAAATTCTGTGGCTGCATCAGAGAAAAAATCCTGTTGTCTACAGTGGCACTCAACCTGGCCAAAAGGTCACTCATACACTTCCCACCCATCAGCACTTTTTTTCCAGTGACGCAGAAATACCACAGTGTATCTATATCTGACAATTGCACAGGCAGGCAGGCCAAGCTATCACGGATAACAGCTGAAGTGAAGGCTGGCTGCCTTCTGGGCATGCTACAAGCCTCCTCGGACCCTGGGTACATCCTCTGGGTTCTGCTCAGCAACCTTTTTTGAAAGAATATGAGACATATGCATGAGTTGCATGATGAGAATGGATAGGCACTGACCATTCACATGACAGGCTTAAGACAAACAGGGGGAGGTGAGCTGTGAGCCTTGCCGCAGAAGGCAGCATAAAGCAAAAGATTAAAGGACTTTAAAGGGCTTAACGGGATGCTTGTGAAGAGAAATCAACTGAGGTTTAATACTGACATGAAAGATCCCTCCAGATTAGGAAATCCCCGAGCCAAAAAAGCATGGCAGCTGGGGGGATATTAGGTACTATTGTCTCATCCTTAAACTTTTTCATATGCATCAAATTTTGACTGCTGTCAGAGACAGGACACCATGTTAGGTAGACCTGTGGCTTCAGTCAGCGTGTCTGCTCCTGTTCTTGCATTCTCATGGTTATGAACAGACCTGTAAGGTAACTAGTTGCCCATCTGTCTGCCTGGCTTGAAAGATTAAAGGTGGCAAGAATGCTCATTTCACTAAGTTGAGAGACCCCTAATCAGTAATCTCCCTTATTTCCCAACCCAATTCAATTCCCAGTGCGCTCTCACCCGTCTTGTGCACTGAATGAGGCAAATGCTCGGTGGAAACGTAGTATTTGACTGTATAATTAAAGGTCATGTCATACTGCACAAATACAAGTGGGCCAATCAAAGACTCAATTGGAAAAACATCTGTCTGTAGGCAAGCCTTTACATGAGTTCGCTTGTGGCTGCTGATGAATGCTAATCCTGTACTTCTGCCAAGGCAAGGGGTGAGAAAGCTGCCTGTTCTCACTTGTTAACTCAGAGGCCTCTTTCATAGATTACCAAGAATATTTGTGGGCATAGAATAAAAATGCTCTTTGATGACAATAAAAATGACTGCCTGGATTTATTCATGCACAGCCTACAATATGGCTTTATTCATAAGCATAGGAATATGCTCGGGTTGCTTATTCTTTCAAAATCGGAGGACGCTGAATGCAAGCCAAATTGAGCAGAAACAAAATTCCAGTTCTAATGGGATACAGATATCCTGACAACTATTTTCCATCTTATTATCTTAGTGGCATATCTAATTATTAATTATTTTTACTAATATAAGATGAAATATTCCAGCACAGTTGTAATACAAAGATAATGCTAAGATATTATTTGTAGGAGCAGAGCAAGGGGAAAGAAAGATAATTACAGAAAAAAACCCCTAAGAATATGTCTGTTCATGTGAGGGGAAGGACAGAGAAGGGAGAAGGGTAAAATGACTGCTATTTTATTTTCCTTAAAACAAGTCAAAACTAGAGCCATGGTGTTGAGTCCTTTTAATCTGAATATAAAGATTTGGATCCCAGTCTGACAAGACTCAGTTATATATTTTGAAGTCAGGCATGAATCTTGTTGGGAAAAAACCTGGACGGCATTAGTGGACAGTACTACCAGAAACACACCCCATTGTGCTAAATTACTTAAGAAAAAAATGAATGTAAGGCTGAATGTAATACAGTATATTTCAAAACTATTTTCATTAGCAAAACTACATCTATAGAAATACTAAACATTTCCAAATTAAAATGTATAAAAAATAACCTTGTAATTATTAAAGTTGATTTAGCTGAGATCCATGAAAAATAAAATGTAACTAATTTACTAAGTAAAACTTCAGCTGGGTGGTATTTTGAGGAGTGGCAATCAGTAATGACTAACAGATCTGAACACTCATCCCCTCAGATAAACTTTCAGTGATACCTTTTTAGCAGTTGCATGCTTTTGCACTTGCCCTGTAAACTATAACCTCTCCCTGTTACCAGCTCTCATTTTGAACAGGGACATTTCTCACAACTTGGCAAACATCCTCGTACCCAAGAGTAATTCCCTTCCACTCTTCTTATGAAAAGTGACATGCTCATTGAAAAGAGCTACTCATCCATAAACCTGCTTCTAAGTCAGCAGAGGTTTTGTATTGCCAACACAAAAGTTAAAAAAAACCTCTCACTGTGAGCTGTATTATCCAAAGGCAAGGCCAGGAGAGGCAAAACAAGGACAGACAAGGCAAAGGAAGGAAAGGTCAAGTCAATATGTTCTCCTCCTCCAATCAATATGCAGTTTGTCAATAACAGTTACAGTGATGCTACCTTTGCAAAGTTAACAACACAAGGAAATTTCAGTTCTACTTGGAAGAACCCAGCTGGGAACCAATTACTGAGAGATACATAAAACAAAGCTTAAAAGAATATTTCAAATTGAGCATCTTAATTTCCTCTAGAGCTGAAAATTCTATTAAGTTATTTTATCTGATCCCTGCAGGTTTCCTTCTACTCCTTTCTCAAAGCAAATTACGCTCAAGCCTGCATCCCTACTTTGGCTTTGATGAAGTTCGTGCTGCCTTGACTTTGCTCACCCACCCAGGGTCTCAGTCTGAGAGTGTGTTTGTACCCTCTCAGCTTATTTCTAATGCTACATTGCCTTAATATAACTAAAGCACTGCCAAGGAGTTTCCCTGGGCATTGGAACTGACTATTTCTAGGCTGTTAATTCATTAGAACAGTTCCTGGTATTGTTCATCTTAGGACAATTAACATTTTCTCAAGCAATCCTCAGGCATGATACGGGAAGTAGCATGAGCCAGGGACTCATCCTAATAAGCAATGTGGATGCAACCACCCTTGTAAGCTCAGCGTGTTTAGTAGCACAGAAGCAGGCCATTTTGTACCACTGGTCTCGGTGCCAGAGAGCAGTCTAAGATACAAGCTGAGCTCAGAGGCCAGCTGGCCTGCATCCACAGTATTAAACTCACCTTCCCACTAAAACAGAATGGCTGTATGCAAACTGCCTACTGGGAATAATCCCAGTCCTCTTGCAGTCTCTGAACCATGCATGCACAAGGACTGCTTGGGGAGTGCTAATCACTGCGGGCCAGAGACAACTCCAGCAATTTAACAGCAACAATAATGGTGGAGTCCCAGTGCCCAAGAATGTCCCTTAGCACTGTTTAATTTCCTGAAACAATTCCATTTTGGGACATTCAAACTAAACACATGAAAAGGACCAAAGTTTTAGATGGTGATTTTCCAAAAGTTTTTGCAAGGCAGCTCCCTTGAAAAGATTAACTGTTTAAAAATAAGTTAGTTATTTTCTATTGTTGTCCTACATCTTTATGACTCCTTAATCCTTTTTTTTTTTTTTCTTTTTTTAACTTTGGTATTACTTATTTGGTTATGTAGGTCTTTATCCTAATCTATGAGAATGGAAAAATGTTAAAGAATGATATTGCTCTATGCAAAGCAAAAGGAGGTTAGCTCAACTTGGTAAATACTGCAGCAAAGCTAAGACATTGAAAAAGTAATTTATAACAAGCAAATACTAGTTCAATTAAGAAGTTTGTTATAGAGTAAGACAATTTAAGCAAAAAGGAAGGATGAGATCAGTTAAGAAAAAATGAGATCATAGAAAAATTATTGCCTGAACAGGCAATGCATTAGTGGTAATGTTGAGACTCAATATACTGTGTTTCTTAGCTAACTCTACAGTAATGTATAAACAAAAAATTACATGTGCTGTGACAATGCCAGCAATAACACCAGCTTTATTTTTACATTCTATCTTTTGAGCAACAGAAGAATTAAATAAAATAGGAGAAAACTGTTCTCCTGGCTAGCACATTATAAAACTCTTTCCTAAATTCCTCTTCTTTCTTTGCCATTTTGTTATTTCATTTTCCCTCTAGTCCTCAACTTTACTGGCCTCTCTTTTCTTTACAACTTCTTTCCTTACAAATCTCAGTATAACTCCTACCAAATTTGTTTCAAAGTGTATGAACTTGCTGGGTAATATTTGTTCTTAAAGTCCAGAATTCAGGCTTTCCCTAACTAAATATCCAGCCAAAAAGATTGGATTTAACAGGTTCTCAGATATTTCCAAAGGATTTCGTAGTTCATCAGGAAGGTTTAATTTTATTGCCATACAATTATAAAAGTACAGAATACTTAAATTTGCAATTCATTCATAAATATAGCAGGAGCAAAATGCTCAGATGGGAAGAAACACTTACTTACATATTACCTACATACACCCTCTAGGAAACCACAGTAGCTTCATTTGCAAACATCAAGCATGAAGTACATAGCGGTAAATGTAATGTTGCTTTTGAAAAACGCATTTTGTGGTTGTTGCCAAGACTAAATGAAGAATAGCACTAATTCCAAGCACTTCTTGGCTCTAGTAAGATGTTTTGTGCAAGTTACCTTCCAAGAAGGACAAAGGATAGTATGGTACATTTCAGATATAATCCTAGCTCTGGAAGTAAATGTTAGGAACTGCTCAGTAACCCTTTCCTGGCACATGTATGTGCTGCACTTGGTTATGCAGGTGACTCCAGCTCTTGCCAGCTCTGGGACAGACCCTGGGTCCAAGACCTGCCCCCATACTCCCTGGCCCCATCCTTGCTCTGAGCCTTTCCCCAAACTCACAGGCCTCTGGCCCTAACCCAAAGATTCATTACGAGTTTGGCAGCTCACCCGTTCCTCCTTACATACTTCTTCCTCTGGGAACAATCTCTAAATGCAACACAGCCTTCAGAAATTCTTTATTGCCTCTGACAAAACCTTTTCTGAACTTCCAAAATCTCTGGGACAACTGTACAGCAGGATGCACTTGTCCAGAGATTTCCATTTCTTTCCACATGCAAATGCTTCGTTATCAGTCACTGCGGGAGAGTCTGTTACCTTGTTGTCATTTCACCTCACTATTTCTATTCCTCCCCTGTCATCCTTTCCAAAACAAGAAGGTCTTTATTAATAAAAAGTCCCTCCAATTCCAGAGTCCCAAAACTGACTCCTACTATGTCTCCATTTCTTTAGACTGGTTCTGTATCTGGCATGAAGCTGAAGTATGGTATGGGGATACTCTCAGGTTCCTTAGTTCTTTTCATATATTTTAGCTGTTACGAGATGGAAGGTGCTGGGTCTTCTGACAGGAGTCAAACCTGCTTTCATGGTCAGGAGAACCGAGGAGTGGGTTGCTTTCCCTTGTGGGCAGAAAAAGACCTGGACAGAGGGATTAAGCATCTTGATATCCCCAGTTCATTCCTGGAAGCATCAACATCTACCAGCTGCTTCCTGACAGAAACAAATGTTACGTGCTCTCAGCTAAGCATACATAGCTCACACCCCTGAAAGACAAGGAATTTTCTGAGCCACGATGGAGAAACCTTGTTGTACACACAGTTAAAACTACTTTGAACCCCATTCTCACAGACAGCCTGGAGGCATTTACTCTGTCTTTCCCTGCACGCAGTGACTGTCTTTCCCTGCACACATCTGTAAAACAACAAATCACAACCAACACAAAAAAGGGTGATTGCATGGGAGAAGATGATCTTCATATCTTTCTCCTCAAAGAT
This sequence comes from Microhierax caerulescens, assembly GCA_035590215.1. Taxonomy (NCBI): domain Eukaryota; kingdom Metazoa; phylum Chordata; class Aves; order Falconiformes; family Falconidae; genus Microhierax; species Microhierax caerulescens. The sequence continues at coordinate 28,397,722 of JAVJGJ010000037.1, forward strand.
CTGAAACTCTCACCTTGCCTGAGCTACTTGGGGCACCGTTGGAATGAAACGGAAATTATTACAGAAGGAACAGATAGAGAAAGTAAATAATAACAGTAGCAGCATACAAAATTCAGTGAAAAAATGTGACCTGAATGAGTTTGTGCTGTTCTGCTTTCAGGACATAAGCTTAATGTTTTAAAAACTCCTATCCATGCTTTTTTGTTTTTCTAAAAGTCATCCATATCTTTGTTACATGCAAAGCTATTAGCAACCTCAACATTACTCATTAATCAGCTGACCTGAAACCACATATTTCTACCCATTGGTAACAGTTTAAGTATTATACTCTGTTCCAGAGTAGTTTCAGAAACTGCACCATGGGACAGTGCCATACATCATTTCCCCCTGCCCCCAAAAATATATGGGGCACCATTCCCACTGGCAAACCATTAGTTCTACCATTTCAGCAGTACTTAAATTAGATAGTGTCTTCTAGCTTCCACAGCAATTTAAAGGCATGTTGTCTTCATTCACAAGTGTCTGATTACCCACTTGTGCCTATAAAATGAGATGTTCTTTAAGTTATGTAAATGCTGTTTCCAGGATTTTCAAGTTAATTTTGCACATATGTTCTTTTTTAATTATTAAGCTAAAGTACTCACAATGAAGTCAAAACCATCATACTTTTGAACATTTGGTATTCTTCCTTTTGGCCTAATGTCCTTCAAGACAAAATACACAGAGGAGACTGAGATTGTTGAGAACATACAAATAAAAAAAGTTTGCAATTTTGATCAGTGAATTATTGTCAAGGCAAACTCTTTTTCAAACAGAAATGGTATTTCACAGTAATTTGTGGGGGTTGTAACAAACAATTTCACAAATACAGAGAGCATTCGCAGTTCAGTACATGACTCAGTTTTCTCTGTACCAGCAGATATTCTTTCCTTTTTGGGGAAAACTTAAAATCTCTTTAAAAAAAAAAAAAAAGGGGGGGGGGATTGGCAGGAAAAGATAATAAGAAAACAAAGACTAGAGAGAAAAGATGAAGGAGGAAAGAAGAAAAATAAAAAGCTTTGTTAGAGGAAATACAAATTAAATAAATACAATAACATGTCTTGTGCTGCTAGAAATATAATTATATCCCATATAACATTAATTACTGAATTTCCCTTAAGCAGCTTGAAATACATGAATTGAAAATTAATAGTGAATACTAAATATGACAGTTGGCAAGCATAATGTTGTCATGCAGTTAAAAATTGCTAACACAAACCAAAATCCAAACTTTCTGATCTCCATGATAATTAGCTGCAGATGAGTGTACTCAGAATAGGGCACAAATCCCTGGGGTCTGTTACCCCCAGATAGCCCTCATGGCTCATTAGTTGGGCCTGCTTAAGGGATAACAGCTTTTGCAAGGAACAAATGGCCAGGCAGGGATGTGATTGCCACTCAGATTCCACCTTCTCAGACTCCAGGACCCCTGCTAGGGCTGAGAAGGCACAGCCTCAGCACAAGCCTCAAAGCCACAGAGAGAGGGTCTCCCACTGTGAACAAAACCCTGAAACCTGGAAGACTGGGGTGGTCTGAGCAAGCGCCACCTTCCTGCTACTGTTTTAGACCTCAGCCAGGTAGGTGATGGACAACAATTATTGCAGTGGAGAGGCCAATATCTGAGAGATTAAGATGAAAGCACAAGTTTCAAGGCTTGGTATAAAGTCCATGGGAGACATCTCAGCTATTGACACAATCACTACTGGGAAGCAAAGCATACAATTGCTAATAACGTGTTGAGGCACAACGATTGTAAGATGTACCTACACACCTCTGAAGGAAGAAACAGGTGATTTCACACACTGTAAAATGCTTTGCACTTTCTCTTTCCAAATGTTACACCTCTGTTTATATGGCAATTTTATGTTTTGATCAGAGTCCAAATTGATACATTTTATTATCTTACATCCTTATAAAAGTTTGGTTAGGATTTTGCTTATACTTTGGCTAAATACATGATAATTCAAAAGATGCAATTTGCAACCTCTTCCTACCTTTATTGCCTAGGATAGTTTTGATCTCCCCAAGTACTATACCAGCATCGTACGTCAAACACATGATGTAGTTGTTAGCATGACCAGACTCATTATTGACACATATTTTCCCCTTTTATTTGCAGCTAAAATTTAACCCAGAATGGTTAACCTGATGATGTTCTTGAGCCTTGAAGTTACATATACACAAGTTTAAGAGCTGGGTTGGATATAAGAATGCTTGGAATAATTTTAACTGACTGTAGTGAGTGATTCATAAATTTAGTAAGCACTATGTGTACTTCATATTAGTGGAATGATATTTATAAAATTAAGAGATAAATCATTCTATATTTTGTTGCAAAATGCAATTTAACACTGATGGGTACATTTGTGTTTAGCAGCAGTTTCTACTGAACAGGAGCCAAGTACATTTCCTTCTTGGCCTCCATTCCCTTCTGTTTTAATTTTGTGCAGCATCAGTTAATCTCTTGTAGTTTCTTTCTTCTGGGATCATGTAGAATCTAAAGGAATGCCCCCTAAACTAGCTTTACTTCTCACATAAATAGTTATTTTCAAAACCAGGTAGGTGCATGTTTTATATTCCTAAAGAACAGAAGGAATGTTATTGCTTAGAATATTATTCTACAGCTTAATCAATTATTCCCATGCATCCACTTCAGAGCTCTCCGAAGAAACATGCCCATGTGACATGAAATACACACTCAGTTTACAAGAACAGAGTTCACCAAGAAAAAAGAAAAAAAACAAAAAAAACCTTGTGTTTTTTCCACAATGTTGAAATTTTGCTTTGCTTTGTTTTACAATAAACAATTAAGACGCAGTAGGGCACGAGTCCCACATCTGCGCTACCAAAACCACCCACAACATCAAACACCAAAAAAAGCTACATCTTGCAAGGACTGGGAACATGTTGTTTCTGGATATAGAACCTGCTGAAAGGTGCTGTGGATCTCTGACTGTGACCTTGAAATCACAGTGTGGAAATCACCGCTCTGGACAACTGACATGGCTCTGCATGTCTGTTCAGGTGCATAAGTCTATTCCAGTTATATTTGAAAGAAATTAGCTAATGTAACAGACTTAATTTTATCTTTATAACCATGTAGCACTATTTCCATTACTGCTTTTCTTTAGTATCCAAAAAGCTATGCTAAACTGGCAAACTGTGCTTTCAGTGATCTGTGTATAATCTAAAAAAGCAGCTGTGCTCAGCAGGAGCAATGATTTTGTCAGAGAGCTAAGTAAAAACTCTTCAGAGCTCTGATAAAGCCTTTAAAAGACAAGATTCTAAAACAGGGGTCCTCAAACTACAGCCCGAAGGCCAGATATGGTCCCTCAGGGTCCTCAATCCGACCCCCCGGTATTTAAAGAACCCCCCCCGCCAGGGGTTAGGGGGGGAAACCAAGCAGCTGCAGATAATGCCTGCCACTGAATCCGCGCGTCGGCCCCCTGGCTAAAATGTTTGAGGACCTCTGGTCTAAAACAAAAGATTAATTTTCTTTAAGGAATCAGGATACCTAGGATCAAACTAACGAGGGGAAAGAGAAGGCAAAATTCAGTTCACAAGTCATGTAAGGGGAAAGGCATTCTGCTACAGGAAAGACAAATGGACCATCCTGTTTCTTTCTGTATCTTGCAGGACTATGGAAATGATAATTTAAAACATAAATACATACACATTAAAAGCAATATTTTCCAGTAAATAACACAAATTCTATTATTACAAGAAATACATGTGTATTTTCTATCTCTAAAGCAACTGTATGTGTTCTACAACTAATATGCTACAAGAAAGATGTAAGAAAATGTTAACCAACTTAATTAAGTTGGCACAATTGACAAGTTTAAATACTTTGAAGTTTGAGTCAGTGTTTAAAGAAAGAAAAACCTGCAAAACAGTTTGCCTTCCAAGGCCCACATAGAGAGAGTTCTAAATACTTTATGCCCAATTGAGCCTTGCACAAAAATTTCAGATCTTTAATGGAAATTATTAGTTATAGGAATAATAATTTTAAACAACAACAAGCAATGCAAGAATCTGCTAAACAAAAACACACACTCAGGTTTAGCAGAAAGACTAGGGATAAGAAAAACATAGAAAAGACATAGCTCATTCCTTCTGAAACCTCCGTTAAAACATATAGGCTATTAGACCAAACAAGACAATTAAGAAATCTATGAAGTATTAGTGCATGGCTGCCAAAAAAGTAAATCCTCTGAAAGCTGGATCTCACAGTACTTTTATCTCTATGTGGACAATCCCACAGGGTTTTTCATTCATCCCATTTTGCCTATTTACATTGTCAGCTTCCTGGAGCAAGGAGTTTTACTTCTGTACATGGACACTACTAGTATTTTACCAGTAAATAGTTATTACAGCAGTACACTTTTGTTTTAAACATTGTCAAAATGAAAAAAAAAAAAAGGAATAAAATTATTTTAATGCTACTAATATTTACAAGGCAGAATCCTTCATTTTAGTCCTAAAACCATAAAGACCTCCACCCCCAAAACCCCAAACCCCAACCTAAACTTTTATTACTTTTCCAGGTATCTGTTGGTTCTTTGCAGCTATATTGCTCACTTTTGCCTGCCAAGTCTTTCCACAACAGCAGCAATTGTCATCACCACTACTATTTATATTATACTTATTATATAGAATGGGACAGCTTTTAATTCCTGTTAAATTGCTGTAGTTCTGGAGTGTTTTTATTAAGTCAATAGACTTGATGTCACTGAGGACATGGTTTGGCTCCATTCTTTTTCATGTCATTTAAGGAACACTACAGCTTTCCAGCAGAGTGGCATGCATTTTACACATTCTGTTCTTTACAGAGATGCACGTTTTAGCCATGCCACTGTTTATATGCACTGCTGAATCTGAAGCAGGTGACCTAATTTATTGTAACAGAATGCAAGGCCCAAGAGTCTGACTCCAAACTGCCACGTACTTTTATGGGCTGGACCAGAGAATGTCCCAAGTTTCTTGCATCATTTAATGTCTTGAAAAGGTTCTTTCAGCCAGAGCTGCCAGAACTGTTTGCATCCTGCACATGCCAAACTGAACAGGGATCCAGAATTTTCCAAATGCAGGGATCACGAATTGCTTGGCTTTTGAAAGAAATAAATAATTTAATCTCTACATTTTTATTTTTATCAACTGCTAATTCTTTTCATATATTTTCCATTATTTAAAATACGAAAAAGAGATTATAAAAGCAATTTAAAAAAAAACCACAGGGAAAAGAAGGCAAACTGAGAAATGTGAAGCCTTTTAGTTTCTCCATATAACACCTTGCTATTGCGTTCATTTTCTAGCGAGACAGGTAGTTTATTTCTTAAAGTTAAACTTAAGATTAGGGTATTTGCTGAGGACCCTAAAATATTTGGGAGTGACTACTATTTAGTCACATTTTAAAATTTAGGATTTTAGAAAGTTTGAGAGTCTTGCTAAGTAAGGTGTGAATGTGGGTTTTCTCTTTGCTGTTCCACATCCATGTTTTTTGGTGGACTAGCTCTCCAGAGCTGTGGTTTTCAGCCTTCAGCTGCAGAACCCCAAGAATCTCAAGACCGCATCTATTGGCTTTGAGAAAGATAAATAACAAAGGGAAATCTGTTGTCACTTGGCTTAAATTTGTTCTATAGGAACCGAAACCCAATGTTTTTAAGTTAACAAAGGACAGATTGCAAATGGCATTTTATGGAATGTTACATATTTAAAGGATTACATTTTGTTTGGGGAAGAGTTTCACTTGGTGCTCCCCTCTCTGTCACCCATTCTTCCATGTTCTGGCTTGCTTTCTTCTTTCTTCCCAATATATCTTCTGCAGGACATTTCACATTCCTCATGTTCATCAAGGTTAGGTGACCTTTATAGGGAGGCAGGACACTTAATGTCTCCCAGCAGCTAGAGAGAAGTACCTGTTAGATCTGATTAGATTGATGTGTATCATGAATCCCTAATGACTGGCCATGTCCAAACTCCATCCATGCTATATTTTCATAGTCTCACAATTACTTTAAACAATGAGCAAAAGAAAATTAAGTCATGAACTGTTAGAAGATGAAAAAGTTCACCAGCAAACTGACTAATGACATACAGGTAAATGATCAACAAGAGATGAACCTTAGTTTTTTAAAACATGACAGACACAAGATAAAACTGCTAGATCCTGTCCTCAGATTTTTGGCAGAAGAGGAAAAATGATCTACTCATTATAAATACAGTTAACTGGATGAAATGAAGGGATTAGAATCAAGTAATGCAATGACAAGCCTCATTTCAAAAGCCACTGATTTCCATTCAATCACCTTTACGCACAGCACATACATACGGACAGCTAAAACTTGCTGGCATGGTAAAAGGCAGCTTTTACAGAACCTTGATGGACCAATATGTATTTTCTCTGAACACTGAAAATAAGGTATTTTTGCCAAACGGTCCTGTAGCAAGTATTTATCTCATATCACTTACACAAAGTAGATCTAGTACCTCAAAAGTAAACACCTTCTTTCAACAGCTACTAACTGGTCAACAAACTTTCTCTCATTCCTGCTTGCAAATGGCAATCGCCTTTTTATTACAAACTAACTCAGCCAAGGTTTGGCCAGCTGCTTATGCCTTTTATCATTTGTATTTGAGATGCCTTTTGGTGATGCTGTTTGGGTTTTGGTCTCTTGGGCTTTTTTGTAACTTACCTAGTAGAGATTGCGAGCTAACATCCCTTCTTTGGCTGAAACGTCCTCCAGGGAGTTCTTTTGCCATGACAGAGACAGTGGAAAGCAGAGTGTGTCCAAATAGCAGAAAGAAGCATGCAATCATTTTCTTCATCTTCAAGAAACAGAGGGACATTCAAGGATGTGAAACTGCAATAAAGGAAAGAAGGAGATGAGCTCTTTGATTAAGCAAAAAGATACACTTTAACCATGTCAGCCACCCACCTGCACTGCCTCCCTCCCTTCACAGACAAACATGCAGATATATTGGCATGGAATAATACCCACAACTTCAAGAAAGAAGATCTACATAATAAAGTTCAGTTAGCAGCCCCTGCATAGCTTTTATAAGTATTGTTAGTTGAAGTTCATAGTTAACATTTAAAATGTATCAACTTTTACAATCATTCATAATAATCAAGTATTTTTAAAGCAAGAAAAGGAACTTGGTTTCAGTCAGTCTGTCAGTATAAACAGGTTCAAGGAGGACACAAACATATTTTCATTATTCTACTCAGCATTCTGTTGCATTTTTTCAGAAGTTTAGTGGTTCTTGTAGTCTGAGAGCTACTTGCATCAGAAAATCTTGGAGAATTAAAACAAGAGAAGGGAATATATGCCAGGAACACCAACTATAAATGTGAACTCACAACAGCTCATGCTTCCTTTTCAGAAGACCATCTATAGTTGCTAGCACAAAGATAACACTGCAGGATGAATCTTGTTTACTCAAGGAGACTTCTGAGGACTGGCAATGGGCTTGCCATAGATCACGAAGAAGTTCTGTCATACTGAAGAACAAATTGACAGACAAAATTCCTGCACTAAGAGATGATTCCTGCCCAGGAGTTTGTTAACGCACCATCAAAAGCCACAGCTGACTCTGCCCACAAACAGGGACCTAAGACTGGCATGGTAAATGCTCATCTTCCAGCCATGTCCCCTGTTGCTGGGCTTCCTCAGATGGCAATTCCTTTTACCTTCCCCCCAAAATTTATTTTTTCAGGTTGTGAGACAGCATCTCACAGGAGCTAGATTCAGCTTTGGAACTGGTGATACGAAGAAGCTTAGTCAAGAGCTCTCCTAGGCGCAAAGACATGGATAAAACTACCCACTTTCCCAACAAAGAACTGTTCTACCTGAAGCTGAGTAGAAACTTTAGAAGCAGTGCAAATTTTAACAATAGTTCTTGGTTATGTTGAAAACAATTTTAATAAGGTCCTAAACCTGATAAGCAGATAGAGCCACATATCTGTAATAGAAGGCAACTAAATGCTCCAATTCAGAAAGAGAATTCATTTTTACCCCACCATAAGGTACTCACTAAGATTATTAGAGAGAAAATATTTACTCACAAAGACATTTTATACATTATTCTTCAGTCTGTCCTACACAATCATTACACATTAATCTATTTTTCTGTCTATCAATCTATTTTTCTGTTTCAGTAACCTACTCAGCATCCCCAAAGAGGAACACAATATTCTGGTGTGTATGCCAGAGAACAAAATGAACTGTCTTTGCACTCAAAATGCCCAGCCTTGCTTAATGTTCAGTATTATCCAGTAACAGGCAATACATGATTTAAGTGAATTCAAACTAGGAAAAAGAGGTAAATAGTGCTTGTAACAGTGGCTACCAAAAATAAAAGGTTTGGAGCCCTAGCAGCATGGACACCTGGATGGTATTATTGATAGAATATTTCCAGTGCTTTAAGCTGGAAACAGATGGACACTGCAAACAGCACACACCATTGAAAATGGGACAAAATGTTGCTGGAGGCAACAGTCATTACTGCTGGAGATTACTGATGAAAGCTTCTCCCAGGTCATCTCCTCACTTCTCAGAGCATCATCAACACAGACTGTGCAAGGGTGCCTCCTTTCTCTCTAGCCTGTTCCTTCAGCACACAAGGCAAATGGACCTCCAGGATACATGTCGGTTCTAGCACCAGTATTTTAGAAACATAGAAGCCATGCTTAGAGAGCTAAGGAGAGCAGAGAAATATGCTCCTTACAAGGCTATCATCACGAGCACCAGGCATGAATATCAAGAGGGCTATCTGGCTGCTACCCAGTTGTCAGTGGCCCAACTCATGCCTCCTTCCTGTAGGTCCTAAACAGCTGCAAAGACTGGGCTAATCTCTAAGTAAAGCCATTTTACCTGTTCCTAATGGCACATTAATGGAAAATTAAGGATACTGTAGCACAGCATCTTTACAAAGCACTGCTGAACCATCCACTAATAGCATGGTGCCACAGGAAACTATAACTCAGAACAGTCCTACCAGCTCTGCAATGTACACCAAATTAAACCCTCCTATATTCTGGCACTTAACATATTTTATACATTTGTAACAATTTTTGATATTTGGTTACAATTTTAAATTCACTAAACTCACAACTCTCCCCATGCAACTTCAGAAAGGAGAAAAAACCAGTTGTGTTTGCTGTGATTTTAACTCTTTGAATTGTTAGGAAAGTTATTACATAGCATGCAAATATCATGCAATTAGTTGACCATATAAACCAAAATTCCTACTTAATCATTCATTAGCTGTCACTGAATTCTGAAACATAATAAAGCAGTAAATTTTCAATTTTGCATGATTTTACCAGTGCCTTTGAAAAGTAAGGTTGGGGGTACTAAAGAGACAGAAGCATTGAATAACGATGCCTAGTTTTCTGGGGTTCTTTTTATTAAAACATAACTTCTATTGTTCAGTAGCATTTCATTTTCATTCAGAAACCTTGGACCCTTAGATCTCAGTTTCTTTACCAGCTCGATAATCAGAAAATAAGCCTACTTACAGTTCCACCAAAAAGGATCTAATTCTCATTAAAAAAAATAATCTATTATCAACACACTCCTATTCTCACAGTGTTTATAATATAGTTTCAAAGGAAAACAATGCTTAACAGAGGAGAGCTTTAGTTGCCTCGTCTTACAGATTCTGATATGTAAGATAATCGAAAATAAAAATTAAAGTGAAAATGTAACCATTTTTAATGAGAAAAAAGACCTCCAAGTTCCCAAAGCTGTGTATGTGATAACAGATGCCACTAATGCAAGCCTGATACCACCCTTTCATCCACACTGAAAGCTTCTGCGCTGCTTTTCTGAGGTGATGATGGTCCGGACTTGCTTTGCTCTAGTTCCAGGTACATGTTTGTATCCACCGTTGTTTGCATTTTTACATAACCAGTTTGTATTATGGTTGTACTCATACAGTCCTCCCACAGTTCCTTCTTTATTTTCTGGGTCTTCTGCAAGGTTCTCTGTCTTCACTCTACAAGTCGGATGGTGTTTAATGCACCATGGTTGGTATTTAATACCTCATTTTCACAGCAGGCTGAGCCAGGCTGCTGGCACAGCCTTGTGTAGCTTCATGTTGCTGGCTAACCCTTGCTCTACCAGCCAAGAACACATCCCCAAAGTACCAAGCTTACAAACATACATTTTTGTGGCTACCTAGAAAATATGTTTCAAGCACTTCAATTCCAGCTGTCATAGCAGGAATATTCAGCGTTATACCACTGGAATCCAACCCCCTGGGGGCAGACCCAAGACCAAATCACTGTATGAAAGCAAAAGACCAAGAAAAGGGATGGCAATCCATGGATCTCAGCCAGGTTGAGCACCAGATGCACCACCTTCCACTGCTCCATTCTTCTACCCCTGGAGAGAGGAAGGAGAGGGTCCTATGCAAGGCTTTCACAGCAACCTTGAAGCAGTCAATGTAGCACACTGCTCTGCTAGACCTGTGAAGCTCCTAAGAGAGAACAGGCAACTGCTGCTCACAAAGGTACAATATGGTGATGGCTGTTAGCAATATCTGCAGCTGTCCTGAAGAAGCTTGGTATAAAGGAGATTCTTCTAGAAGATGGCAAGTAAACAGACAGGCCTCTCGAGTCTTCAAGCTTCCCTTGCTCCCTAACTGGCTGCGAGTCAAGAGCTAAATATTTCCACGGTGCTTTCTTACCAATTTTACCTGTGCTTGCTTAGCCATATAACCATGCAACAGAATATTTTTTCTGACACACTGTTAGGGATTTTCAATTTTCATGAACTATAGTGTAAGAATACTGAAAAATTAAACAGGAACTTCACCTTTAAAATACCTATTTCCTTTGTTGGACAGCACTCAAACACAAGCCTGTTTGTATCCTTTCAAATATGTTTCCATGGAAATCTCCCCATAAGGGATTGATGGCTTTTTTGGACAGACACACTAATGAATATTCAGCATCAGTGGTGACAAATCAATTATCTTCTCCACTGCATGGTGCATGTTACTAAAATTTCTCCTCTTGATTCTGCCAAGTCTTAAATAACGTCAAGGGAAAAGACAAGCTCTGTGGCTTATGCTGAAGTCAGCGTCCTTCCATCTCTTACTCCACTTCAGGGATATTTCTTTCACACAGAATAAGGAAACCCTGCCACTGGCCTGGAAGGCCACCTTTTTTTCATTCAGATACCTTTAAAATGTACCTACCTTTGCTGGGCAGATCACGCTGATAAAGAAATTGGAAAACCAGGGTAGTAATATGTTTCAGCTCATGCCTCCTGCTTCTCTGGGTGACCTCCTTCTGCATCTTGCAGTAGAAGTTCCCTTCCAAGGCTAAATCAGAAACATGAACTCCACAAACCCCTACTTCTCTACCTTCACCAACTGTCACCAAACCTGGCACAACGCACAGAAGAGAAAATTCTAAGCAGTTACTTGGAACATAACACCTTTACTAACTGCAGATAATATCCCCTCTCTTGATCCCCATATAATTTCTCATCATAGATGGGAAGGAAAGGGAAGACAAAAAAAAGCACCAGAGGCAGCAGTTATTGCCACTACAGAGGTTGCCTTCAGCTTACATTGTTTGATAATTAAAAGAGACAGCCATTTACTTTCATTAAGCTGCCAGCAGATCCAGCTTTGGTGTTTTTAAGTTATAAAGATCACAAGTGCATAAAAGGGAAAACATTCTGAAATTCTTTCAGCACTCCTTATTATCTACTCATTTTTAAGATAACAGGAAACTGCAATCAAATCAAAAGATTTTGCTGAAGTTAAAGGAACTGCAAACATTCTAAAAACCAAGTCGGCATCCCCAAGTTAGCAAGCACAGTGAGTTACTTAGAAAACCAATAAGCTCTTATTACATGAAAGCCACAAAATGTCTCATTCGTGATCCCATCACCTCAGACCTTAAAAAAAAATTAAGGACAGCAAGCACCCTAAAGCCCTGTTAACTGTCAACTACAACATGTTCCAGGGTACTTCACTATCCACAAGCCAACACATGCATTACTAGTCCATTACTCATTGAAATCACTGTGTGTGGCATGGGTATCAGAACATAAGAGTATCATTAACAATTTCCTTCATCTTTCTAGACCAGTTGCTGACACAGGCCTTTTCCAGTTCTGAAAAATAGCTATAGAGCCCCACAGAGTCCAAAATCATAAGATATCTGCCTCTAGCTATGCAGGTGCTGCATGGGGCACCTAGCCACAACCAGGAGGATGATATTTAGCACACTGGCAAGAAGTACCATCTTGCCTTCCTCTTTACAAAGGAGTACTCTACTGCCATCCTGCTCCACCAAATCATGCACTGGATTTTCTGCAACTCCTTGCTGCACAAGGAGGGCTTTGCTAGGCTCAACAGCACAGAACAGGTACCACTCCCCTAAATCATGGTTCTCAACTGCATCTCACCAATATGGTTAAATCACGAAGAAGAAACCAGGTTGCAAGTGCTCTAATTTTGTAAATTCCTCACCTGCTCTTAGACCCTGATGGCAGGCACTATGCGCACATAAACCTACCCACCACTGCACTAAGTCCTGCAGAGCAGTACTTACTTGTTAATGCATTCTTCAGCTCCTTTTAAGAGCCTAACTTTGGCCATTCATGTTGTCACTAGTATCAGATGAATCTAGGAAACTCATTATCTAAAAGTCAATTAGCAATTCAGGTGTATTCTGAGAGAGACAACCCAAATGCAAACAGCTTTCATGGTAGAACAGCAAGCCACCACAACAACAGAACTGTTGAGCTGGCAGTTCCCACCTTTTATCAATCTAAAATAATGAACGTCCAGACAGTAAGAGTAACCCAAATCTGCAGTGGGTTTAGGACCAGAAGTTGTGTATTCCAGCACAAGAAGACTGGGACAAATTCTTTGCATGGGTCGATTAAGGTCTACTTCCTGACAGGGAGTTTTATGGCCACATATTGTTGTTTTGTGTCTGCAGAAGGGCACAATCAAGCATGTGATGGCAATTTGCCTGTTCCAGACATGTCTGCATAGTAATGGGGACAGGATGACAACGACAGATTCACAGTCTTCCAGCTTTGTTTCCTATGTTTTCATATGGTCCTTCTCATCCAGCACATATCCCTACCTCAGCAGCTAAAAGGATATTTCAGAGCTCTCTATATCGAGAGATCCCCCTGCCTTGTAGAGCAGTTGGGCTGCAGCTGAAAGAAACTCTATCAGTACCTAATTATTCTGACTGCTGCTACAAATGCCCACAGCTGAGTTGTATCCTGGACAATAAAATCAGATGTGACAGGGGACTAAATTAACTTAGGTTTTGAAACAGTAAAGGGAAGACCCAAAATGCATTATAGAGCAGTTCCTAGAAGGGAGGTTAATGACATTTGGTAGTTAGCCAAATATTTCCACAAACCCAACACTGTACATGAGTGCCCATATGCAGAGTGCAGCTGGAAGTGCTACAGGAAGGGCAACCACATTCTGGAAGCCATCAGAAGAGTGCTGGGGATGGGGGAAGAACAGCCTGCCTGTCCAAGCACTGAAATCAGATAAGCACACACATGTCTTGATGAGTATACACACCAAAACATACAGTGTTTCAGAAAGAGCAAAGATCAGCATTAAATTTTATTGTGAGGTATAAATATCATGGTAGCACTGTTACAGAATGGACTGCATTATCTAAAGGGCTTAGAGTATATGCACTACATGTATAATTTAATTTTCTACAACTCTGATGAAATAAAGAACATTAAGGGATCTATTATTTATGTTTAAGTCATTCATCTAAATCACATACAGATTTCCTGATACCACTGATGCAAAACTAGTAACTATTAAATTATAGAATTGTAGAATAATCTAGGTCAGAAAGGACCTCTGCAGGTCAGCACCTCCAATCCCTCCTCAGAGCTGAAGCTGGTGACCATTTCAGTTATGTTTTGTACTCACTATATAAAAGTCAATGGTGATGCTGTAGAACAGTGCACCCATAGTATGGTTTACTCTGCATAGTTTCCAGTGGTCAGAGAGCAAGCTTTAGCAGTGGGAATTCTTATTTTATGACACCATCAGTCTCTACATTATGATTTTTCTTCAGTTGCCACTTGGACAATAGACCTTTTCATTATCTTGTTCTTTTTGGGGAAGACTCATTTACACTTTCTGGTTCTGAATCTGATCTAGACATCAGTTTCCACAAAGGTCCCAGAAGAGTAGCAGGGAAAAACTGAGAAACTTCAATTTTACCATAAAGAGTAGGTATTTATATGAAAGCATATATTATATGATGTATAATACATATGTGGGCTGCTTAGTTTTGTCTCTGTGAAGTACAGTCACAAACCACAACAGACTGTTAATTGTGAACAGAAACAGTAGTTCTGAAACTTACTTGCAAACTCACACTGCCCCAGTACCAGCACCAGTGAAAAACAGTAATTTGTGGATTAAACCCACTTCATTCTACATACTCCTTGCTCGTAATGAAAACATGCTCTAACAATGAATACACTATATAAAAGGAGCTTGTTAATGATGTCCAGATTATAATTAAATAGCAGTGCTTAGTGTTTTTACCCTCCCATGGAGATAGTTTGTAAGTCATGGGAGAGTACTTAGATCTGATTAGCCTTTCCCTAGTTTGCCTGGACTGACTACAACATCTTTTAGTATTACAGCTGGGTCCTGAGGGCCCAGATCATAAGCACTAGAGTGTGCGTTTGTTTCTGAGAAATCCCAGTGAAGTCAATGGAAAGACTCACATAAAGTAATTAAGTGTGAATATTGAGTGCAAGATGAGGATCTAAACTGCAGCCTTGTGTAATGGAGTGCTACATTTTCTTAAGCCATAAAATAAATAAATTTTAATTTGATTAATATAGTTATAATCATAGTGATATACAGTACATGAGGAGAAGATTAAAAAAAATCTAGTGCTTAAAGCTGACACATCTATATGGAAAGTGTATCACTCAAAAATTATTTTGTAGATTCTGTAGTTTTTTATGAAAAAGCCATATGTGTATTTTATTAAGCCCCTGAATTAAGGAGATTTTATGATCAGATTCAGCACGATAATTTCATCTGAAGCAGTCAGCTGCCTGACAGCATGGCATGTCACCTTGTCAGATCTCAATCAGAATCATTCACCCCTTAAATGATGGCCCCAAAAGAAAACCCAAGCGTTTAGGAAGTATTACATAAACCAGTAGGTTGCACCCTTCCCTCTCAGCCAACGCTAATCCATGGCAAGCAGTGACAGCAGCCAGCCTGACACAGAAATAACTGCCTTCTGAAACAGGAATATGTGGTCATTAAAGATGCCACAACATTTTTTATAAGATTAAAGAGCACCATCTAGGTTGGGTTTCCAGGGTACCGATTTTACATGCAGCAAACTGTCCCTCACTCCTTGTGTCTCCAGCCAACGTGCTGCTCTCGGGAAGCCTGGGCAGCTCCCACGCTGCGTGTCAGAGGTGACCGCTCAGGTGACAGTGCAGGGCTGTACCCACCGCTCGGGGACAGCCGTGTCAGAGGTGACCGCTCCAGTGCGGAGCTACCTGCAGGGCTGTCCCACCGCACGGGGACAGCCAGCCCTGGCCTGGCCTGCTGGAAACCGGTGAAGACACCTGCGGGCTGCTCACTTGTTAGCTAGTTATGTTTCTAGGTAAAGTTTGGTTCCGATTTTGACTTTAAAATACAGTGGCCTTTTTCCTTACGGCATACGCACCGTTAAATGAGTTACCGAAGCACGCACAGGGAAGCGGGCGTACAGGGAGCTCGCTCAAGACCCACGCAGCCGAAGGAAAGCAAACACTTCTGGGCTGAAACGCGAGCCGCGAAGCGCTGCAGCAGGACCCTGCAAGCGAGCATCCAGCCCAGCCCCGGACCCCGCTGCGGCCCCTTGCCTCGGCCTCCCGCTCCCCGCCAGGCCCCCACCGCCCGCGCTGCAGCCCCCGCTACCCGCCGGGCCCTCCCCGGCCGCCCCCGCAC
>JAVJGJ010000037.1:28414093-28465779 GCA_035590215.1 Microhierax caerulescens
CCCCGGACGGCGCTCCCCCTCCCGCCCCCCCGGGCGCGCCGCGGACTGTGGGGAGCTGCCGCCTGTCGCCAGCCCTGTCCCGGAGCTGCTGCAGCCCGGCTGGGCCGCGCTGAGGGGAGGGCAGCGGGGGGGGGCCCGCTAGAGAGACGGGGGCCTCCCTGGCCAGACCTCCAGAGCCGGCTCTTCCCCACGCGGCCCCGGGAGCAGCCGCGGGTGGCCGGGCCCCTCTGTCCTCAGCCGCCTCCGCCGCCAGGGACGCGGTCCCGCTCCTTCCCGCCTGCCCCGCGAGGGACACAGGCTGCCGGCCCGCTCCCTCCCGCCTGCACCCTGTGAGGGACGCGGTCCCGCTCCTTCCCGCCTGCCCCGCGTGAGGGACGCGGGCTGGCCTCCCGCCTGCCGTCAGGGAAGAAACGGGACCGACAGCCCCACCCCGTCCCGCCTGCCCCTCGAGGGATGCGGGACCTGCTCCTTCCCGTCAGCACCGCCAGGGCCGCGGGCTGCTGGCCTCGCTCTCCCCGCTTCAGGCTCCCAGCCGCGGTGGCCTCGTCTCGGCCCCGCCGCCCCGCGCCCGCCGCGCATCTCGGCCCCGCCGCTGGGTCCTCCCTGTCAGACCTGGCCCTGCGCAGCGGGCGGGCGGCGAGGGGCGCTCCGGCAGCCCCGAGAAGCGGCTGCCCCGGCCGAGGGGGCTCTCCCCGCAGGCGCTGGCCGTAGGGTCCGCGCCAGGGGCAGGCGGTGCGGGTTTGGCCGGCGGCGCCCCTCCGGCCGGTGCCGTGCTCCCCGCGCCGGGCCCGATTGCCTTTCCAGGGAAGCCGACCAAGGGAAGCGTCGAGGAATGGAAATCGCATTCCCTGCGGGGAGACCCCCGGGCCAAGGCAAACAGCCCCTGGTGAATCATGCGGATGTCTGCCACCGCGGCGAGCCTGTGGGAGTCTCCGTCGGGGAAAACGCTGAGGGAGGCGTGAAATAAATGGACCGGGTGGAGGGGACCGTCGTCTCTCAGCTGTCACAGCAGTAGTGCAGTCAGTAGTCCAGGTGGAAAAGCCGAGTGTGGGGTTTGTATCGACACTTAGAGGTCTATTATGTATGAAGAAGCAAAAAATATAAAATTCCTGCTTTGTTCCAAAGTGATTGCGATTTCTGTTTCCTGGAGGGGTGGGGTAAAGGGAAAACAAAACCCAGCAGTGAAAGCCATTCCAAATGGCAGAGGTGAGCCGGGCTCACTGCCACGTCCAGCGGGGAAGGGGTAGAATCACCAAGACTTGCTAATTCCCATGCATCAGGTGCCAACAGGGCCTGAGAAGAGATTTATGCCCCTCCGAGTTGCTAGGGTGGTAAGCAAACTGGAAATCAGCAGAGCTAATTTGGGTAAGTTTTGTAAAGCGCAATTATCTGTGATGTGGGTGTACAAAATCTAATCCCTAAAAAGGAAGGTGTAAATGATGAGCAAATCTCAAACTTGAAAGAGGCTGGATTCACCCCATCTCTTATTCTCAGCAAAGGCTCCTGAACCTCTCCGGTAGCTAGAGGAAAGGGAAAAATTAAAAAGGCAGATGAACGCTGATAGACATTACAGCAAACCCAGCAGAGCCAAGGGCAGAACAGTTCACCCATTCTGTTTCATCCTTTGTAATGTAGCGTAGAACAAGGCCCCAGCCACCGTTCCAATTAATGCTCCATCATCTCAAAATGTAGAATCTGTACCCCTGAACATTTCACTGTGCTGTGGCTTCAGGCACCAGCTGAGTTGCCAGAGGAAGAGAAAAGAAAGGCACATTCTCTCAAGTGTTGTGGTGAGAAGATGATGTGAGCTCCCAGAGGCTTGGCTTGGCAGCTTCAAGCTCCAATTTACACACAAGATATCCCAAAACTAGCTCTTCCCAGAGGCCATGCAGCCTGCTGCTGTTGGCAGGTTGAACACACAGAAGGTATCTCAGCTGGACATCAGAGGAAGGGGTATGATGGCAGTGAGTCAGCACAATAAGGCATCTATTTGTTTCATAACAGACAGCTTAGAAGATGGGGGTGGATGGGTTATTTGACTTTATTAATCAGCTTTGCTATTCACTTAATACCATACCAGAAGTTCTTTGTATTCCTCACATTACGGAGTCTCACTGTCTCTTTGCCACTTGTCCTTTCCCAAATGATGAGCTTCTGTCTTCCACTCCCATGGAGTGACTTCTTTTCAATTTGAGAGAGACATTGTTCAGCCTGGCAGGACAGGGAGGATAGGCAGAGGAAAGTTGAAAGATGTTAAGTTAGAAAAAGCTGGAGGCTCCTATCAAGCCACGCTTCAATCTGCAGGCAATTATTAAGCTTCTTGAAGATTGCTAACAGGATACCAGAGGATTTCTGAGTTCTCCTTTCCTGGCTTCTCTCAGTGCCTGCAAGGATAGTTCTCAGTCTGGAAGAAACTCCCAGCGATATAGGCTGCTTTTGAATGATCACAGGCAACCACATAATGTAAAAAACACATTTCAGAAAACACGTTCTATCTTAAAAGCAGGTGCTTTAGTAAAACAACAGTGAATTTGTTTTCATCCTGCTGTCAGAGGACTGTTTCAGACCTTCCTGGTAGTTAGACACTTCCTGCTGATTTCTAGCCTAAATGTACTTATGGCCATTTTATACTTGTTTTCTAGTACCAACGTTGTCTGTCAACTAAACAGTTCTTTCTCTTCTCCAAGGCTTGCCTATCTAGTGTGTTTAGTCACAGCAATCATTTTCTCTTTCAGCCTTCACTCTTGTGTCACTCAACAAGCAAGTTCTTGCTGTGTATGTGCTAAGTGTGGGTGCATGTGGCAGAAGTGAACACGATACGCCGTATGAGCTCTCACCAAAACATTTCTATTTATTGAAAATACTTTGTCTGATGTGGTCTAGGATTTCATTATAATTTTCAATGGCCACATTAGCATTGATGGCTGAGAGCCATTATTGTGTTCAGTTTATATATGCAGCTGCATCAGTTTGCCAGTGGATGAATCCTACTTAATACATGATCTTTCATTTTATACCGTGGCTTCATCTCTCTTCTAGTTCTTTCATTAAGATCATTCAGTTCTTTCCAAACAAGATCCTCCTTCTCCTTTACATTTATAATGCCTGTTGAGTCTTCTAGGTTTTATCAGAAAACTTCCACTTTTGCCTGCCAATTTCATGAATGAAAGAGTTAAATGTTTAATAAGATTCCCAAACTGATCTTTCAGTAATTGCTGATAACTTTCCTCTAACTTTCCCGTTTGAACACTCCCTCGTCCCATTTTCCTATTGCTGTGAGCTAGGTCCGTACTTAGCTCAGTTCTTCTCCTAGTTCCTATTTCAATCAGAAATTTCCTCTGTGACAATGCTTTTCTGAAGTGCAGACAGATTAGATCTACTGCATTTCCTTTGCCTGAAAAAAGCAGGTTAGGTGAGCACAACCTAGTGCTGGGAAACTAATCCTGCATTTATCACTTGTTCATGTTTTGCAACATCTTTAGTTATTCTTTGCTTCAAAACTTGTTCTGAATTCTTTAGTACTACTTGGATCAGAATAAAAGCTGAGATGGCATTTGCACGAATCAAGTTACCCTAAAGTATTAATTGCTTTCCACTGGCACCATCTGATAATCCAATTGTCAAGAAAATTAGCTATGATACTTGTACTGTCTTTAGGGAGAGAAATTTTCTGCTCCCCTTGATGTGAATGTGTTTCATGTTTCATGTCTCCTTTGCTTGTAATTGCTGCTGCTCTTGCTTATTATCCTGCCTTTGCCCGTGTTGACTGTAATAAAATAGTTATAGACAGTAAAGTTTTTAGCATTGGGTAGACAAGCTGAAGGAAGACAGGTTTCTCAAAGGCCTAGGTGAAAGTTTTGTTAGTTTCTATTGCAAACAAGAAAAAATTTAGACCTTAATAAAAAAGGTTGAAATAAATACATAAAAATGGCTGTTATTACAATAAAAAGTCTATGGCTTTTGCCAGTGGAGGAATTCAGATTTTTATTTAATGATGTGCAAGGTTTGAAATGCTTATAAACAAGATTTTAAAGCTGTTGTACTATTAAGTGTCATTATTATCTATAGGGAAATAAATCATATTTTTAAAAAGAACTTCAAAAGTTTGTGTGACAGCCATATTATTGGAAATGTTGTATGTGTAATACTAACTCATAGGGCTTTTAAACCACGGCACTGTAATTAATCAAACAGAATTTCCAATGCATATGCAAATTGCCGTCTATCAATGGAAGCAGCAGCCACAATTATACAATCAGAAGAGATGCTCTTTCCTGGGTCCGGTGCCCACTGAAATGAAGCCGTCTCCACTGACTCCTGAAGAGCTGGAGCAGCAAGTACTTGTTATTTTAAAAAACACAAAATGCAAGTTCCTTTTAGTTACAGCAATTTTCAGATTTCTACAATAGCTTGAAGGTAAAATTGTATCAATGTTTTCTTTCTCTACTACTCTCCCTAAATAGACAAGACAGATTATTTTTTTTTTAGCTTAGATATCTGTTGTAGTTAAAACTACTGTCACGTAAAGCAGGTGTGTTACAGTTGGTCAGTAGTTGTCCATTTATTACTTTACAATTCTCCATTGTTATCACTTAAAATCATTTAAATAAAAGGTAAGGATATAGGGTTCAAGAGTATATCTAATCTATTTTCCCAAAGAAGTAGATAGATAATATACTATTCCCCCAAAAAACATTATCTTGTTGCTGTGTCCACAAGCCCTTTCTACTTCAGGCATGTGCTTAACTTCTTTGCTGCTTTGAGCATCTCTTCAATAGGTAGCCACCTCCCTGACATTTACATGATTCTAATTTGTACACAGTACATTATATAGCCTATAAAAAGAAATGGAGAGAGATTTTTTGGAAACCCATACTGTTTTCTTACATGGATCCTTTCTGTTCAGCTGATAGTTTCCATAATTCCAGGAACATGCTGCTGGTTAAAAACAAATTCAGTAAAGATTCAAATACAGATTTAATGACAAAGTGTTTATTTCTCACTTGAGCTAAAAAGGACTCACCTGAGAGTTAGTGATAGAGAGATGATACATGAATTGCACAGTTCTGTTCACAGTTCACAGTTTATGAACTTCATTATAGGTATATGCATATGTATATGTGTATATATATATATGTGTGTGTGTGTGTGTGTGTATAAAGCCAGGAGAACTGAAACAGATCAAAGGGTTTGAAGGACTATGAATTTATAAAGAGCACGCCCTTACTTTTCTCCCATATTTCCGTGTTGATTTTGCTGTGGTTTAGTTCTGATGTTTCAGGATTAGGATCTTGGCTGTCTTTGGACTTAATTCTAAGGATCACTTCATATTCTTAAAACATCTGAAAAAGTCAAATAACTCACTGGTGTGCATGCCCTCACAGCCTCCATTCAGTCCTTTTTGCTTTGCTTTCTCTGTACCACTGCAGACTTCCGTCCTTCTGGTTGCCATGGATAGCAGATAAATGGGCAAAAGGCAAAAGTTTTGCTTATTGAAGCCCAGATATTGCAATTAACAACGTTTTTCCTGCTGAAATTCTCTTGGAAACTCCATTTGACTCTCTAAAATATTTTTTAAGAAGAAAAGGAGAACTCTTGCAGCTGGTACCTGAAAAGCAAGCATTTGCCTTTATACTTAGGTTACATTCTTTCTCAATTTTCCTCAAAAGAATTATGTGGTAGCTTATGATTAGTGTCTGGACTGGACAATGTTTACTTGTGAAAAAAAATTAATATATATCATCAGAGGTAGGACTCAATGAAGTTATCTGCTGTTGATGAAATGAATACTGAATTCATCTGCAGACAGCACTTACCTACTTTAACTAGCTAAAAAGTTGTCCCAGGATTGCCACCCTGCCAAGTATATTCAGAGGCTTTACTTTTGCTGTAACTTTCAACATGTGGACAGTAAAACTGAATTTTTGGCATTTGCCTTGGCAATGTAAGCCATGCCATGCTTAAATTCAACTCTCCTTCAGAATCCAAGACAATGTTTTTTTACTCAGTTCTTGGGGAAAAATTGAGATCACATACACAAGGAGTTGAACTTAGATCTTGCAACATGATCCAGAAAGCTTGCGTATTTCTAGCTTTAAATCAGTCCTTGCACAATGAAGAATATTCTAAACCTAGTGATGTGTTTGAATTTTCATCCATGTCTGGATCTTAAGCAAAATACCAAGGTTCTTCTTGAGGTAGTAATTCTTAGGTAATGTCTGTGTCATGCTCAGGCACCCAAATTTCATCTGAACTACAACTTCGGCAGAATTTAGGCAGTCTGGTTCTTGCCCTAACAGTGTTCATACAGAACTATGTAGTTCAAAGATAAAAAAAAGAAAATTTCATCAATATTTAAATCATGGTGATTCAGATGCCAAGCAACCAAATGATAGCCAATCCAGTCAGATTCCTGGGTGTTTCTGTGGTATTATTTGCAGTAGAAACACCTGGTTGCCTGTTCTATCAATGCTGTTGTTCCTGACTTGAGATTTACCCTGATTTCATCTTTAATGAAGTTAGTTGTTGATATTACTACTTGAAAAATGAAGCAGACTGCCTCGTAACAGGTATCAACAAAAACACAGTACTTAAACACATATGCTGGTCTGTATTTTAAAAAAGAGGTGAATACAAAAACGATGACTAGTGAAATTTGCCTGCCTCTGAATGACCCAGCTGAAATATGTTCTGTTAAAAGGCTATTATGCTAATGTACATTGATTAATATAGAGAACTGTGACCATTATGAACCAGTTTGGTGTTGTGTTGCATACTAGAAGCATCTTGTCTTTTGGCTATGGTACAGCTATGATGCTGACCTCCAGTTAACGTATGACTCGTGAACCATCTTGAGGAGATAATAGGAGGCACCAAAGCCTGCACTGAACTTAGATTTAAAGAACTCGTGGTCTTTAAGATAAGCACTTGTGCAGAGGTTTTCGTGGTTTCTTAAAAAAAAAATCACCTTAAAAATATTTGACTCTTGAAAGTTTGATCCTGTAACATCTAGGTTTGTGGCAATGGTCCCAGGAAAACTTGGTGCTTCACAAAGTGTGTAAGGAAATGTAGGTTAAATCCCTTTGTTGCCAATCCTGTTCTAGCACACCTAAGACAAGAAGTCTAGTCCTTGCTGCCAGGGCTGTGCAGAAGACCTTGGGAGCCAAGAAAGGGTGGCAGGTCTGCCCAGCTCTTCATGACTCCTTGTGCTGGTTACCCTGTGCTCGGTTTCAGGCAACCATCCAGGGTGGATGCTCCAAGCCTCCGTTCAAACAATGGGTAGTAACAGCTAAGCCACCTGCACTTTGGAATGTCCTGCAAAAGGCACTAGAAGCCCCTTCTGCATTTCGTGAGGTGCAGATTTCTGCCTGCTTGTGCTGGGTGTGTTGTAAGAGCGTATGGGGAGACTTGGGTGGCTGAATGGCTTCAGGGAGCTTGTGCATGAGCTGGGCACCAGCCTGATCAGCCCTGTCCAAACTGGTGGTGTGTTAAAATGTAATTATCAGGTCTTTCTCCTTACCAGATCGCCCTAGAGCCAAGGCAGATGGTGAATGCCAAGCTCCACAGGAAAAAAACCTGGTCCATAATGCAGAACTGCAGGGAGCAGACAAACATTGAGTAAATTGAAGCATTTGTGAGGTTGGGCAGCCGTTGAACTCTCTCTAGTCATCAGTTTTGGAATTAAACATCCAAGTTGTTTTTTGAGACTTCTATATATGAAAAGATATAGAATTTCCCTGAATTAATTAATTCCTGAATTAATTTATGGATTGCCTTGAAAAAACAGTCCTTTATTACTCAAAAAAATACCAGGGAGAAAAAAATCTCTTACCAAACATGATCAAAGGACAAAGATGTAGAAAACCAGCTTGTTTCTAGTCTGTTTTTTCTATCTGCAGGTTTCTATCATTAGGTGCTGTTACGCTTCTGTTGGCTGCACTGAAGACACCTTTTATTGAAGTTTTGTTCCCTACATGCTTACTTGTATGATGTCCTTAAGTCACCTCCTAAATCTGAGTTATTAAAGGCATTGCATTTCATGAGTTTTTCACTTGATGGCATATTTTCCAACTCTGTAATGGTTCTTTCAGCTCTTTGCTAACCCACTGCAAGGTTTTTTAAACATTCTGTTTGAATTATTCACAACTTAAGGTATAGGCAACGTAGAATTTTTTTTTTTCCATTTTATTGATGATTTATGCTTTCTTTAAAGTCATGGAAGAAGAATTTTAAGGACCATGGAGTCAAAAACCTGATATTTCAGAATTTCTCTTGAAACATATTCACTCACTGAATATTCTTTGCTCACATACAGCTGAGATTTATCAGCTGTTTTGCAATCTGTTTCATATGTGCAATGCTGTTGCTGTATCATTCTAGTTCCCTAGTCAAAATACTGTGTTGAATCAGGTAAAGTGCCTAAGAAATGTCCAAGTGTGTAATGTTTACACTTGACCCCCTATTGATCCATTTCATAGCCCCTTTAAAAAAAGAAAAAAGGATAGTTTGGCAAAGTCTGTTTCCCCATGCAGTCCTGTATTCTATGATCAGTTTTCTGAGTAATGCACTGAATGACAGAATTATGAAAAAAATTAGGTAGGAAATGACCTAAAAAAAAGTCCCCAAGGTTGGTGTTCAGTCTCTCTAAGTTATAGCCTTGTATGGTCAATCTTCTACCATATTTGAAGTCTAAATTAATTCAGGAACTCTCCAAAACATGCTTTTTGAGTACCACCACTGCTGGCATTGGTGGCATTTGCCAGTGTTTTGGCTCTGCACCAGATCACTGTGCTTTTAAAGACTGGAGGAAGAAACCTTTGAAATAGAAATTGTGAAAGGACTATGGATGAAAGGCTTTTTGAAAATGTACTAGACATAGTAGTAGATATTGCAGATATAGAATACCTTGAATTATTTAATGTATTCCTAGTAATGTTAAAAAAAAGTTCTCAACCCTCTCTGCCGCCAAATATCTGGAAAATCCATCTAAATGTAAGATGGTATTTCACAGAAAAAGGCATCAGAGCAAAAGTGCCATAAAAGAAAAAGTATGAGATGCCAAAGATCTGTAGTAACCTTGGTAGTGTTTGTAGCTGAGTTAAACCTGGCTAGGTAATAAATAATACTGCCACTGAATCCAGCCCAAAGGGAAAAGTTACACTCACAATAAGATGAATAAGCTCTTTTTTTGCTTCGAAAGCAAAGAAGAATCAATTATGTACTTTATCTATAAAAGCTGTCTTACTTAGTATCTTACTTTTTATCTATATAAATAAGACATGTATCTATATAAATAAGATAAAAAGTAAAGATACTTTTCATCTTACTAAGTATCTTACTTAAAGATAAGTAAAATGGAGGAATGCTGGTTAGAAACTGAAAAATGTCCAGATAAGACATCGTATGTTGGGTGTTCGTAAACATCACAGATATGACCATGGATCACATCTCAAAAGTTTTCCAGTTTGTGACTCTATCTAGTCTCATAACCCCTGAGACAAAGCCATACCCCCTCAAACATTCACCTTTCTCCTTTTCTCAGACATCCCTTTTCGAAGCTCATCCTCAGGCTGCTCATGTAAAATGAATTCATCCCAGTTCAACTGGGACTGCGCTGCCCGTGCAGCCTCTCATCCAAGGGCCACAGGTAAGGCAGCTCCAGCACTTACACCTAGCCCACACCTAAATGTCGCTATGCACAGCCACACAGCAGCAATTACAGAAACTTATGTTATGTTGCTTGGTGCTAACAGGAGTACAACAGCTACAGATGAGTTTTTCTGAGCTTCACTTCTTCACATGGAGTCTACTTTTCTGGACTCCTGAAGTGTTCACAGTGTTTGTTCAGCATAATGATACTTCGCCTTTATTGTACTTTATTTCTTCAAATTACTGTGTCAGAACTTTTTATCCAGGCTGAAAAACTGAACTGGAAAGAAAGGAAAAAGCATCCAGAAGGTAACAATGTATTATGTTGTGCTCTGGGTTGTTTGGTTTGTTTTGGTTTTTGTTTTTTTTTTCCTCCTGCTGATTCACAAGATTAAAAAACACAAATAAAATATACCTTTGAAACAGAAACCAGCCAGGTCCTAAGGTGAAAATGTGGCCACAGATACCTTTAGTAAATATCTAAATTTAAAAGGAAAACATTTGCATTAAAAAAAAGAAGAAAACTTCGATATTTGTGGAGACCCCTGCCCAAAAAAAAACCCCAAAAAACCAAAAAACCCAACCCAAAACCAAACAACAAACTATTGTATCAGCTAGTCTGGTTCTTTAAAAGCCTGTTGAACTTCTTTAGTTGCTTTTTCTTTATGAGAAGCAAAGAAGCATGATCACACAATACCAGGAAATTTAAACTGGCCTGTGCAACTGATAAAGCTAATTTCATCCTCGGCTCTAATGCAGTGAAGGAAATGAAACCCATTCTAGTTTTCTAACGATTTGATGGGAGAAGACTTTATGAACTCACAAAAGACAAATAATTTGTAAAAATTTTCAGCTTTCAAGTTGTTCTTTTGTTCTTCTTGCCTTTGTTCCTTTACTTTCATTGCCCTTACTGCCCTCAGGTGGGTGCATCTGATACTGCCAAGAATGACCACATTCATATAAATAGCAGCAATGTCCCAGTGTTCCACCAATTCATTGTTTATTTAGCAGTCTTAAACTGGTGTACAGGTGATACAGAAAATATAACTATAAAAGTAATTGTCTGTCCAGTCACCTTTTCTCCATGAGAGACAGGGCACCTGTTTGTGCTTGCCTCTGGCCCAGAGAGGAGCCTGAAAGATCTGCCATCCATAAAGTAGAACAAATCTGTCTTACTAGGACTGTATCTATATTTTTAAGAACACCTTGCCCATCCTGACACTGAGTGTGCTCAGAGGATTTGATGCTAAAAGTCTAGAAGTGATGTTGGATCTCTGCCTCTCATTACATCCTTGCCTCTGCTGTCATGAAGGGACCTGAAATGGGGCACTTTGGAGGGGGAAAGTTTCAAAATTACAGGTGATCAACTCTGGGGAGTCCCTGATGGTGAAGTAGAAGGAATCAAAAAAAAAAAAAAATCTCAACCCCTCCAAAAAACAGAAGTATTTGGATACTTGGGCAAAGTTTATATGAAAACAAAACCCTGTTAGATAGAGTTATTAGCACTATGCATTTAGGTACTGTGATGAAGTACAATTCTAGGCTAAAAAGCTGTGTGTGGCTCATCCCTGCTATTGCTGGTCACGTTGACCTCAGAGCGAAGAGAGGTCCTCTGAAATGGCTGCAGAGACTCTGCCGTGCTGCAGCTCCCTCTCTCAGGGCAGCTTCACAGCTCTTCTGTCGCTGCTGGCTAGCAAGCTTCTCCTGTAAGCCAAGTAGCCAGCCCTGCAGCATGCCTGATTCATCTCCTTGCTGTTTATTCAGCCTTCCAAGTGACCCTATGTCCTCCACTCAGACTAATTAGTTAAGTCCCGCTTTGGCTAGAAGGGACAGACCTTTCATGACTTTCTGAAAACCCTCCTGTTTGAAAGGTCTGAATAATCTGAAAGAAAAAAAGTAATTTACTGCATTAAATTTCACATAAGTTCTTCATTAAAATAAACTACTGTTGTAGCTCGTTGTTCAGGATATAGTTGTAGAACTGCCTTTTTGCTTTGAAATCACTTTGTACCTGCTGGCTGGGTGACAATGAGGGTTTCACTCCTGCTTCAGTATGGCCTTGAGCTGGAGGTAGACACAGGCTGCAGGCAGAAGGTCACAGATCTGGCTTCCACACCCTGCTGAGCTATTTAGCTGAAAAACTGGCCACGTTGCAGAACCATTTTGGGTCAAATCCATGGGTGTGGAGACATCGTTTACAAATACCAGAGTCCTCTGAAAGAACTCTAATCTGGATTTATCAGAGCCAAGCCTCCCTTTAGATAGCTATAGCTCCTGGTTTGGGTTTCGCAGAGCCATGAACTGAGACAGTCCTGGAACATCTCTGTAGCCATAGGCACTGAAATTTCGCAAGGAATGTTTTGTTGGTTGTTTTGGTTTGGTTTTTTGGGTTTTTTTTTTGGTACCTGGCTGGAATTTCTGCAGCTGAGACATGTAAATGGGAAGGATACAATTTAGCTCCAAAGAAGCAGTTTGGAGACTTCTGTCAAACTGGACAGTTTGGCAGGAATTGAACCAATAATCCTTTAGGTTTAGGCAAATAAATCTGTCCAACAAATAAGACCAAGGTATTACCCACTCCAGTGATAGAAGTCTGAAACCTCTGGTGTAACAACTCATGTAACAGGTTACAGGAGCAATTATATTTCCTCCTGACCATAACACAGGAGAAAAAGAGCACATAAGCCCATCAGGTTTGTACTGGTGAACCCTGTCAATGCAATGACATCTGTCTCTGTGCTGTTTAAAGGACATCCACGAACATTGCCCTCCCATGCTCTGTCCCTGTTCCCGCTTTTTTCTCTTCTGCCGCTACTGGCAGCCAAACCTTCCATCTTGCCTATTCCACGCATCCGTGTGCAGAGTTGTTGATACTAGCAAGAATTTGCTAAAACCGTCCATGGTGTCCCTAGTTGCTATACTTTGGCCAGTGGGGTATGGTGAGGAATGCCCTGTTTTGAAAGCACAGAATTTGCAATTTGTTTCAGACTAGTTATCAGTCCCACTGCTTCCTTGCCGAGCTTTTCTCTGGCCATAAGTCGGTCTGGTATGGCCTTTAGTAACATATCAAGTCTGAATTTTTTTCTACTAACCAGAAGTCTTTCCAAAGAAGTACAGAAGTACAGTTACAGGCTAACACCTAAAATAGTGGTCATTAATAATTGTTTTAGAATATTTAATGTACTTAGAAACACGTACACCACACTGGTGGGTCACCACTAAAAATTCCTCTTTGCTTTCTCCAGTACAAAATATGGATGAGTATATAACAAAGGGAAGTTGCACTCTTCCATCAGGAATAAGAGTGTCAGGCACAGAGGAGAGAAATGGGATTTTTGCCTTAGCATGTGTAGGATTTGTGGAGCCTGCAATGCCTATAACATATTTTTAAAAAAATATAATATTTCAGCAAAATATCTACTTATATTTCTGGTACTATCAAGGTTTAGATTCTTACTTGCGGGTTTTGGCCCTCTATTTATGATGATCCATGTCAGCATACCCTGAAATATATTTTATTTCCACTCTTAATTTACTAGCATTATGAATAATAAACTGCTATATTAGAGTATAAGATAACAGGATAGAATTTGAGTAAGCACATGCTGCTAATATCTGGGAGAAAGGAAAAAATTCAAGGAATAGTGAAAAAAGCATTGTTAGGAGCAAGCAGTTCACAAAGCACAGGAACTTAAGAAGCCAGGTTTTTAGTGGGTTTTTGTGTTGAGTGATGACTATTAAAAATTAATTACAGTAAAGCTATGGTGTGAAATCCGAGGATGAGACATGGAATTGGAGAATAAATCCAACACCTGAGGATAAAGAGCCGTCAGCTGGGGTTCATGTCTCTTCATGTAACCCTGAGAATCTCCTTTTCCTTTGGGAGCAGGGAAACTTGTCTCCCATGTAGATCCTCTGATGTGTCAGCAGAGCTGAGCTTATATTACATTATCTGCTCCCTCCTACCAGCTGCCATCTACAGTATGTGCAGGAATGTCATGGGTTTAATACCATAACCTCCCTGCCCTCTTTTAACTCAAACTGGACAAAATCCAAAATGCGTTAGGAGTACTGGCAGAACACATGTACTTGCACTTATGCACGTATGGTATGTGTGAAGAAGTCTTGATTCTTTAGTAAGACAAGCTAAAGCCTACACAAATTTCATCTGAATTAGCATGACATTATCCCTACAATGATGTGGAGAAAAAGAAGCCCCAGTTTTTGGTGTAGCTCAGCATAGCCCGGTTCTGTATCACACACTTCATCAGATCCAGAAAACTGCCTGCAGTTCTGGACAATGAACTAAAAGCTTGAATTATCTCTTGTTTTTATCATACAGTAAAATATAGAATTTACTGTTCTATTCTCCATTTACACAGTATGGAGGGAAAGCTGGTGAATGGACTGGTGACTGGACTGCAAAACCATCGTTTAGGTAATTTACAAAGAAAATCCTGCCATATCAGATTGGTTGGACAGGAATTCATGTATGTTTGTACTCAGAAGATCAGCAAAAATGATTTCCATAGCCTTGAGGAAACACCCTTTTATTGTAGAGAAGTTTGTATACACAGATGTGATGTATTTACAACCAGCTTTTCTCAAACAGATGACTATTTAAAATCCTTCACAAATCTGTCAAGAATGAAAGAAAATGAAGCTCAGAAGCCCAGCCAGCCAGCCCAACCGCCAAATTCAGACTGATTCCCAAAGAGAATTGTAGTGAGATAATAATACACAGAGTTATTCTGAAGGAAGCAATAGGACCATGACAGAGATCAATGGATGGACTTCAGGATTGGTTCAGTCAAAAGCATTGCTTTGTTTGACCTCAGAGTAGATGAACCCTGAATTAAAATTCCAGCAGACAGCTGGGGACCTATCTTTTCCCTGGGGTGTGGAATACACAGGCAGGAAGAGTCTGGCCCTTCCTTCCCTGGTCTTTGCAAGGATGGTCACACAGTTGCAACCTCCATGAAAATAAGTTGTTGGTCCTGCGTTCCCCTGGAAAGCCCTTTTCCAGAAAAAGGCAGGAAAAGCTCCACTCTTCTTCAGTGTGTGGAATGGAGTCAATGCACTAAAGGTTAGTACAGGTGTCCTCCTTAAGAAGGGTATGGGTTCACATGCCAGCCCAGCCACAGGATAGATAGCACCTTGATTTCTTCTGGTGCCCTTCCAAACTGTGGCTCAGCTCTGCACTGCCCTTTACCTGGGGTGGTTGCAAGGGCATCAGTCTAGCTTCAGGCTGTTCAGTCACCCCAAATGTAGAGGAGACAACACAGGAAGAAATGATGAGAGGTAGAGACATGCATTATATTCCCTTTTCCTGTTCCTTTTCAATTAAAAGTGGAACCTTAATCAACAACAAGAAGTTACGTGTGCAGGAGGCACTTCTCTGGGGAAGAAATAAATACCTCACACAAGCATTCATGGATGGATGAGTCCCGTAAGAAAGAATCTCAGCACAACCAGTTCAGTCATAAAAGGAATCTAAAACTCCCATGTTGATGTATATGAGAAACACGCAGAACATATCTGCTAATGCTCAAGGAAGTTCCATGCATAAGTTTCCCATAGGTTGGGAACATGTATCTTATAATCTGCATAATTTAGCTCACAGCAGAACGTTGCAATATTTACAGGCACATTCCGATGGGAAAATATTTGCATATTGAGTGAGAAAGACGCAGCTTTGTTACCTAACCACAGGACTTTAAAAGCACGGATTTTGTGACCTCAAAATGCTACATATGAAGTTGCTGGGGGAAAAAAAAAAAAGTGAGTAGTCCGGAAAAGAAAATTACCAGAAGTTGGTAAAAACTCTTGGTGTTTTGAGCGTTAGAATGGTTGCAGGCTAGGACAAAGTGAGTCCGTGTAGACTATAGGTTCTGGCTTGCTACACATCACAGAGTGCTTTGTCTACTCTCATTTCCCATACTTATTCTTCCCAATTAATTTTTTTTCCCATTAGCCAGGTTGATGAGAATAGTGCATAAGACCCATTCTTCTCCTTGCAATCATCATCCTTCACAGCATAATAACTTAATAAATTCTTGCAGAACAGGAATGAAGTGGAATGTCACATTTTTGGACTTGGTCTGTATTCTGAAGGTGAAAGTGGGCATCTGAGAAAACATTTATAATGCTCTGGAAGTTTTACAAATAAAAAAAAAAAAAGAAAGAAAGTTACACTCTGAACCTGATTGAGAATGCAAAGTTCTATGTTCTCTAGCACTATATGTCAGACATGTTGGAAAAAGCTATTCAGTGACTACTATAACCGTAGTGCTACCCAGAATTGTTCTGAAACTAGTTCACTAGTTTCTGAAACACTACTGTAGTTGCAGCAAATTATTAAAACTATCTACATAATTTTAATCATACATTTAGGTTTCAATATGTCAGCAAAACAGCAATGTATTAACCCATAGAGATTATATCCTGGAAGTGAAATTATCAAACTATTGCTCCAATGTCTGAAAAAAAAGCTATCCTGCCTAGGTACACAGCACACTCTCACTTATGCTGACACATAAGGTGGTGGTGGATCTTTAGCAGCTCCATTCACAGGATCATCATATGGTGGCAACAGGACCTGCAGGAAAGGAAAGAAAGGTTATAGTTTTTAAAAAGAAGCCAGCTGATAAAGTTTACAGAAAAGAAAACCCCTTAAGGCCTCGTCCTAAAAATTAACAAGAGTAAATTAGTAAGCAGGAGCTGAGTAGTTAGAAAATGAAACAGTATTAGTTTGAAGTTCCTCCTGTTCAATTTGTGTGCCTGTTTTTACAAAGGAAACCACGATTTCTTCTCATTTCTTGCTGACACCCGTGACAGATTGATTTCAGCCAAAGGTCATTCATTGCTGGTACCTGAATTTGTTCGATTTGACCATGACAGTAGTTGCTTATTCTGCAGCTTTCCTCTATCAAGAGTGCTTAAACCACATCTCATGGAGGAGTGCTCAAACTGCTAAGCCAGTGTGAGAAAAGTCCTGAAAACCTCTCTGAGGTGTCCCCAGAACAGCCAATAATTTTGGGGTGGGGAGAAGGAAAGCAAATGCCAAACAAATTATCCAATGGCTAAATAAGTCTCCGGTTTTGTGCTTCTGGGGCACTCAGCCATGAGAAGGAAGATTTACATACCCTTAAGCCCTTCAGTGAATACTTAAACATCTGATAGAAATTAGGACAGCTTTAATCATATATCACCCCTATTCATATAAGTCCAGGCAGCTTCCTAGGACATGGGAGGTGCAAGTTCAGGCCACACAGAGCAGAGGAGGGATTTGAACCTAGATTTCTACTTCTTTAGGCAAGCATGCTAGTTATCATGCAATTTTTAGTGGCACCAGTACTGATGTTAATTAGCTTGCATGTTAAAAGGCAAAGGAACACTTGGTCTGTGAATCCCAGCAGTGACTGAGGGTAAAATAGATGTCTGAATGAAGAATAAGTCTACATTCCCTAAAATATCTCAATATTGTATAAGAATATCAGTTGTAGTGCACTGGCAGAGATACTTCATGCAGCTGAAGATCAATTATTCATTATGGAAAACCCAGATTTATCAGCATCGCTTCTTGGTCATTAGAGAGCATATAAAGCTGATTGTCTAAACATGCATAGGGAAAATCCTGATCTCAATAAAGTTAATGGAAGTTTTGTCATGAGAGGATTTCACCAGTTCTTAAAGAAGCTGATAATCTGCCTTCTGCAAAGAAACATCTGTACTCATCCCTTTTGGACCTCATCCACAACATAACAAAATCAGTGGGAATCTTTCTATAGATTTAAACAGACTTTGGATCAGGCTTTTGTGGGAGAGTTCCAAGGGTGAGTCACACTATACTTATGTGAGTTTACAG
Source organism: Microhierax caerulescens (assembly GCA_035590215.1). Classification (NCBI taxonomy): domain Eukaryota; kingdom Metazoa; phylum Chordata; class Aves; order Falconiformes; family Falconidae; genus Microhierax; species Microhierax caerulescens. Next base: position 28,431,609 of record JAVJGJ010000037.1, read on the forward strand.
ACATGCGTTGATGACCATGTGTTCATGTACATCTGTGCATGTTAGATTACAGAATGGCTATCTTGGCATCTTCAGCCCTTAATCAAAAATGCTGCATTATTTAGAAAAGGAAATTGTCAGAACCATCACTCTTTATTAATGCCATATGTTTGAGCTTGTATATGCAATATACTATGCACATATCCACTACACAATCTAAAAAAGCCTTGTATTGAAAAGCATTTAATAAATCACATCAACTTTTAAGGGTGCAAACAGCTTATGGCAGACTACTTATCTAGTGGAATTAGGACAACATATAGAACTTCAATTAAATATTATGATAAAAATCGTAAATATATTTTGCAATGTAACCTCTATAAATCACACTGCCAAAGCATGTAAACTGTGAAAAACACTACAGTTGAGATCATCCCCCTATAGTGCTGGTCATTAGTTTAATAACAGGGTTTCAAGCAAAATCCTTGTGTTACTGAAAAAGTAACACTAGTTTCTCAAATGTACTGAAACATGTTCATTAGTTGATTATGAAGCAACATAATTAGTAATTAAATCTGATCCACAGATGACTGAAAATGAATCAAGTTCACTTTGTGAAGATTTAGCCATCTTATTGCACTCTTGTAACGCTAAGCCCCAGACTATGGTCCATTCCTTTCAGGTTCAGAGTCCATTTCATCAAGCGTGACAAAAAATGACAGCAGACACGAGCCATAAAGCTGTCCATCTTCCATGTCTAGGAGCTGATGAATCAAGGACAATACTGCCTCCTGTGCTCTGATCCTTTTTTAGATCAATGTGTCCTAAGTCTACTGTAGTTACATCAATATTATTACTTCAGCATTAAGGTTACTGCCATTTGCAGTAGGTCTCCTGGATGATTTACTGATATGAGTGAGCTTCTTCATTCCCTTCACTCCTGTGTGAAACAAAATCTGTCTGGTAGGAGAACAGCCTCCTGGGGAGGCTTTTACTTCTTGGGAGGCGAGTGCTCTGCTTTGCTCTATGGATCCAAAACTCATACGTGGGTCAATGGCCCCAGGGACCTTCAGAAAAGTCAGGGAAGACTATTTGGCTCCTATTGGAGCCATTTTGGAGAAGCAACTGGCTAAATCCTAACACCTTGAATACTCCTACAGAAATCCATACGTATGTGGGGTATGAACTGGGAAGGCCACTAAATAGGTTGAGAAGTTTCATCCTGAAGTTTAGGGTCACTTTATTGCTGGCAAATGTTATTTGTCTGAACAGTTCTATCAGTAATAACTTTAAACACAAAAATGTGTGGGGAGTAAGCCTGTAAATATTCAAATATCCTGATCTTGTATTTCCTGACATGAACAGAATAGTGATAAAAATAGTAAGTGTAGAATGAGCAGAATTTAAAATTACTACCTTGGCCTAGCAGTGTTTGAGTCAGACAAGGAAAATATGGACAGGATATTAAACAAAGGTTAAGATGAACAAATGTGATGGACAACACGTAGATGAAAGAACTTGGAGTTTGTGGAACACATGCTGCCAGCTGGGACCCCAAGTATCTCACGTCATTAAAGTCCGTTAAACTAATTTAACTGTTTTATTTTCAGTCAATGTGGTTTTGTTACTGTTACTTAGTCATCTGTCAACTGTAAGCCTAAACAGTCATCCTTCAGCATCCATGACAGTTTGAATAACTCTTCAACTGCTCTATAATTACAAATCTTTTAACTCTGCCTCTGTAAGACTACCTTTTAATTATTTTTGACAAGAACAGAAATTCAGGCAATTAGTTTCCCTTAATAATTTTTTCATCTTTTCTCAATTAAGTCTGTTTTGGCGAAAGGGAGAAACATGAATAAAATCTGAATTGTCTCAGCTTTTAACCATTTACTGTTGAAAATATTTACTGTAAGGACCAAGTAAGCACCAAGTAGGTACCAAGTTTACTGTTGAAAAAACAGTTCCCAAAAATCTCAAGAAAAAGAGAATTCCATTAGAATTCTAATCACTGAATTTATACCAAAGTAGCTGAGATAAGGATCTGGATCAGAGTAGTCTTCCCTTCTCCTGTGTTAATTTTAAATCTCAACATGGTTTAAAGGAAGCAGATAAGTGCCTTGGACATAAAACAGCATAGTTATTCAGGCAGTACATTATGTTCTCCAGAGACATAAAATGGAAGCCAGTCACTGAGCCAAAGGGTGAATTCAGAAACTGGAAAATCAGACAGAAACTCACTTATCTAAGAACCTAATGAGAATGGATGCAGTCTAAAATAATTAATGAAGGAAAAAAATACATGCATATTTTAGGTCCACAGTATCCCCATGGCAGAATATCCACTAGGACAACTGATGTATTTTGCTTCCTAGGCACTATGCCTAAGCATTTCTTTGCCTGTTTGTTGTGAAATGAGAAAACTCCATGTTAGTTCTCTTGGATGCTCTGCAACTAATGTTTACAGCGTGCTTGAGATCATCACTCACAAATTAGTATAAGAAGTAGAGCACAAAGGACCCCCATTTTTTGGAACTCAGTGATCCCTGTGAAAAGAAGTTCTGTCTTTTTATCAATAGATCAGCAAGCAAATTTGGACGATCAGAAGGCTGCCAGGTTCAGTCTATAGGATGCCGAAAATCCAAGGGACAGAAGCTCCTAACCTCTTTCACAACACTTATAACTGCAGTTACAAACCAAGTAGCATTTTAACATCTTCCTTTAATACGCAGCCAGAGGAGGAGGTGACATTACTCACTGTTTGTATGTTGTCTGGTGGTAAAACCATTGCACAGAGACTCTGAGATCAGAGCTCTAGGGGATCCCAACCCAAGAGGGTTGAAACCCACAGCTCCTATCTACTATATGAATGCTCCAGACACAAGGTTTTCAGTTAGGCTGGAAGGACCATATGCCACCCTCCTGTTGTCACAGTGAAGCCAAGTAGGCAATAATCTATGGGAAAAGAAAGAATCTAGAAGTGTGGCTATATGGCCCCATGGTTAGGGGACAGGGAGTGTCCTGGGTGCTGGGCTTTGCTCCAAATACCATTTAAGCATTTTGTGATAAGCAGTCTTGTTATAGAGATAATACAGAACTGCATTCTACAGAATGAAGAAATAATTCAGAACTGACCCATAAGAAATCCTGGTCCTGACTTAGCTGGTGTCATCCAAGTGGTCTGGATAATCATATTACATAAGCATCTCTCTATTATAAAGCACATAATACAGGATGACCTCCTCTGGAAGAAATAATTACCGTACAAGTTTGCCAATGGCTATAACATATTCAGTTAATATAAGCATATGTCATTTCTTATTTTTACATCCTGGTTCATCTGGCTTTGGAGAATAAGTTTTTAAAGACATTACTTAGAAATATGCCTAAGCAAATATTTGTATATTCAAACAGTTTGGAATTACCCTTGGCTCAAAGGTGGGGATTTTTTGGTTGGGGTTCTGTTCAGGTTTTTTTGTGGGTTTGTTTTCTTTGGGGGGAGACTGCATAATTTCAATAATCACTTCGTATTTTTTTAGCCAATTTCACATTTACTTCAACTTCCAGTATAAAATTTTCTTTCTTCAGCATTTGTAAAAAATTTCTCATATTGCTGCAGTTAGCTCTGTTTGAAATCAAGCTCTTACATCTGTTTGGTGTCTAGTACATTCCTAGAGGAAAAAATATGCTTAGTCCTGTATGAGTAAATTCAGATATTTGATTAATTGATTATTTCTGCATTCTGAAGGGTCTCACCCAAAACTCACTGAACTCAACAGAAATCTTTCTGTGTCTCCAGAGAGCTTTGGGCTGCTTTTTCCCACAGCCGCTTGTATTCTACGCTGGGTGGAATGGTACAATTGTCACATAACAGCTTTGAGTTTGAACAGCATTTTGGCTGGGAGTTCCCATGGCAAAATACCTTGTTGAAGTCTTATTAGAAACAAACATTGCTAAAGACAGCTCTAACATACTTTTCTCTAACACCTAGAACAGAAATGCACTTGATAATGCCAAAAAAGCTATAGATCAAAAATTTCTATGGTAAGTGCTGAAGTTTTAGTGAGCATTTGGGATGTTTTCTCAAACTTCAGCTTTTCAATAAAAACTCCAGTCTTTTATGCTTAAGGACATCACGCTGCATCAATACACAGTATATAGCCAGGCACAGGTGACAATGAATAGTTGAGTGGAATTGGGGTCATCACTACTGCAATTTAATCCTGATCCTGTTGCTGACCTTTTTGTTTTGCCAAATCGTTTGACTTTCCTTAGAAAGGTATCCCATTTGTAAAACAGGCATATTGCTTGAAACAACTTAAAAGGTGTTGGCAACCTTAAGACAGATTTAAAACTCTCTTGGATGAAACTTGCATATGACTGTATGAGACAGGGACCACACTGTGGAAATATTTACAAACTAAATATATATTTGTAGAAATTTCAGCCTATGTCTGGAAATGTTCACCCCGATCTCTTCACCACAGCTACGTATGCATTACATACCATTCTTCTGCAGATGTGACCTTTGCATTTCAGACACCCAAATGGTTACCAAGAATCCTTATGGGAGGCCTGTGCAAATACACAGGGAAGACAGGGAGAGAGGGCAAAAGGAGCCTTTTCTTCCGCATGGCTCACATACAAAGTGTCAGTGGGTTCAGGCCTTACTCTAGCTTTACTTAAAAGAGGAGACAGAGTAACCACAAAGCAAAGTGGCAGACAGATGGCAAGAGTATTGCCGGAGTGCTGGACCAGGTGAAAGCGCTGAACCACAGGTATTTCCTCACCCAGGAGCCTCGGTCCACCCTGCAGTGCCTGGCCTGGTGATGGGACCAACCAACACTGACACGGCTGCAGGCTGAAATACAGCCACTGCATGCCTTTCCTTCCCTAATTCAGGATAAAGTTTCTCCTCAGCGTAGCACAGGGCTGACGTGTCAGATTCAGGGACAACTAAATTGAAAGATGAGGTTTTAAGCAGCACATGCTCAGTTGCGCCAGTCCTCTGCTCTGGGTTCATTTCATCTCGGTGATCCCAGCGGATCACCAGACACAGGCTTGTACCAATCTGATGCCATTGTGCAGTCCGGAGAGGTTTTAACGGTATGTGATCACACTAATTTCATGTTTACTACCCTGTTCTCCTGTCATTCACCCAGCCAAGAGGAATAGAATTTCCTCCCACAGCTGTGGTGCTTTGAGGAGCTATTAGCTGCAACCCAAACCACACTCAGCTGCAGCGAAGCGAGCAGAAAGCCTACAGACAGCTCTACAGGGAAGGCTGCTGATGTGACCACCTGTCCGGTTCAAGATAGTCTCAACAGCTCTTGTGTACTGCTGAGTTCTTGACTACACAAATATTGTAAAGATCACCCAGGGTAAACAGAATATTCCTGCGAGCCTAAACAGCTATAGCTGGCTGATTGCTTCATTCTGTAAGCAGGAAAGGCTGAGAATAATTCCCTCTTTGCAGTTTTCCCTGTCATGTTTGACAACGTGGTTTTCTTTGGAGAAGTCCGAGATTATAGAGGAAAATGTTGCAGCACTAGCAAAACTAACTGTCTGCAACAAGGCTTTTACCATCCCGTATCAGGTTAACTTCAATAAGTAGTTCCCATGCCTTGCCCTGGCACAACCACCAATTCCCCAAAAGGTTTAAACACTTCATCTACTGTCTGTGCTGTTTCTTCATCCTCTTCAGGCCAGTCCACCCTGCGTCTTGCCTCTGCTGCATCCAGCCCCAGGCCCCCTACTTCTCCCAGGGCCTCTACTACATGTGAGGTGTGCGCTTGCACTCTCTCCTCCCTCTACTTCTTGCAGGTCTCTCCTCACCCAGCACTCCTCTTCATATGGTCCTTAGACCTATTTAACAACTTAGCAGGAATGAGCCACAGCTGCACATTATCCACTTCAGCCAACCCACCGCCCCTGAAGCCAGCCCACAGCTGTGTATTACCAGAGTTAATTAATCTGCCTTCATTCCTCTATAATTCCTCTACAGAAAATGTAGAATTAAGATGTATCTTTTGCTTAAAATTTTCAGAAATCCAGATCTTAGCAGAGCTCAGTTTTGGAGACTCAAGGCACCATACGAAGCTATTTCCTTTAGTACTATGTATGACAATGAGCACTGGACTAGATCTAAATATCACTGATTTCACTATTAATTTTGTATTTTATTTGAAAGGAAATGAGCCTATTTATGTAGCACATGCTTTATTCCCTGTACAACATTTACTGGAAGTTACTAGATATACTGATTTTATTGAGGCAGACTCTTCAAAGATTTCTAACATTCCTTACGTAGGGTGGGAAGAAGTAGCATTTATCAAGAGTTCCTAAAGAAATGTATTTTTTTCTACAATGGGTGCCCAAGAGTTTTTAAGCCCCAGGCTTTTCAGATGTCTCAGAAATGAGTCACCCAAGGTCTTCTGCTACTTTTAAAAATTCAGTTCATAAACTCCAGGTGTGAACTGCACCTTTGGGTCATCTGATCTGGTCACGTCTGAGGTAACTTCAGAAAAGTAGGTAATATTTGGCCCTGGAGAAGAGTAGATCATGCACACTGAAATTATCAAGGGAGAGAGAATGACTGAAACAGGCTGTATTAAAACTAAATCCATCAAGTAAAACTAAATTGAGAATTCAGAGTTTTCTCTTTAACCCTTTAACATGAAGATACACTTTATGCTGACTATATGAAAAGACTGACAGCCTTCAGGAGAAGAGAGAGCTTCTTCCTAGCAGTGAAGAAACAGGAATAATAATAATTCTGTGGTAAGAAACAGTCAAATGTTGCATACAAGATGAGCACTGGAGGAAGAAGTAGGGATTAGCTTTCATCCTGCCGCAGCTAAGCTTGTGCATGTAGGGACAGCACTGCTGGATCAGATGAAAGGTCCATCCAGATCACAGCAATTAATGACAGATGATGAAGACAGACAAGTGCAAGACAACACAGAAGAAATTAAGGAAGAGCAGTGCAAGCGTATATAGTCATGACTTGCCCAGAATATTCTCCGAACTGTTGGAAAGTTGAATGTCAAGGAATTGCTGAATTACTGGTCTTACCTTTTTAGGAATTTTTCTTCCACTGATTTTTCTCACTTGTATTTGAACCCATGCTGACTTTTGGGACCCACAATGTCCGTGGTAAGCAGTCCCACAGCTAATCTAGGTGTTAGGTGAAGAAATTCCTCCTTTTGTTTGCTATGAAACCTGCTGCTAGTTATTTCATTGAATGTCCTCCAGTTCTTTTACTAAGGCAGTGAGCAGTTGTTCCTCCTTTACCTCCTCTGCCACTCATAATTTTAATGACCTCTATCATTCTCTCTTCTGTCCCTCTGTTATCCCACTAAGCATCCTTGCAGTGCAGTCCTCAGTTAATGTCTTCACACTAATAAACTCACTTGGCAGTTTTGGGTCCAGGCTGAAGAGAGAGCTCCAAGACCAGGCATGTGGAGAAGCATTAGAGTCAGGAGGGAGCTGGGGAGGGTGCTGACCTCCACCTGGATGAAGCTTCTTTCGTGCTCAGGAGAGCAGCAGGCACTTTTACCCACCTGACCTATGTTAGATGTTCTTCCAAATGAGATAAACTGCCCTTTAGAAGTAATTTTTACAAATAACTGCTCATAAATATCTGCTTCAGAGGTGGATGTTTACAATGTAAATGGCTGCTTTGGTCAAATGAGTCCAGTCAAAGGAACGGTTTCTGAGGAAGTCACAGAGCAATGTTTACAAGAAACCTTTCCCATCTTTCTCCTTCTTCCCACAAAAAAACTTTCCCATCTTTCTTTTTCTTCTTTCCCTGTCCCCAGATAAAAAAAGCCTTGAGTAAGGGCCAAAACTTCATATGCCATCCAAACCATGTTTCATATGAAATGAGAAATGTTTTACTTTAGTTTATGCACAGATGCTTTTTTTGAAAAGTTTGTCCAAATTGTGCTAGTTAATTACTACTTAAGGATTTCATTATATGTTGTCTGTCAAACAAATCCCAAGAAACCTTCCCCTCAACATGGACAGGAAGTATTTTCATGTTTATATGGATGTATTTCCTTTAGAAACCACATTGGAATGATTACAGATGGAGTAACTGGAAGCAGAACAGCTCAGAGATAATTTAGAACCCCATTCAGCGAAGAAGTAGGCCTCAGTACTGCAAAATCATCTGTGCAAAGTTAGAGTTGGATTGTTTTGTTCGCCTTTGACAAAACTGCTTGTTTATTCCAAGCCACCAGCTCTCTGAGACACTAGTTAAGAAACTTTACACGAGTTTATGGATTTCTGTAATGAAGCAGCACAAAGCTTTCAGCAGTCCAGATAGAGGAGTAAATGTATATATTACTAGGACACCGCAGTATTTAGGGACAGATTGTGATTACCCTTGCGTGGGAAGAAAATTGGATTCAGGAAGCTATTGTCCTTTTCCATCATGTGCAACATCATAAACGTCATCCAGAATAATTCTGTAATTACTCTCTCCGTTCAAAGGCATGGAGGGATAGTCCACCTCAGGCCACAGAAGTCTTTTCTATGCCTTGGCCAGCCCTCTGCTGCTGCACATCATCATTTTGTATGGTGAGAACGTAATTTATTTTTTCAGTTTTTCCTTCATTTTTTTTCAAAATGTGCATTTGCTGGATGAGCACACGCTTTCTCAGGGGATGCCTCTCTGCATGTGATCAGTACTGAAGACTTGAAGTATACTTTGGCTGTGTGTAACAAACAGTTGATGTGTTGTCCTGAGTGCAGAGACTGCGACAGAGCACCAGCCTTTGAATGGAGTTTTTGATTACTAACCTGCATGTCTTTCTAACCTTATCCTCTCTTACAATTACATTATGTATCCCACTCAAGAGTTAACAAGACAAGAAACTAGGAGTAGCTCACATTGGGCAGCCAAATTGTTTAACAGGACTGGTCATCTCCCAAGAGCATGGTTATCACAGCCATGCCTGCATTACACATATTACTGGAAAGGCTTCTGTCTTATCTTCATCTCACCAGATGTACCATTTTTCTCTATCTATATGGCTAGGGACATCGGGTGACTAAATGTCAGTCTTTGGGCACCACAACAGAGAGATGGGCCAGTTGTAAAGTCTGGAGGTAGGTTTTGAAGTCTCATTATAATATTTGGGAGCAGTAGGATCTGAGGTTTTGAGATGACCAATCTCTAGTTCCGTCTTCCATACATTTTTTTCACTAATTTTTATTTTTATAGAAACACATTCTTTTGGTATCACTATTAAAAAGTAAGGCATCATATTGCCATATAAAATACAGTTTTTCTTGCACAGTGTATTTAGGCATTTCCTAGTGAATGCTGGAGGGAAGCCCTTGTTTATAACCAAATTATTATAATACTGTGTTAAAACTACAAAGGACTAGCGTCATGAAAGGTGATGAACTGACAGGGAGGGAAAACTCTTATGCTTATATGAAAACCCCTTACTGTTAATAAATCACATCTGTAAAGCACCTGTCAACCAGAAACGCCCACAAACTTTTGCAGCTCGTCTAAATTTGGTACATGAATGCCCACTCAGCCTTGTTCTTTCTGAAGCTGAGTGTTTGTCACAGAGTTCATTTAAAGCAGACCTTGCTCTCCTCACCGCTCATAAGACAGAGGACCAAAACCACAAGTGCTGCACCGTTTGGGACAGACCACAGTGGACAGCAAAGAGTCCTTAGGGACCTTTGGGAAGGGCGCAGTCGCTCTATGGGAGCTGTTAAAGGGAATTGAAGTCAGACTGAAAGAATGGTCCAGAAATCACCAGAAGCTGTAAGTAACTGCAGGAACCAGACATCTCGATTAGTGTCACACCCTCAACAAAAAATCTGCAGCTGGGTGCTCCTCTCTGGTAGGGAGTATTTTGCTTTCATGCAGTCTCTGAGAGAACAATGCCACCTACTGAACCACCAGCTGCAGCAGCTCCCTCCCACCTATCTGATGCTCTTTCTCCATCTGCAGTTTGTGGTGTTGGGTAAGCTTTGGCAGAGAGGCTGGGGGCTGGAGGGACTGGGATGCTCCTCAACTTGGCAGGGTGCTTGCACTGTGCAAGGGGATGCGACGCACAGACGCCAGATAAACTAGTGCTGGTGCTGAGGGCAGGATGGCCGCTGGGAAGAGCACTCTGCAGAAGGGCAGGCTTCTAGAGTGGGCCAGTTGCATGGCTGTAACACCACAGCATGGCTAATTGCTGCCAGGACTTTGCCCCTTGCAGCCTGCTGCATTTCCCTGTTTGAACAATACCTGCCTGAGTCAATCCAGGCCTCCCCCATCCTTCATTACTCAGTGTAACTACGACTTGAGTCTGACCTGGAAAATTCACACATGGCTCAGTTTAACACCCATATATCCTTGGCAACGGGGATTTAAGTTGTCATCGGCTTTTGCCGCACTGATACGTATCCTTGGAATTATACTGAAGTCTCTGACTCATTTTTTGAAGCCCACAAAACAGCAGCCTGTCAGATGACAATGAATCGACCCTATTAGAAAAAAAGGGTCTGTAAAGAAACACTGCAAATTTATAAACACTCTGGGTATTCCTACATTGCAACACTCCCAATTAGTGAATCCAAAAAGATAGGGAAGATTTAAATTATACATCCTCATTTCATGTCTTCTTTTTAATCTAATTATGAATGCTGAGAACAGTTTTGTCTATTTCTATTGCAAATCTCCTATGAATTGTCATGTATTAGAATAATCCCAGTATTTGAGCTGCAAACATAAGTGGAGGTTTTGTATTTAAAATAAAAATCTACTGGGGAAAACAGATAACCATGTATATTTTGATTTGGTACTCTGACTTGTAAGTAAATCCAGTGCCTATAATGACAGTCCCCAAATTGATACCATTAATAGCCTGTTTCAAACAGCACAGCTGGCTTCTGACAGCAGCCACCTAGTAATAGGTGAGACCTATAACAAGAAGTGTGATTAGCAAACAGCACTAAACAACAGAACAAACAGGCAGCACCAAGCTATTCAGACCACAGAGAACACTGGATTTTAAGACAAAATCCTTCCATAAACAAGGAAGCAATGGAAGAAAGAGCTGAGTATAGATGATAAAATGGGAAACTTTTTTTAAAAAAAAGAATAAAAATATCTTCACTAAGATTAAAGAACAACTGACAAGAGATGGGACTTTGCTGCAGTTAGCATATGAAATGCTGGAGCAGCTGAAGAGCTGCTTGCTGGCAGATGCGGACTGTCATGATACTTTTCTTCAACTCAAAATCAAACAGAAGAGGAGGAAGTGCACATGTTGCACAGGCACAGTAGCAAGACATGAATGTTGGCATCCACATGGAGCCTGAGCCCTTTCAAGAGTCTTTGATTAAAGACATTGCTCTGAGAATGTTTATAAGCACAATTCTGCAGAAAAACAGATCCAGCATTTAAAGCATATTCCCAGGTCTCGCGTAGACTATTGCATGTGGTTGCTAACTAATCAGCCCCTTTACTTCAAGCAATGGGTAGTTCTGTTTATACTCTTTTTTTTCCTTGCCCCTGCTTCTTCTTCTTCTTCTTCTTCTTCTTCTTCTTCTTCTTCTTCTACTTCTTCCCTGCCTGCTGTTTTACCTGCTTTCCCTCTTGCAGATTTTATCAGTTTCCACTAGAGAAGGCCAGAGCTTCTCTGTCTGGACTGAGCTGGAGGCCCTGAGAAGGGCTGAGAGAGTGAGTCGTGCCAGAGGTACTCATTTGTGGTCTTTGCTCACTTTAAAGCATGTTCATGGTTACTACTCACTGGAAAAAGACGCCTCTGATCTAGTGGCCCAGCAATAACATTATGCACACAAACTCCACGCAAGACCAGCTACCTGACGAACATTGCCAAGTTTGTAGGATTTTTAGGCCACGCTATGGAAAATACCTTTAAAGCAGGATTTTTCTCCAAGTTGTCTCCTACTCTGACATCCCCAAGCTGGCTCAGCAGTAGGAAATCACAGGTCCCAAAGCAGCTATCAGAAAGAAGAGCTATTGCGCACGGTTTGCCTGCCTCTGGGCTCCATCTCATGCTTCAGTCTGTCTAAATGGCATGAGTCTAAGGGTCCTTCGCGCTGCCCGTGGCCAAACTAATCACCTGCCACACATGTAGAATAACGCAATAACACAAAGAATGGCTCTTCTAACTTTACCAAAGAATATTCTTTCTCTGCTCAGAGGAATCACCCAGCAGGACTGAAAGACCTAACTCTGCACTTCTCAAACAGGTGTCCCATCGCTTTGAGAGAGGGAGAGCAAACAAAAGTGTTGACAGATTAGTTACAGGCTTAGTTGCTGTCATGTCCACAGAAGGAACGCATCTGCATTGAAAAAACAAGTAACTTATTAACCATTGTGGATAAATCTATGTCAGATAGGATCTATTGAGGTGATTTGATAAAGTTTGTAAGGATCTAAATACCACTTTGAAGAGAGATTTACGGCTTTACATTTTATCCCCACTGGCAGCATGACCGGAGATGAAACTTCCATTGATTGGCTTCAGTGAGAGTTAAAAATAAACAGAATGAAATCCCCTGGCTGGCCAAGAGCACAAAGGGTTTGTTCCTGCTCTGCAGAACAAAATGTCTAACTCTGGGTTATCTTCTGCACTCGTACATTGGCAATTTTTCCAAATGGGATGAACAGTTCTATGGTACTGCTGTCACAGCTTAAATTACTGTAGAAAATGAATCTTCATCCATGGTGTGCTTGAGCAGTTGGCAGGAAAAAGCACCCCCAGATTGGAAAAGTGGAAAAAATAATCTTCAGGTTACTGTGGTTCACTATGGGGGAACCACCTTACTGCCAGGTCAAAATGTCCTACAGACACCTCCAGAAACTGAGGGGAAGAAGTACTGGGAAAAAACTTCCAGGAGGAGGGAGATGATACCATATCCTCAAGAGACACTGCTGTGGCTAAGGCACAGAGCTGGGTCCCCAGATCCTGGCATTATCAGCCCCTGGAGCATGAGGGTCACATCTTCCCACCAGCTGGGGTCCAGGGCATTCCCCTGCACAGCGCCAGCTGGTCCCCCCACCCCTTAATGCTGCCTGTTCATGGAGCCAAACTGGGAATGTTCATGTGGTGTCACCCTTTGATCAAAGGCCACAGAAGGAGGAACCCTCGCCTAACAGGGACAGCAGGAATATCCCGTTCACAACCTGCAGTGGGGAGGATGCCCATTTGTTCCAGATGGCACACTTGCAAAGAGGATGGCTTAAACCACTTACACTGAGTGACAAAAATCAGATTATCTGGCAGCTGATAACTGTAGCTATTAGGTTAGTTAGAGTTCATATCTATGAGCATTATTTCTAAGAACCAGTTTGATCAGGGGGAACTAACTGGAAATTTCTGTGCTGGAAATTCACACACACACACACACACACCCGCCCTGGGATCAGTCCACACTTGAGTTGTTTTGATGGCTTTTAGTGGTGTGAAAATCAGACAGTTAGTAGGAAGGCAGAGAGACAGCTGAATATTTTTAAAAATAAAGCATTACTGAATTGGGGGCTGGCAGCAGAAAGGGGTCTGTAGAGAGGATCTCATGAGGAGCATGAGAGAAGGTACGACAGAGGCAGGAGAGTGCCAGTGCCTGGTGTTGGCAGACCAGTCCTGCACAAGGACAGAAAACGTGAAAGCTCAACTCTTACAAGGTCATTATCAGTAGATTTCTACCACGCGACCATCCAAGAAGAGGGATGAATACTGCTGTTGAGACCTGCACACTCTCAACATGAATTTATGGAGTCGCGATGGACTTGCTTTAGATAAAAATGGGGGAAACTAGTTGTGAGACCCACCAAGGACTTCTTGAATGCAGAAAGACAAGGGACAGGGAACGCGGAACAAGAAGCAGGCTTGCATGGCTGTGCTTAATGAGTTATCCATTCTCCTAATTGAATCTGGATGTGAAGTGTAAGTGTGCTCACATACGTTGCCAGTGGCAAATTAAGAAATGCAGTAAAACAAAAGATAATCTGGTTATTATTTTCAGAACAACTTCCTGGACTGAAGAACCAATTATATACAATCACAGCTCTTTACTCTTTTGAACCAAATCCTAGCACCCTATATTAAAGAAGTTTCCTTCTTTCCTAAGAGAGACACCTGTAATCCAAACCTCTCAGAAGGGTTCACAGCTGCTGCAGCCAGCAGGTAACTGTGGACCCTTCCTATCTCTCATGCCACAGCATCCCCTCTAGTAAGGATTCGATTGTTCTTGAGAAAAGCTCAGTCACTAACATCTTTCCATTTAAATTCAAACACTTAGACATATTTGCCAAGGATTCTGAGCAGGTAAAACAGGCAACTCCTAGTTCAAAGGTTAGAAGAGGGAAAATAATGATCTTTACGAAGGTATAAGTAATTTTCTATTTGCTTGGCAATGAAAGATCCAGGAATGTGATTTTGCCAAGATGGTAATAGATCAGAGATATAATAACTAGGGCAGCTGACATGCCCTCTCTTACAACAGACACAGGTCTCCCTTCAAAAAATGGCACACAACAATCAAGTAACCATAACAGGAATGAAATTGTTTATGGCTATTTAATTGTCTGTAATTTGAATTTTTAGAGGACAGGGGTTTACACATTCCTTTTATGTTTTCAGTACAAATTCTGCAGGCATACAGAATTTTGAATCCACGGCTGAATTTGTTGATGATTTGTTGTTGAAGGCAGAGATTTCTTTTTTCCCTGAGTGCAAATTATAATAGAAATAAGGTATACATTTCATTTTTATGATATTTTTTGAAGACAGCTCTCCCCAAAAATTGTATGACGCAGTAATAAAACGTTTGTAGTAATAAATTTCTTTGCTTCATTGAAAATATTTATGTAACTGCAGGAAGATTTTGAATTTTTAATCACCCCAATACATAACCCAGATCTTGTAAGTTTGGCAGTAACTTAACCCATACTCTAGCTCATATCTAAACTCCATTTTAAATGTTTTTTTTGTAATACAGTGTCTAGTACTTGCAAACTTAATAACTTTAAAAAACTTAATCTTGTGTGTAGAGTATAGATGAGATGCATTAATTACTATGCAGTACAAGGGATATTAACAGGTAGCAGCTGGGATCTGACCTCCAGATTTTGGAAGTGTTGGGGTACATTTAAAACTTGTTACTCTAAATTGTAGCTATTATGCCCAGTCCCATATTTAAACTTAGATTTTCACTTCCATTTGTACAGACTGGTATTCTTTCAGCTAATGCTGGTAAGTATATATCAAAAAAGCATCCCTGAAGATGAGAATATGCCCTGCAGTTATGACCTGCAGCTCTGCTGGAATTCAGGTAGCAGGTTTGATTCTAAAAATGACACACTTCTTTCAAAGTAGAAGGCAGAGACTGACCCACATTTTTTAAGAAACGTGTAGCTTATAATTTAAAGGCATGTTGGTGTGAAGGAGCCCTGCTGAAAGAAGTTTCCTGGCATCAATAAAAATGAAAAAACATCATTTAAGTAGAAAAGTACACATGAGTGTTGGGGATATATTATACAACCCAACAGACAGCAGTGATCTATCACAGCATTTCAAAATTTCATGAGGTTTCTTCAAGAGTCCTAAACTCTCAAAGGTCCTCAGCACTCAGCTTCCAAAGCCCTATTCTTCCACACTTCATTTTGAAACCATTTTTATCCAATTGTGTTGAATTTACTTTTTTACAGTCACGTGAAGAGGGGTTTTTGCGAATGTCTTTCAAGGTAGACATAGGAAAAAAAAATATCTTTTTGAGCCTGTGATTTGGGGGGAGTGAAGAGAGGGAATCACAATCTCCTGATTCACAGTGGAGATTGATGAGGATTTAACCCTACAAACTGTTGTTCCTTGCTGAAGCTCAGCAATGAGCAGAAGAAAGAGGCTGCTCAGGAGCACATCAGCTCCTCCATCACATCGCGGAGCGCACTGCGCTGGTGAGTGTCCATGGGGCTTGTCAGGGAAGGATGTGCAAGAGATGGAGACCAACTGTGTCACCTAGAGATGAAGGAGCTCATCCTGACTGGAGAGGAGCAGTCAGGCATGGGTTTGAATGAAGCTTGCCTTCACTCCAAATAAACGTTCAAACCCCAGGCTGTTTGTGACTCTCCTGCCTCTGGCTGGGCCTGAGAAACTCTTCCTCAGCACCATTGCTCCTGAGCCTTCCTGTATACTCCTGAACAAGAATTCTTGGGTGAATTTTTTAGATAGCTGATAAATTCCCAAACAACTCTTTCTATAGAACCTGATTTAGCATCATCTCATTGAACTTACTTAGAAAGAATGAACAAAAATTGCATCATACCTGAAAGCAAGAGATTCTGACCACATTCAGATTACGAAGGTGTAAGTATTAAGAAAAGGAGTCCAGTGGTCCAGGACACTAGTTAGGAATGCATAGCCTTTCTCAAAACCTGCCTCTGCCATAGCTGTCTTGTTAAACCAAGATAAGCAATGTGAAATTAAAACCCTCAGTGCAAGAATATGTCATCTGTGAACAGGATAACAGGGCTTCCTTGCCTCACAGGAACACAAGTGCTTTAACGATGAGGAGGCAGCTGAGCACTTTGACAATTACTAAATACAAAAGTACCGAGAGGAGTTTTGGTAACCAGACATCTCTGAAAACCAGCCATTTGCTTTGTAAAGGCAGCAGTGAAGCAGGTGGCTTTAATGTCGTTTTTAAAAAGCCTAGGTAAATTTAGTTTCCCAGATAACCCAGCTGATGCTCTCCCACCACCAAGCCTGCCAGTTCTGTGGGTTGTAGTTAGCAATTTTTGAAGATGAGTTACAACTACCCACAGGCTGAACAAAAGAGCTATCAAAACTATTTTACATAAAACTCCTGGCTTTACTCAAAGTAGATTCCAGTAAAGAAAGTAGTAACAAACCCATATTTTTATACTTAAGCATCCTGGTTGCCAGCTCTGATCATAGTCCGTAAAACTTCTTAGGCTTTTCTTAAAGCTCCAGGTATTGAAGACAAATAACTGTGCAAGAGTTACAACTTTCATGTAATAGTAGTAACAGTTTTCTACGCCTTTGCAGCTGCACAGGAATCCCTCACTCCACAGGTTTCAATCTGGTGGTCTAATACCTCGGCCTGTGGAGACCACCCACTGTTAGGAAAACCTGAGGAAGGCAATCCTGAGCGTTCTACCCAGATGATCCAAAGGACCAAGTTCATGCTGCTCCCATTCTGTTATGTAAATGACGTAAAGACCCCCATTGCATAAGGCAGTGGAGTCACCCCAGGGACCACTTTGGCACCGCGCCCTCGGTGCGTAGCCTGGGTGGAACCCAGCAGCTCCACAGGGATGCCATGGCAAACAGTGCTGGCTCTTTCCAGGGATTCTTTCTTCTTGAATTCCTTCAGAGCCTTCTGCAACAAGCATGACATCGCTTAGCAGTTGTGCCCTGCACATACGCATGTCAGCACTAAACTGCTATAAAGTGAACTGACACCTGCTGTTCTTTTCGGTTAAAACCTGTTTATTCATTTTTTTCATGTTGATCTTTGTTTCATTCTGTTTCCTTACTATACAAAACTCATTGTGCGCTGGGATATGAATCACTGAACTTTTGTTGCCTTTTAGCTCCTCTCTGTGAGTGTGTAAATCACTACACCAGATGCTGAGTGTCCTAAATCACAGTTTCTACAGCTAAATCCACATTTCACAGTAGGTGTAGACCATAGCAGCCCTGGATCCTAATCAGTCCCCCACTATCCAGATCATCACAGAGCTGAAGAGTCCAGAAATGGGGGTCATTCCTGGGGCTACAAGAAAAGCTGCAGTTTATGCTTAACACAGATTCACCAACAGATTGTAGGCATAAAATAAAACCGTATTTTAGCAATAGATGTGACTCGTAACCATAGCACACTAGTCTGTTGAATCTCAAGCCTAAACATAAGCAACAGATGAGGACTCTCAAAGGAATTAGGATAGTTAATTAAGGAGTCAGAAATTGATATAAAATAAAGCTATTAAATATATAATATTAGACAAGTGCTTGTGATGTAACATTCTTACCGCAGTGTCATTGGTGGTGATGTACACCAACACATCCGAGTTGTTTCTGCTGTTAATGTATCGGTAACAATTCCACACGCAGCTTATCAAGTAACCCTGCAAAGAAAAGGAATTTATTATTCGGTGCAGAAAATAAACCACACACATTTTTCTGTTACAGCATTTTTATTCTTATATAAATAAGAATATGAGCCTGATAGAAGGTAGGGGGGTGAGGTGACGTTACAGTCACTTTGCTGGTTGCAGTGACTGTAAGTATGCGTAGGGCTCTGTGAGCCATCAAACACTGTTCCTCATACCAATAGAGCTGGGGTTGAGTCTTGAGAAGAGAAGGCTCTGGGGACACCTTACTGTGGCCTTTCAATATATAAAGGGGGCTTATACGAAAGGGGGAGAGACTTTTTACCAAGGCCTGTAGCAAGGGGACAAGCGGCAATGGGTTTAAACCAAAAGGAGACAGAGTTAGATGGAGATAAGGAAGAAACTTTTTATGATGAGGGTGGTGAGGCCCTGGGACGGGCTGCCCAGAGCAGCTGTGGATGCCCCATCCCTGGCAGTGTTCAAGACCAAGCTGGATGGGGCTTTGAGCAACCTGGTCTAGTGAAAGATGTCCCTGCCCATGGCAGGGGGTTGAACTAGATGGTCTTTGAAGGTCCCTCCCAATCCAGACCATTCTGTATTTACATGGTTCTGTGATTATGGATACTTGCATTGTATTATGAGCTGCTCCTTCTTGGCAGAGATACTGTAATCTAGACCTATCGGAACGAAGTTTAACATTCCAGATATTTAATATTACAGCATATTTAATGTAGACTAACTGTTTTGAAAAGAAACAGTTTCTTTGTGCCTGAGTATAGCTAAAGTAACATAATTTTGTGTATATAACCTCCATTTTACTTAAATGAGCAGGTCACTTATGCTGGCTTGCTTTCTTACACCTCTCTAGAAATACAGAGAGATACGAGTTCAGTCAGACACCTCATTACTGTGCATGGGGCACTGCATAGCAGCAGGGGTGAGTTTTACAACATAAAATGAAAGTACAAGTTGGACTGTGACCAAAAAGAGAAGGTACTGCAGATGCAGAATGTCTCAGGAACAGTAGCAAAAAAATAAACAGAACCAGTTTTGGATTCCTCCGTGGTAAAGATGTTTAAATATCATCAGCTAGGGTTTAGCAGTATTAGAAAGTGGAAGCAAACCCCAGTAAAAAGAGCACAAGCATGCTGGGGACTGAAGAACTGTCGCAAATTACAGGAAACCCTGGCCAATTACTATGGGATGATCCTACATATCATCTGCATTGTTTCAATACTCTGTTTCACTTAATCTGACATTAAATCAATGTATTCCATATGACAGGAAGGGTCTGGGGTCTTCCCGTTCTTGCCTGACTAGAGAAAATGGCCAATGTAAAAGTTTTTATTATCTGAAATTATGTCTGACCATTTTACTGATATTACAAATGCTTCTTTTTTTTTTTTTTTTTTTTTTTTGTGGGTATAAATCAAAAAAAATGTTATTTCAGCAATAATCCCACAGCAGGATTATAAACTTCACTGGTTTTGTTCTTGGAGCTCACTTGGCTCTGGGTAAGGCTGCTGCCTGGCAAACAACCAGTTGTCTCCTTTTTTTTTTTTTTAAACTGGTTGGGGAAAGTGCTGACATCCATTATCTCCTTCACCAGCAGGAGAGATTCCAGTTTGGCCAGCAGAGATGAGCAAAGAAAGTGACTGAAAGGAAGGCAAGAGGCATGCCAGGGACAAGGCTGGCAGGACTAAAGAGTTCCCTTTGGAGCTTTCTCCTTCCCATGTAGTCACACATGACACTGATGAGGAGGACATGTTTTGATAGTGCCTAACTAATATTTTTACTTTGTATGTTCTACATAGCAGTTTTTTCACAAACCTAGTGCATGCAAATTAAACTGCCAGCACTGATTGGATTTGCATGTGTGTCTCACTCTGAGTGAGTCATATTTTTGTGACTCACTTGCACTGATGACCTTCCAAAAGCCTCTTATCCTTTTGAGCTGCCCTGTGCTTCCACCCTCTACAGAGCTGTCACACATGAGCTGTGTTTTTCAGGCTGCCACATGACTCACTGATGTATCGCTTGCAGATCAGGAAGAGTTTTTTTCCACCAGGGCCAAGCTGGCTGAAATTCAGTAAGTTTGCTTCCTCTTCTTTACGGCATTTTACAGACCCTGGATGACTTGGGGGTGTTGCGGACTTTAACAATACTTTTGACCATCAAATGGGGAAAGCAAAAGGCTTCTGAAGTGAGCTGAGTCCCAAGGGAAGGTTAGATTGGCTCTATAGCCCAGGCTGTGGGCTATGTAAACCTGCCCCAGGCTACTGAAACAAGCAGAGTAAAGGCATGTACAAGGAGAACTGCATCTTTTTCAGAACTAAAAAAAAAATGCCATTGTTTTTTATAAATAGTAATAAGTAGTTCAATAACTTTCAATGCTCAGATACTATGTGCTGAGAAAGGCAGAAGAGTTAGTACAGAACAGAGAGTCAATACAGCACACTTCCGTGGGGACACAGCCCTTCTTTGTAAGAAACCTTCTACATGAAGCTACTTGTGTGCAAACTAATTTCTATACTCCTCCTCCCAAAATCCAAATCGAGGGAAGCCCCACTTCAGATAATACAGTCTTATCTGGGAGAAGCTAGCAGGAGATTTATTTCTGAATGGTTCTACTCCACCACACGTGGTGAACAAAACACATTAAACCCCACAATGAACCCCTCCAGCTCTGAGCCATAGCTCTGACCAGCCCTGCTCCTGCATGCTGGGGCTGTCTCCCAGTGGGTGAGGTCTGCTCCAGCCCTTGATATAAAGAGGTCATCAGCCAGCACACATCAAGTAATTGGCCCCAAGACACTGACCCACATATGGCTGAAAGCGGTGGTAGCTCCGAGCACGTCCTGCTCCAAGTGGTTTGGACATGTGCTGCTGGCCTGAAAGTTGTGAGTCATGGAAACTTGTTTTCCTTAGCCTGTAACTTCTTTAAACTTGTTCCTAATCATTGTTTTCTACTGATGCTGCTACACTGTTAAACGGGATTGCTGCTTCAGTTACCGTATATTTTTTCCTGAAAACCTTGGCTGAGGCTTCAAATACTGCTTTAAAATGTGTGGCTGGACATACAGTATATAAATATATTGATTATTCTCTCAGGACATGAATGCTCACATTTGGAATCGGTCCTGCGTAAAAGGCACGAAGTCACTTCAGCCTAATGCCCCCTCAGCGGTACTCCTGCACAGCGCAGCGGGGCCTGCTGGCAGACCCCCTTTGGGGGGCAGCCCCAAGCAGCCCCCATGTGAAAGGACGGGTGCGCAAGAAGGCCTGAGTGTGGAAACAGGCACTGTGCCTGCTTCTACCAGCTTTCAGTCTTCTCCTTTGAATGGTGGGAAATTACTTGAGCCCCTGAGGAACTGAAACCCACCAAACTTTGCAGCCCTGCCTCTCGCTGCCGTTATTGCACGTGCGCTTGTTAAGCGGCGTGAACAGCCGCAGGGCACCGCATGACTCCTGCTCATCAGGCACGTGCCCAACCAGTGGTCTGACCAGCATCTTTGTGGAAATTAGAGGTTGTTTCTTCTAACACAGCATGGAAAAGTCTGTGCCGATCTGGGTCACAGCAGCCCTCTGGGCAGCTCCCTCGCTGGCAGCAAGTGCAGGGTGAATGCCGCAGAGCCACCTCGGGTTAGGAGCTGTCTGCACCGAGTCCCATTTTACTCTCCAGCTGCTTTGAATTTTCTATTTACAGAGCTGGGTTGGTCTTCAGTAACTGTTGAAAATGAGATAAAGATTTCTACACACACTGGAATTTATATGAAGATTTCAGAGGGATGCTAATGGCAGACAAGTTGGCCACATGTATTTCACATGTTGGTGCTGCAGAAGATGTGTGGATGAAATCTGCAATTAAATCAATCTCAGCACATTAGAAAGTGTATCTTTTGAGTATTTTATATTCAAAGAGGCTGGACAAGAACTATTGCTTATAATTGCAGAGAAATGCTGTGATTGAAAAGAATTAATGATGCCAAACGAAACCACCGGCCGGCATCACTTTAAATGGGGCCAAGGCCATCATCTGTTGGCTCACAGGCACACAGACTGGGGTATGCAATTTAGAGCAAATGACCCCTGCTTTAGAGATGCTTCTCCTGTAGGTAACCTGCCACCAGAAAGACCAGTGCTGGAACCTGTCTCAGGCTCCTGTGGAACAGGTGTCAACCTCGTGGCTCTGTGTTGGCCTTTCCTGGGAGTGAGGATCAGAGCTTGGCTGCTGGGCCTGTGTTCATGGCCCTGACTGTGGCTCCATTGCCCCTGTAGGAAGGCAGCAGACACTGGGGTGATGCACCGCAGATCAACGTTCCCCCTTGCCAGGAGGCATCCCCCTGGGCTGAGGCATGAAATCTCTCAGGGTGAGCACAGAACTTCACTGTGCATCACCCCTTCCCATCTGCTGAGGACACCAGAACCTGCGGAATGGTCTCATCTCCAATCTGGACACCTTGTACACACAGGTTATAGGTTATGGAGACCAGGGTTAATACCCAATTTGCTGAAGACCAGCCTGTCTCACTGAACTGAAATACCTTTTGGCTGCCCCCCTGGCAAGTACCTCTGCCTACCTCCTTTCCAGAAAAAGAAAGGCCGAAAAAGAAGAAAAGGAGAAGCTGTTCTCTGCTGCTGCAGAGTGTTCGGAGCAAACTGGGGGAAAGGTTTATTCTGGTTGTGTTTGTGCTCACCTGAGCCTCGCTCACCTGAGCCTGGGGGACTTTGCCCATGGTGGGGAGGGGGAGGTTGAAGCCTCAGCAGCTGGGGCTGCCCAGAGGAAACTGAGGCCCCATTCCCCAAACCAGCTGCAGAGGACGGTGTGACTCAAAAGCCACTGTGTTGGCTACATGCCATTAGAAGTGCTGTGTACCAGTATAGAAATACATTTGTGCTGCTGGATGTCCTTCCTCATCTAGATAGGAAACACCTTTGTTTCATGGTATGTAACTCTGGTTCAGTTTCCAGACAAACACAGTAAATGGAATAATACATTTTGGTCTACTCTGAAGAAGATTCTGAGTGAAACCACCTGAAATATCCATTAGCTGCTTCAGATCCAAGTAAATCCTAAGGACTAAAAAGACAAGTGCTTGTGTGTGGTTAGTTGGCTCGCTTTTTTCCTACCCTCTCTTGTTCCCTTTCCTTTTTCAAAATCCCACGACTGCAAAGCACAAAACCACCATATAATACCACTATATCTTGATTTCTGCTCAGTAATGTTTTCCTTTGCATGTAGCTTCACCCAAAACAAAACTGTCATGATGCCAAATGCTTCTGAGGAATTGTGATTCTGTTTCATATTTCCCACCAGCTGAATGCAGCTTTTCCTACTGTAGCTTTTCCTAGGTTACAATGTTTTGTTTTCTCTCCCTATTTCTAGTCAAACTCCAGAGGGAGATGGAGCTCAGGCATATTTTTATGGACAGTACCTTTTCAGTTTCAGTATATAAATGTGGTACCATCTGTTAAGTCTATCAGTGATAAAGTGTGATGCATCTGATAGTGTCCAGCTTTCTTTTCACGAAGCAGATTCCATAAATCTGCATAGCAGCTCTTCTGGAAACACAAGAAATGCAAATGAAAATGCTACCTGGAATTCAGAATGTGTTTCTGTGTGAGTCATGGTTTTTTGTGACTCATTTGCATGATAATATGTTGCTAGAATGAGCATTATATGAGCCACATATACTCTTGGAAAAAAAATATGTTAGCCACTTTGAACCAAAATGAATCTTTTGCATTATTAATTTCATAGGTTCTTTTTTCTGTAGTAAGTATTTTTGCCATTCCACTTCCAGTTGCATTTTTTTTTATAAGCTTGAGACTTCCTTGCCATACTTAGTCAATGAAATAACAGACCTACCTTGGGTAAAAATGAGATAATGGTTGCATCTGAGAAATTTAAAGAGCACATCCCTTGTGGCACTTGACAGACCTATTTACTACATTCATACATATTTCTTAAAGGTGCAAACAAAATCAACTCTACAGCTGTGAACATATAAAGCCAGAAGGCTAAATTGTATTTCTAAATCACAGAAGAAAAGTGACTATGACTTCCAACAGCACCTTAAAATACCCTATCTGTTGTTTTTTTCAATTTCGAAGTAGCTTCAATAATCTAATTACCTCTTTTGTCACAATAACTTTCCCTGTTCATGTTATCAAATGTGTTGTCTGGAAGCAACACCCCTGGTGTCACTATGACTTGTTGGGACTTCTCTAATCTAATGCATGATTGCTCTGTAGAGAAAAAGCAAGAACTATTCTGAAATAAAACCCAACATGAGAAACACAAGAATGTCAGCATTGTGCTGTAAGAAACTTGCAGAAGGGTGCAAGAAGGGGGCAAACACACCAGCATACTTTCCAAGAGGTCCAAGGCTCAGGAGACTAGTTGAGCCACAGGTGGTTGTTTTTCATTCATCGATTTGTTTGATCTTATCCTGAGCTCCTTTTGGCCTTCTGCTCTACACAGCAGTGGGGGCCCGACCTTGCTGGACCACAGACCTGGGTGTGGTGGCTCCCACGAGCCTGTCCAGCTGTGCTGGACGATGCTACATCTCCCCTTCCTCTGGTACTGCCACCTCCAGCCCATGACCCACGAGGCTGGTGTAACAGCAAATAAATCATCAGCCCCTGTGTCCTTTTGCTGCCTGCTGTGACAGTCCTTTATGTTGCCCCTCCCAAGAAGGATCGTTGGGATCTGTTTACCTGCTCTAATACATCCTTTTTGAGATAGAGCACCAGAAGTGAATGCTTGTTTCCAGAGGCAGGAGGCATCAAAACTGGCAAAGAAATCTTTAGATTTCTGGGTTTCCAATTCCTTTCTTAATACTCTTAGCATTTGACTTATTTGTTTGACCAGAACTGAGCAGTAAGATAGTATTTCCACGGTGTATCTATTACAGCTACAAGATCCCTTTTTTAGGTGGTCATGTTGAGTTCAGAGCCCACTGCCATGCCTGTGAAACAAGATTGTGCTGCTTCTGTGCCCAGCACTTAGAATTTATCGCCACTGAGTTTCTCTGCCATCTCATCGCTCAGTCACTCAGTACCATGACATCCTTCTGCGAAGCTTGCTTGGCTGATTGTTTTCCCTATTTTGAAACGTGTTGCAAAAAACCCATTGTTGTTAGATTTCCTTCCCCTTCCCAGACCTTTTATGAATGTACCAAACAGCATGGGTGTCACTGTTGAGAAGACTGATAATTTATCCTTACCCTCTATGTCCTAGCTACAGTCTGTGAGAAGACCTTTTTTCTTGTCCCCACACATCTCAGGGTGTTTTTTAAAGCCTTTGATGAGAGACTGCCAAACACCTTTTGAGAAACCAACAAGTCTGTATTGACAGGCTCTCCCTTGCCCACTGGATGACCCACTCCTTCAAAGGATTTCTGCGTCATGAGTTCCCCCGACAAGCACCACGCTTCCCCATTGTGCCCTATATGTTCATGTGTTTGTCTATGAGATTTTGCACTTTTTTTCCATAACGTCCATCACTTTGCTTTGTATAGCTGTCAGGGTGCCTGGTCTGTGGTTACCTAGATCTCTCCTAAAGCCAGGCCTCCCAGCAAGGGCCATTCCACCCATGACCAGTAGACTTTATACACAGTAATGCTCTTACCTTAAAAGCCAAAATGATACTTATGAAAAGGAGGATAATCACAACCAGACAGGTAGGGTTCACGGACATAATCTCTTCCTTGTAGGGAAAATTCGTGGGCTGCATAAGCAAAAATAAGCAAAACACCGTATATTAATCTCATAAGTCATTTAAGAGCCATTCAATTAGTGCACTCTATAGCTAACAGCTTACAAAACTTTCTGTGATCTGCTAAACCGGGAGCTCTCTGCACCAACAACCAGTTTCAGTAAGTGTGGCTGGAAGAGGCACTGTGAAGACTCATCTGCCAAACATCCCCTGGAGGGCTGAGGGATTTGCTTTTTGCTTTGTCTGTCGTATGGGCTGTCTTTTCTTCCGTGCATGTTGGGCTTCTACCTCCCACAAACCAGCAAAGGACATCTCTCTGGGATCTTTGCAGCAGTAAAACCTGCCATCCTGGGCAATGGCAGACAGGTCCTTTACTTATTAAGTAACCATTACGCTGGCACTGGTTGCCAAAGACCAGTGGCAGCTCCTTCCAGAAAGTCAAAGCAGGAAAAGCTGGACAGCATGATCCTTTCACCAAAATATTTGATTAAAACACATTGGGTCTATTCTGCTCCATCTTATTTGGATTACTACTCCAGGAGTGCTTGCTAGTGCTGCTTTTTGAGCACATGCCCCATGGAGGCATGGGTCCTACAGAGGAACAATGCCATGATTTCAAACTGAAATGTGCTCCAGGTCCTTCTGTTATCTCATACATTAAATATATGTGACAAAATCAATCTTCCTACTTAGCATAGGCTCCAGCGATTTACAAATCACAGCGATTTGTAAATCCACTTTAGGATCAGTGGCTGAAAAACAACCCCTAAAAATGTTTTACTGTATTTGTTACCGCTTAAAGAAAACACACCCTTTAAAATGAACACTCCAAATCGTTTTGCAATATCGCAAGGCACAAGTTCCTGTTTCAGTTAGAATAAACCGTTGTTCACAGACAGAGCTGTTCTCCACAAAAGACAGCTCTTCTGCAGCAGCAGCTCATTATAACTGAATGCATTAGCTCCTTCCACACACAGCTCCCTTTTCCCTTACAGGTCTAATTACTCAACCAGGCCAGCCCTGCATCCTTGTCAGGACAATTTAGACCAAGCTATAGCTGTATTCTTGGTGATGATGGTGTAAATCCAGAGTAACCCCTTAATACCCTTTATATCAGCACTCGGCCCAGTAGATCAGGAAATTAGCTTTTTTTTTTTTTTTTTTTTTTTGGCAGCTGCTAGTGAGACTAGCTCTTTATTTAGCACTTCCATGAACTGTTCAGAGTGGTTAACATCAACCGCAGTTGTAACCGTTTGCAGATAAATGTTACATAAGCACATTTTCCGCTTCTTCACAGCAACGTTTCTGTTCCTGTACTGAATTTCATGGTTGAAGTTTTTATCATGTTATCTTCTTTGTCAAGGTACAACTTTTGTAGGAAACTAGCTTGCTATAATTCAGGAAGTTGCTGTTTTGTTGTTGTTTTTTTTTTCCCACAGAAGGTTATTGCTGAATATAGTGGATGCGGTCACCCAGAGACCAAGAAAGCAAGAGTATATGCCAAGAAAAGATGCACTGAACAATAAACACAAACCTTATCTGCATAAAATTTAAGTATTAGTGCCACAGCCTGCCCTCCTGCCTGCAGGAGGGAGGCCACGCACGTGGGTAGAAAGTCCAGTCAGTTAAGAATAATTACAGTAAAACTGCCCCAAAACAATTTTTTTGGTAAATACTTGCCATTAAAAAAAACAGTCAAACTGGTCTGTGAATATAATAAAAACCTCCTAGTGAGGTTTTGGTGCTCCTGCACTCTGGTTTTGGGAACAAGTCAGTGGTCAAAGACTGGATGACTGCATACTGACTTAACCAGAGGCCAGCTAACTGGGGTTTGCATGGGGGCAAGAGAAGGGCAGGAAAATGACCAAGAAAGTTCCCGCTACCTTGAAGAGCAGGAACATCTGCTGGAGCCATGAGCCCTGGCCAAGTCTGGGAGCTGCACATGCTGTTGAGCAGTGCCTGGCCCTCCTTTACAGCAGCAGCGTTTCAGGTGAAAGGACAATAATTCAGCACTGAAAGCAGCAGGCCAGGAGAGCATGTGAGGAGCAAATGCTGTGGCTTGTCTCCTTCAGGCTCAGCTTTCCAGATCTCTGTCCCGAAGAGATGCGAGCTGGAAGTGAGCCCCAGTGAGGCGGTGGGTGCTGCACCCATGACGTGGTCACCTGCACCCACAGGTGCCCTGGAGATCTTGGTGTGGGGTGTGAAGATTGAAGCTGGCCCCTCCTGGAGCTTCCTGCTTTGCTGTGTGGCAGACAGAGCTAGAGCTTTCAGGTCTGCGATGAATAGCCATGGGGCGTCGGGGCAGCAGAGAAGAAACTCCCTTTGTTTGCTTACCAGGCTGGTGGCACCTGCCAACCAGAAGACGTTTAAGGCTGGTTTGCCCAGGCTGGCCTACAGGCAGCCTGATCTTGACTCACAACTACAAACCCCTTCAGTGCAGTAGGAAAAGCAATTTATAAAACCTGCTGCTTTTGGCAAAGAAGCAGGAAAGACGGTGGGAAGCATCTCGGCTGGCTCCAGGCTCACCTGGTGCAGGCACCATCATGGAGCTGGTGCCACCAGCAGGCCCTTGGGATCCTCCCATGGCAGCAGCTGCTCCCAAAATCTCATTCAGTCCCATGGAAAACGGGTACCAAGAGTGCTTCAGATGAATCAAAGACCCATTGCCCTCCACTGAGTGCAGTGGTAAACACCGATGTGGGTGTATGAGGTGGAAGGAGAAATCCTGCTCCTGTGCTGGGAATTTGCTCTCCTGCAGGGACACTCTGCTACTGGGAAGACCCCGGACACTGGGCTCAGTGCTGCAACTTCTGGGAAAAGCTCAGTGTCAAATGTTGTACAAGGTTTGATGAAGCTGAGACTGGAATATGGCTGGATGGGAAAAATCAAGCCTGTCCCCAGAAATACAGAAGTAATTTTGCAGCAGGACATGATGGAATTTTCTGTAGAAACAAGAGGTAGTTGTAGTGGTGTGACACTGGCATGCTAAAGTCATAATTAAAGTATCATTTATAACCTTGTCATGGACATGGAGAGGGCTGCATGCATAATAATATACCTGGTAAACTTTTAGTTTTTAAAAAAATACTGCTTATACATAGCAAAGTTCTGTTAAAAAGAACCTAACACTGGGATGGAAGGCACAGGAAGAATAAGAAGTTCAAGGCTGAATCCCTTTCTCATTCCCTCGGTCTGCTTGCGTGACCTTCCACATTTTCCTTCCCCTTGGACCACTAAAAAATCCACTTTAAAAGATGGTCTGGATCCTCACTCAACAGTTACAATCCTCTGACTAACAGAATCTTACAAAATGGAAAGAAAACAGCACGAAGTCTGTAGGATTTTTAAAGCTCTACTATGAAGTTAGTAGTACTTCTTCTTTGGAATTATAAAGTGGCCTTACAGATGTCAGAAAGGATATTCCTTTTTTAAGCTTTAGTTTATAGGGAACATTTTTTCAGGTTTAACCTCTTTTATATTCTCTAAACATTTCCCCTAGGATTTAAAAGCTTGAACTGATACCAGCTGAATTGTTAGACAGCAGCATTAAAGGTAGTACCATAGAAAAGCTATTTAATATATTTTGACATTTTCTTCAGATGAATTGTAATTGTCCTGTACTTTAATAAAAAACAAGTTTGCATAATTCAGTTGCAGACTAACCTGTTCTGGACCTCTGCTTCAACTCATTTTGTATACTGTTATCAGATGACAGAAGATGAAGTGTTTAATTTGAAGGCTTTAGAAAGCCCATATACCAAAGATTTAGTGGGGTTAAAGAAATGTGCTTTAGGTCAAACTGCTTTAGACCACTACTGCTCCAAGTATCAAAAATATTTTTTATTTTACATGTGATGGATTTACTGTATGTGAAGGTTTTTATTTTTCTAGTGACAGTGATAATGACCAAGATGTCCAACAAAACCCTTAGAAAGTTTTATCACATGGTCATCATATAACATTTCAAATGCTAGAATTGTAACATCTACTTATTTTACACAACTTTTCATGCTGAGATGCTCTTGGAATGGGAATTAATTGGCACGCCTGTGTGCAACTGGGTATTTAAAGACAACAAAATGTTTCCAAAGATGCTTGAGCCTCTGAAAGAAGCAGCCAATGTAGGCTGACATTACCAAGTAATCTGTGAACACAGTGTTCCATATTTTACAGTTACAACATTTTCAACTAGGGCTCTGCCTTCCCTATTTATTATTATTGCTAAAAGTACATGGCAGGTTTCATAGTAGCTTGCAACTCATCGCTGAGGGACTGAAATCTGGCAGGTGCACACCGAAGTGAATAGGTAACGTAATTCTAGATACTAGCATAGGGAAGTAGAAATGGTTAAAAACATGGTGTTTTCACCTTAGAGCATGAAAAAAGTGTTCTTCTGAGACTGCCAAATATATTCCATTACCTGATGCATACCTTCTTCCAGATGTTCAATAATGGAAGAACGATTGGGGATTTTTCATTTCTGTTATGGAGCTGTGCTCCCTAAAATATCATTCCCCAAATTCAAAGCATTTTTAGAGGAATAAAAACTGTAAGAATGCCAGGAAGAAACACAACCCTTGCTTTCTGCCTACCGTTGCAAAGCTCTGCAAAGGGGGTAAGGGTAAGATGCCTTTTTTATATGTCTTATTTATGGGCCTATTTATAAATCGTCAGGAGGGATCACACCTAACTGGCACGACTAGGTCTCACCTACAGGGACAAGGACATTTACTGCAGTCAGTCTTGTCCTTAACACAGTGTTTGAGATGACAAATCTATCTGCCATGAGTATGTTAAAAAGTAGGGAAACAAGACCATAGGTACAAGCCTGTTTAACAATACTTGAGCACTGGCGCTGCATTGATGGCATTATTGCTAAAAAATTTGAAAAGCTTGGGTTTATTTCATCTCATTGTGTGTCTGGATATCTTCACATCTCCCTTTTGTTTTTGCCCCCTCAGACAGTGTATTTGCTTTTGCCAACTGATGTGGCCTCGTCAGGTAAAGGTACAAATGCCGAGCTATTTGTGCTTAGGACCACAGCTAAGACACAGGAGGCATGAACAGCTTCAAAGCAGATGCAGAACAGCCACAAAACTGCTTCAAAACTTTGTTGAACAGGTGACATCAGCTGTACAACATTCATCAGAGCTCTTGGTAGTTTTTGCCAATCACTAATCCCCACTGCGAATGATAAAACAGAAATTACTCCTTGTTTCTAAATGAACTGAACTCAAACTAGCTTTTAGCTACTCATTATCATTAGGCCTCACATTAATTTAAACAGCCCTTTAATACCTTTTCTCTGCATATGAAAACTCTAATGGCATTGCCTCTAGGTCTCCTTTCTCAGTAAATGAAGCAGGAAAAGCTGATTGTCTCTCATCATTCTACAAGGTACCCATCTTCTATACAGTTTTTGTAGGAACTTTTCTGCATGTTCTCTGACTTTTAAGCACTGTTCTTTACAACCAGACGCTGTAAACAGGCAGATGAAACCCATGTCACCAACTGGGGCAGGAATTCTCCTCTCCCTTACTGGTCATTGCTGTCATCTTCTGTCCACGGATCCCATGAGTAGCTTTTGCAAACAGCAAAAAACCCCAGGTACTCTTGGTTTGGTACTTAGTTCCCTAGACTGCTTACAGGGTCACTGCATCCCAAGTGCAATTGTCACACTGTATGCTCATCTGTATTCCTCAGGTATTTACATTTCTTTGCATTTAGTAACGTAGTACACATTAGTGACTGAACTCAGGTTCTCAGTCAGTCTAGCTCACTCTGATTAATGGTTCTGTCCTTAGTGCTATTTAATTCTTCATTGCTGTCCTGGCTTCAGCTGGAATAAAGTTAATTTTTTCGTAGTAGCTGGTGTTTTGGATTTAGTACAAGAACAACACTGATAACACACCGATGTTTTAGTTGTTGCTAAGTAGTGCTTACTCTCAATCAAGCACTTTTCAAGTTCCCCGTGCTCTGCTGGTGGGGAGGTGCACCAGGAGCTGGGAGGCAGCAGAGCCAGGGCAGCTGACCCCAATTAGCCACAGGGATCTTCCATAACATACAATTGTCATACTTGGTATATAAACTGGGGGGAGTTGGTCAGAAGGGACCAATTGTTCCTTAGGGACTGGCTGGGCATCGGTCAGCAGGTGGTGGGCAATTGTAGCGTGCATCACTTGTATTTCTTGAGTTTTATTCCTCTCTCCCTTTTTGTTATATCCCTATTATTAGTATTACTACTACTACTACTACTACTACTACTACATTTTACTTTATTTCCATGATTAAACTGTTCTTAACCCATGGGTTTTACCTTTTTCCTGACTCTACTCCCCATCCCACAGGGGGAGTGGGGGGAGTGAGTGAGTGGCTGTGTAGTACTTAGTTGCTGTCTGGGGTTAAACCACGACAGTTAATATCTGTGTCAGCCACAGGTTCTATTAGAAGTGATTTTGCTGGGAAAAAGTCACAAGTACTGCTTCTGGGAAATGCAGAGATGTCCTCACTTCGGGCAATGCAGGTTAGAGTCTTTCAGAGGATGACACAGAACAGCTAGATTAGTCTCCCGCTCGCAACCTCCCACTAGAAGACTCAATCCCTCTAGACAGTGAGCCTGTGGAAGCTCTCCCAAGGCTGGCGTTAGCCTTTGTGAACAGCCTCTTGGGTACTAAGATTATTAATGGAAGTCAGGAAGAGCATGAAATCTACTGCCGATTCCTGGAGACCTTCTTCTGCCCAAAATAGAAACTCACTGGCAGATGGTTGGCTTGACCACGACCCTTTGCAGTCTGCCAGCTAACCTCTCCTAATCCATTTGATACATCCTTTATCGATCTAGTGCTTTATTGTTGCTCTGAGCATCATGCTGCGAAGTCAAAACCCTCACGAAAGCCTATTATCTCCCCGCCCGTCTTTATTGACAAAGCCAGTAATCTTGTCAGTGAAAGAAAATGAGTTTGCCTGCAGGACTGATTTTCTGTGAAACCGTGCTGGCAGTCATTAATCATATTCCTCTAGTCTAATCCTTTATCAATTGACTCTCCTCCCAGCCCTTCTGTTATTATTCTGCTTGGTAGCAATGTCAGGCTAATCAGCCTATAATTATCCTGGAAATCCCCCTTGCCCTTTTGAGCACTGACAGTTTAGCACTCCTGAAGTCTTGCAGCATTTCATTACCAGTCCAGAAAATGATTTACAACAGCAAGACAAAGATGTATGCAACAGGGGATTTCAATGCTCCAGAGCAGCAATGCAGCTCACAAAGTGCTCTGCTGCACCGTCCCCAACCCCTTCCAAGGCTGGCTCCTTGTATTCTATGCTACGGAAGGGCCTATTACTTTTATACCTGCAGGAACAACAGTGATGGCTTAGCAGACATTTTGAGAGAATCAGCTGCTCTTTGCCCTTCTAGTCAGCTGGCTCCAGATGTGGCACCTGGTTTTCAGCAGAAGAGCAGGGGCTTTTCGGGGTGCAGCTCCCAGCCTGCTCTTGTCCCCATCATGTTCTTGCACAGCAACCAAGACTGAGTAAATACTGGTTATGACACATGCTCTGGGAAGGGGGGGGGGAGTTCCTGCAGCCACAGACACTTGTGCTGCTACAAGAGCAGGGCTGGCACTGCAGCAGGAGGGAAGAACTGCAGGCGAAGGATGGGCAAGAAGGCTCCAGCCAGTAGCACTGCCAGCTTCTAGCACTCACCCAGCTATGGCTCTTTTCCACTTGTATCTTTGAGAACCTTTTGAATTATTCCTCTGCTTCTCTTCCAGTGTACCACCAGCTGCAAATGCAGGAGGTGTTAAATAAGGCAAGGGATAACAGGCCCCTGATGCATCCCAGCTCCCGCTGGCTTGACACATTGCCTCTTCCTGCAGATTTGTGTGGCTACTTATCTGCCTACTGTTCCTCATTACCTGTTATTTATACTGCCCTGTCTAGTTTTCCGTCCACATAAGAAAGTTCACAGCCAAGCTAATCTGTATTCAGGTTTCTCAAGGCAGATTTTCACAGGCAACTGCAGTGCTGGCTTCTCCAGAGCTCTGCAGCTCCACCTGACCCCGTCAGACAGGGCATGTGGTCCTGTGATGAGACAGAGGCTGGTAGGCTCTTCTCCCTAGGTGGTTGCAATCATACCTTGTAAGCTCACGCAACAGTGGCTAAAGATGTTTAGTTAAAATAGACCATGTGAAGAAGGGAGCCTCTAATTGTCCCTAAGATAGAATCCAAAAATATTTTCTAGCAAAAACCAACCTACATTGAATCAAACTCCTGCCTAATGAAGCATGTGTTAAAGCTACCAAATAAATTGATTAAAAAAAAAAAAAAAAGAAAAAAAAAAAGAAAAACAGGTGACA
>JAVJGJ010000037.1:28466860-28491159 GCA_035590215.1 Microhierax caerulescens
CCCCCCCACCCCCACCCCACCCCTTAATAGGATTAATACTGGGACAGACAACAAGCTTGGGAGGTGAATGGGAAAGATGGGAAAGAATCCCCTTAACTTTTGTAGGTACAAGATGCAGTTCTCTGAACTCACAGTTTGCACAGGGCTTACTCCTATTTGAAACTGTGGCCAGCCAACATGACTGGGCAGTTTTCCTGCCTGCAGCACCTGGCCCTGCGGTACCACTGATCTAAGCAATCAGTCTTGCTGGCTCTTTGATTTTCCTTTTCCCTCTCAGTTTTCAGCTAAACAACAAGCTGCTAGAAAGCAATTTTCTTAACGTTGTTTCTACAGAGTTGTATAATTCATGGTTGATTCATGTCATCACCAAATATAATGAATTACCTTATATGCGCCATATGTAGCCATTGCACAGATCAGAATCATAAGAAGGGAAATCGCTGTGGCAATGCACATATCTGGAAGAGAAACACAGCCAAATGATTGCAGATCAGTTCAGAGCTTGGTTCAGTTATTTTGCCATCTACCTTGTGCAGAGCACCTCAAAGGGCAGGGTGGGATGTGGGTGGAGATGGGATCAGATACATCATTCAGCCATTGCTGGAGGAAATCTGGGTTTTGTGGGAAACCTCTTAAATATAAGAATTACAGACAGTGATTAACACTGCACAAGCCTCTGCAGCCTCTATGAGGCTGTGGAGATGCAACGAATGATATTTTTTTTGCTGAGGATTTTAAAAAATCAGGAGCAGTCTTTACAAGAAGACTGTTTTTCCAGTGATGATGACATCTGTAGTCAGAAAGCGTCTGCTTTTCTGCACTACAGATTGTTTCTGCACTAACAGCTGCTGCATACCATTGCTCACAAATGTCTAGAAACTCTGGAAAAGGAGAAATGGATTTTTAAAAGCAAAAGTCATAGGTAGAGGCATCTTAGAGCAGAAATAACATCTTGGAAATTTTCATTTCAACCAAAAATACTACAGAAATATGCAGTTTATTAATGAAGATGTTTAATTGTCAGGAAAGGTGAAGGAGTAAAGGAAGGGAAATACTCTTTAAGATTTTGATTGGAGTAATTACAGGACTCCTATCTCTTTCTTCTACTGCTGCTCAGCTTTCAATTAACTTTGCATTAGATTTAAAACATTCCTAAGCCACAAACAGATGGAATGAGTTCCTGGGGGAAAAATTACATATAGTCTTCTCATATATACTTCCCTTGATATGATGACAGGCCACAGTCAGGACACCAGAAATGTATTCTGGAACCTGACCTTGCAGTTTGAGAGTGCAACAGAACATTGCAACTGTTTTTCCAAGGCTAAGCCAGTGCAAAAAGAGAAGAGAGGACATGAGGTATACAGGACACGACTTTAGAGATCCCTCCTCTGTTCATATCAGCCGTTCTCATTGCTGTCACCAGGTGCATTTAAACTACCTGCCTCAATCAGACATTGGTGGACTTGAGACACAAATACAGGACAGTGTTCAGGGTGTTTACTACCCATCACTGCCTGACTCTGGAGGCATTCAGAGTGTGGAGATGCTTCCATTTGATCACAGAGCTGTCACAATATTTAACATCAGCACATGATGAGGAGCAACCCACAGCATGGGACAGCCCCTCCACCTTCCTGGCTGCTTTAAAATGAGGTTCTGCGTAGGTGCTCTGGAGCCTTCATCAAAGTCCTTGAAAGGTCCTGATCTGGTAGTTGTGGACAGATCTCACCTATGACCACCAGGCAGCAGTACTTGTTCACCTGGGTCATGGCTGAAAAGGAAGGACAGACTTGTCTATCTTGCCATTTTTTTCCAGCCTACCAGTACAATCATCCTTGTAGAAGACAAAGGAACCAGTCCTTGATCCTCCTTCACCTGAGGGAACACAAATTCTGCGCTAGCACAGAGCTCCTGCCAGCACTAATCCAGATTGCTGCTGGCCCTTGATGCAGAGAGGAACCTGAAACTTGTGAAACTGGTGGGAAAGTGCGCAAGAGGAGGCTGTTGCTGGCTGATGAGGGCATCTCCAGAGGGTGCTTATGTACGTTGGGCTACAGGCTTCTTAGGTACCGTGCCTACCAATGGCAGGACGAAGGACTGACGAACCTATGTCTCCCCTTCCCTGGGACACTGCCTGTGTCCTGGGTTTCAGGACTCTTGCTTTCTCTCCCCCCCAAATTTTGTCCTTGTGATTGCATAGGGACTCAAATGCAATTGCAGGCTACTTCCTAATTTAACAGATGGGTCCCTTTGGCACTTAGAGAGGCACATTTAAACCACTGTAGGTTGATGAGGGCCTGGAGTCCAGACGTCCTTATTCACAGGGCAAATACTTGAATCTTTGTCTTACTGTCAAAATAAGCAGGTCTGACCCAGGAGAGGCACCAGCACTCAGCGCTGACGTTAGCTGCACCCTGTGCTCACTGCTTCCAACCTGGTGGCTTTACAACCCTTGGCTTGCGGGTGCTTGGAAATGCCATTGGGAGGCAGCTGGGCTCCTTGCTCATAATTCAGGAGGAGATGACATCTCAGCGCATCCCAAATTGCTCTTCATACCAAAAAGTTCTTCAGGCAACTCCTTTTCCTCTTTGTGTAGAGGATCTGGACATCCAGCAAGGGGTCCGAGCTGCATCGCCGTGACCAGTCTCCAGCTTTTTAGGAGCAGTAAGGCTGTGCTGTGCCTGTTAGAGGTGACTGAATTCTGCCTTCAAGAGGAAGCACCCACAAAACAAACCTGTACTAATAAAAGGTACTACAGCCTCTTCAGACACTTTTAACTATGTAGTCATTTGGCTGCCCACATACATCCTGTGAAATCAAAATGATTTTGAGTAGACCAGGTATAATTGAGGTAATGAAAGAAAAGGGGAGAATTGGAAATGGCTGCCCGTAGCCACTAACCTCAATTGAGGTAATTGTGAAAGAGGCTCTTAAATCAACATTTTTATTTTAACCATCAGCCTGAAGGCACCGATCACGTATTTGGTCTGTCCATTCTTAATCCCAGTCACCGACTCACTGTGTCCAAGGGGAAGCTGCTGTCATTGCCATTTGCAGCAGATGCAACAGTCACAGGCTTTGCCTTGCTCATGACCACAGCAGTACTGGTTCACAGCCAGAGCCCAGCAAACTGCAATAAACTTGACATTGAAGCTCTGGTCTGACACACTCATGCTCCCTGTCTCTGGTGTCTCTCTAGCTGTGCTCCACTGTGCCAAGTCCTAGTTGGCTCAAGCTGGTTCTTTCACATTTAAGGCTTCATTGGTTTTTTTTGAGCTGTGTCAGCTTCAATTAATCAGAATGAAACTAGATATGTAGCACATTAAATGAGAAGCTAACAGGGGTGCGTGAATTTTTTTCCAGCCATGCTGTACTTCCCATGGCATTCATGGCTAGAAGGGCTGTACTTGGACCACTGCAGTGGTTACACAGCCTAGTGTCCTAGATGGCTTTTTGAGTTTTCTGCATGGGTTTAAAGAAACCAGTTGGGTTTTTTCCCTCTTACACCTTGCAGCGAGATCCTACCTTCCTGCCACACTGGGGAGCAGATGCTGCTGGGGCTGGGCAGAGCTCCTGCCAAGGGGCAACTGCGTGCACGGCAAAGCTCTGCAGCTGGAGCTCTCTCGAACACATCTCACAAGCATTTCTTTGCCTTCCCCTCTCCTCTTCCAGAGGAGGCTGGTGGTGGGTGCTGCAGGGACAGGGAGGAGCAGTCAGCAGGGCCAGTGCCTGAGCCAGGACCTGTGTGGAGTGATGGAGACCTCAAATCCTCCAGCTCATCACCTGCCCCAGCCCTGGAGTTTATTGCTGGCTCACAGCTCCAACAGCAGGGGCCAGAAAGCTGCTGATCAGCAGCCTGCAATCCTTGGGCAGTTTTGCCCACCTTCTTAGCCTTATTTATCCAGCAGCCTGGCCTCCTTACTGACAGCTAAGGATTACCGCCTTGCTCTCTCCTCCAAGCTTCTTGTGTAAGGTCAGTGCCACCACTGCCAGCTGCCGTGCAGAACCCATGCAGCGGTGGCACTTTCTCTCCAACAAAGAAAAGAGGCCAATGAGAAGGGAAGAATTTGCTGCACTTTTGAGCCCAGCTCACTTACTCTAGAGGAGAAAGCCAGAGGGGAAGATGGAGCCCTGAATATGCCATGTTGCGGCAAAGATCTAGTTTTCTCCCCTCCCTGTGGCAGGGGGCTCATGCTGCCTGGGTGGTGTTGATGGGCCGGGGCGGGAAGAATACCTACTGTACCATCCCCGTTTACCTCACAGCAGGAGTCCAAGCCTGCTGTCTGTACGTTCCTTTATTAATTTTTTTCTGTTTGATCTTTTTAAGCCCCGGATACATGCCATGTTCAGCAGAGAGACCATCACCTTATCCTGCCCTGCCCTGAGCCCTCTCCTTGTCTCACCCGCCTGTCCCAGGGCAGGGACACTGGCGGATTTTGGTCTGAGTTGCTGACACCAGTGTCAAAGTCCCCTTCAGTTTCGATAGGCCACACATAGGATCTCAGTCCTTCTTGTCACGTGGCTTATGAAGTATCACACACATTGGTGACACTGGGAAGGCAGTAAATAAAACCAAGCGACATGCGCTGCTTGCCTGGACTGCTGACATGTCAGGACCATGGTCTGTGTATCTAGAGGAGCAGAGCAGCAGGCTCAGGTGGAAACCCTCTGGGAAGTCAAAATTATTTATAGGGCTTTTCCACCTCCTGCCCAGACATTATTAGTCTTTTAACAGCGGCAGTATTACATTGGGCAGCTCACACATTTCTAATTTTTCCTAGTCCAGCTTCTAGTTCATCAAGTCCCTCAGGCCCTAAGGAAATAATAAAAAGAAAGATGACAATAAACGGGCTCAGCTGAGTATCCAGCACAGGAGAAAGCCCAGCACATTCCCCAGCTCCCAGACGTGTTTCGGAAAGCCAGCCAAACCACACACACTGGTGTCTTCCAGGACCTCCATCTCCATCTGCCACACGGCGAGTCTTGGCAGACTTCTCCCCCTTGTTTCCTTTTCTAGAGAAGGGAAAAGCACTACCCTACAGCTCTTTCTAAGTGCTCAGGTAAATCTTTTTTCTGCTTAATCAAACAGGTACTTTGGAGCCTCTGACAACGCCCCAGGAACCACGCTAAATCCTGAAATTAAGGCTAAGCAGATGTGCGCAGAAGAACTGATGCTGCACTGGCATTTTCAAGCAGTTAGCACTAGACTGACTCTGGCTCTGCATGTGACAAGTTTTTCCCACTGCTGGAACATAAAATTGAAAATTCTCCATAAGCCAGGCCTGAGCACAACCAGAAGTAAATATAAAAATAAATACTGGGGGGATCCTGCTTTCTTGGATGTCAAGGCCAGTTTGCCATTAACTTCAGGTTAGCCACATTTCCACTACTGTGACTCAGCTGATAAATTTATTTCCAGGTTACATTCTCAGATCTTTTATGAAGGAGCCTATCTGAGGAGAGAAGGAAAGGGAGTGACAACTTCACATGCAAGCTCTGTGTCTGCTTTTTTTGTTTGTTTGTTTGCTATTGATAGGAGTGTCAAAAGTAATAATGAGTGATGACCACTAGTATTTCCAGCATTATTATTTGTCAATACAATTACATATAGATAACAACTTTGGGACCTTCATTAGCATAAAAATGGATGCATCTTTCTGTATTTCATACATGTGGTTTCACATCTAAGGATTTCAGTACTTACAGCTAACCTGGGAAATATTTCTTAAAAAAAAGACAAATAAAAGTAGGACAAGAGAAGAGCATGCAGAAGTTTGTCTGACATTTTATCAGAAAACATTTCCTCATTTTTGAGCAAATAGTCATACTTAAAGAAAAAAGAATAAATAAAAAAAAATTCTGGCCAGCTATTTCCAGTAACTATAAAAGCCAGTAGCTTGATTCAGCTGCCTTTACTCGGTAAAAGCATTAAACCAGAGGGAGTCAAAGAATAAAAGGAAACATTAATTCAAATGTTCATTTGTAATTTAACTGCCTGTGAAATGTTCCCTTTACCAAATGGAAATGAGGGCGCTTGGCCCAGAAGCCATCCTTTTACAGTCTTGCAGGGTTCACTTCAGA
The DNA here is from genome assembly GCA_035590215.1 of Microhierax caerulescens. Lineage (NCBI taxonomy): Eukaryota > Metazoa > Chordata > Aves > Falconiformes > Falconidae > Microhierax > Microhierax caerulescens. The sequence continues at coordinate 28,472,945 of JAVJGJ010000037.1, forward strand.
AGCCTCGATAAAAAAATACAGAAAATATAATTTTCAAGTGTAGATGGAAATCCCCAATGTACTTCATCTGACAGCTATTGCATTACAAAACAGAATTACAATTTTAAAGCCGTGGGCACTGGCAGGCCTCTGATGCCAGCTATATAAAACCACACTGACAGACAGTCATTACCAAGGTTAATCTCTGAGAATTAGGACAAGACAGTCAGTTTTAATATGTCAGAATCGGCTAGGAGCCCATCTGTATCTACTATGGTCCTTACTTTCTTAAATCCAGTTATATAAAAAGATTTTTAGTTGGAAGTTGTAGGTGGTTTTTCAATGAAGTCACAATAAAGTAGCAATTGTCCCTTGTTATTAATTAATTAAGATCCTCTAGGCATATCTGCACTAAAGACCTTGAGGAAATACGCATCTCTTAAATGATACCCAGCAGCTCTAACACACCATGGCTACAATTATTTTTCTGAAAAGGGGCATTCCTTTTCTACTGATATTTTTATTGACTTCAGCAGGAATGAGGAAAGGACTTAAGAACCTTTTGCTGCAGGTGGGTGAGCAGCAAGACACCAGTGTAACTAGCAGGAGACCTTGTTTCAGATTACTGTGAGAAATGCTGAACATAACTATCTTGTGAGCAGAAAGGAAAATAAACATTTATTTCAAAATCACATTGAAGGAGAACTTTTCTAGATACAAATTAAATGGTTAAAGCAAATCAACAAACCAAACATTGCTAAATAAGTTCAGTCATGGAAGAAAGAAACATTTGCAAAGGACAGGAGATTTTTGCAGGAGACAAATGGCCTGGCTCACCCTTCCCTGCAACCATGTTAAAGATTTTCTATGATGCTCTTTGGTGAGTGAGGGAAGCAGCCCTGTGCTATCACTAATATGCCTATGACTATAAAGCTAATATTTATATTTGCATCTATTACAAGATTTATTTCAAGACATAAATAGTAGTATGGATTCTTATGCATCTGTGGGTGCTATGGGACACGGTACTGGGAGGTGCAGAGACTCTGTATCTCCCTGTGTCTTGCAAAATCCTCCTGGGGCTTTCAGCATCGTGCTCAGGGATAACATCTCCATGCCAAGGGTTGGCCCTGCCCCTGCCAAGCCAGGACACAGCAGAACAGACAGATTACTAATAGGTAGCAGATAAGGTTACTACTAGGTAACCAGTTTGAACTGTGCCATGAATACACCTTTCATAATAAAAACGCATCTGTAAGATACCAAGGTGAAGCAATAATTAAAGGACAGTAATTACTGAAATTATAGGACCGTTACATAAATGCTGGAGCAGTTTGTACTTACTGGCATCATCCATAAATTCAAATTCACCCCCTAATTCAGCACTGGTTAGGTGATACTGGTCAGGATCGGTCAGGGCACTCAGCAGAATCAGCAATACCACCGAATTGATAATCTACAGGGAGGAAAAAGGGAAAAGGGTCAGGCTGTGAAAATAAATTGTGAAAAACCTCTGGGCAGCACATACTCACCACAGTCCATGCCAACTGTGGCAGAGGCTGTTTTCCAGCCACCCAACTGTAGTATTTAACTAACACTGCAGTTAGTTTCTCTGGATTTGCGTAAACAGGACCTATTTCTTCCCCAAGTGGCAGCAGGAAAATGGAACAAAACGTGTATTGCGCTTTTTCGTTCTGACTCCCTCCCACACCACCAGAAAAGTTACCGCTGCCCTTTCAGATTACAAAGCATGTTAGCTCATCCACTCCAGTTCGCTCTGTTGCAAAAACTAAAATCAATTAAAACCAATAATTTTGAGATTATTACAGATGCATGAAGTCGTCACAGATTATTAGCATGGCAGAGCTGGAATTGGGGACCAGCCCTGGGAAATTGCTATGTGAACAAAGAAGAGCTGGTTTGCTGGAAGAGGCTGTGTTTTAAGAGACTGTGAGCAATGAGCTGATTCACATGAACTGCTAAATCAGGAGGCCTTGAGGGGATGGGAGCCCAGTGTCTGATGCACACCTTCCTGTGTCGTATGGCACGGGAAGATGCTCACATACACCGAGGCCTTGGCTATGTATTGCGCTAAGTCAATTAAACCCAAGAGCATAGTATAACGCCATTCAGTAGAAGTGGATTGTCAAGTATCAGCTACGAGAGGAACTCAGAGGTAGCCAAGAGCTGTATTTTAAAACAAATCTGAGCAAAACGCTCGTATCACTTTGAAGCGAAGAGGGCTAATTGAAGAAAAGAAGATTGCTCGGCATGAAATAACACAGCCTGGCTAGAAGATTATTCTGCAGAACTAGGAAGATAACTGATGAACAGGAAAACAGAAAGCTGATAATATGATATGCTAGAAAAGGTGGGATTTTTATTGCTTTGATTCTCACTTCAAAGTCATCCTAATCTGATCACTGGTTACTAACAGCAACAAAAAGGTGTAGGAACACGGGCTACCGTAAGACATAACAGGCTAGAGAACTTCATGGGTAGGATCAATGCTTTTTGATAAGCAAATTCCATCAAGTTTAGCCGACACCAGATCTGTTAGCAATGATCTTTGAAAAACTACTACTTTGAAAAACACAAGACAGGGAAAGAGCAAGCATAGCTCATGCTTTTTCAAAGCAGGAAGGCCATGTAAAGAAAATCTAGCTAGATCATGAGATTTAAGAATAAAATAAACCCAAGGAAAGATAATCAAGCAGTCTCCCCATTAAGACTTCAAATTTGTATGGTCATAACCAACAACCACCATGGGCTTGTCAAGGACAAAGCATAATTAATTATTTCTCTGACAGGCTAAGAGGTCTTGTGGACAGGGGAAAAACAGTGGATATCATCTCTTTGCATCTTAGCAAGCCTTTTAATGTTACGAGATTCTTATAACTGAGGTAGGAAAACCTGGTTTGGTTGAAAGTGCAGGAAGGCGAGCGCACAGCCAGCTGGATAGTTGTAATGAAAGAACAGCTGTCAAGGATTCACAGCCAGCGTGGAAGATATATCGATTACGGTTTTCCAGTATCATTGAAAGACGAGAAAGAGATTAGTATTTCATTTCACCTGTGACCGGTATCTTTCTTTAATTTTCAGACAATGCCAAGCCGTAAGCACTAGGAGATAAGATTTAAAAGATTTTGACTAACTATGGCAAAAGCCAACTGTATCCTGGGCTGCATCAAAAGCATTGTAGCCAGCAGGTCGAGGGAGGTGATTCTCCCCTTCTAGTCTGCTCTCCTGAGACCCCCCTGCAGTGCTGTGTTCAGCCCTGGGGCCCCCAACATAAGAAGGACATGGAGAAGAGAAGGATCTGGGGAAGACCTTATAGCAGCCTTCCAGTACCTAAAGGGGGCCTAAAGGAAAGCTGGAGAGGAACTTTTTAAAAAGTCATGTAGTAATACAATAAGGGGTAATGACTTTAAACTGAAAGGGATAGAGTTAGATTGGAGATAAGGAAGAAACTTTTTATGATGAGGGTGGTGAGCCCCTGGGACAGGCTGCTCAGAGAAGCTGTGGATGCCCCATCCCTGGAAGTGTCCCAGGCCAGGCTGGATGGGGCTTTGGGCAGCCTGGTCTGGTGGAAGGTGTCCCTGCCCATGGCAGGGGGGTTGGAACTAGATGATCTTTAAGGTCCCTTCCAACCCAAACTGTTCTGTGATTCTATGAATTCAGACAATAGAGCACAATTCAGTACCAACAAGCACAGAGCGTGACATCTGTGATGAACTGCAGAACAAAAGAAGAAATAACTGAGTAGATAACAGTTCCTCAGAAAGAAGTTTGGATATGAGAGTGACTAAACTGAACGTGACTCGGTGCCATCCCACAAGCTCATCTTTGCGGCTACATGGTGGTGGGCAGTACTGCAGAAACCTGGGTATTAGATGCACAAGTCGTCCTCCCACTCGCCCTCCACAGGGCCTCTGCAGAAAGGGTCCAGTTCAAAGTCCTTCTAAAATGTACCAAGAAAAACCCTGGAGAGGATTCTGCAACAGAACAGAAGGTGATTAGACATCTGGAAAGTGTGACTGACAGGGAAAAAAGTGGGTTTGTTTAGCAAGGAGAAGCTGGAGGGAGATGTTCTCAGTCTTTTTTGTGCAGAAAGGCAAGGAAAAGAAGGAGGCAATAGACTTTTCTCCAGATCCACTGGGAGATGAGTAAAGTAACAGATTTACATTACTGCAAAAGGAAATTTAGGTTAGGCAGCTTGCTGAACAATAAGAACAATCAGACAACAGAAGAGATTGTCTGGAGGGGGTTAGAGATCTTCATTACTGCATTTTTTCATAGAACAGTCAAATAAGTTTGTGTTGGGAATGCTGTAGACATAGATGGTCTTGTCCTGGCTTTGAAGACAGATCAGATGACTGTCAACATTCAAAGTTACATTCCATAAATCCTACCAATTTTTAACATTACGTGTAACTTTATATTGCAATCCAGTTCTTGCTTACTCCTTTGTGGAAAGCTAAAGGACTTATACCAGTAATAAATATGTTACTTAAGAAAAGTACTTAAAATAGCCAAGCAATCAGAAACTATAAATGCATATAGTGCTGCTGTTTTAGAGACATACAAGTTTAATCTTTTGTACAGGCATAGTCAGGAAGATTCATAAAATGGTGACCTAGACACTCTACTTTCTCCACACAGATATGTCCAGATTCAGATCTGAAGTCCAGTGAGGTCAGTAGGAATCTCTCTAATGCTCTTTAGTGCATCACTTTTCTGTTCTATCAAGTTGTTTTGTGATCCTCATAATGACCTCTAAACACCTTCCAGCTGTGCTGTCAGCACTGCAAGTGAAATATACCACGTGCTTATTTGCTCGCTCTTTCTCTGAGAAGAAATGTGTGCACAGTTGGGTGTATTGTATTTCTTAGGGTTTTTCTTTTGTTTTGAAAGTGATGCGACTGTTGAATTTTGAAAAATGTTTTAATGCATAAATTTAATGTGCTTAAGAACTTACTGACGTAGCATCTTCCAAGGACACATAATCAAGGACAAGAGCATAAAGTGATTCCCTACTGATATATGCAGTTGGTATGAGAGATGAAATCTCTGTTCCAGGAAAAGCAGAAGAGATTTTTATGCTTTCTTAATGGGGCGAAGATTTCTCCTACATTCCTTCAGCAACAAATAATGTAACAACTAATTAACAGTGCTTAGAAAGCATTTTCATTATGCGAAGTTTCAGTAAGCAACTGAGCCCTCTACCTTCCCAATGAGACATGTCATCCTTCTCTTATGGATGGAGAAACAGAAACATATTCATGAACATACGCCAGGGTGGTATTCAGCAGCAAGAATAAAATGCAAGATTTTGCACTATCAGGTCAGAACGGTACCCACTGAGTCCTGCTGCTGGTTACAGTCATGGTGCTACCCACAGTTATAGGAGAGGAGCTCCAGGAGTACCAATGTCCTGGCTCTGCCCAGCCCCACCTTGGACCTCCACACACCCCTGACCATAGGCCAGGACCCCATTTCAGATCCGCCTGAGGTCATCAGTCCCTGCCCCAGCGGCACCAGAGGAGTGCAGGTCTCCAGCCACGCTTCCTGGATGGACCTCCTGAATGCACATTGTAGCTTGTCTCCAGTTGTGTCCCTGGTCTCATCCCCTTTTGCTCCTGGTTCAGCCACCTGGAAGGCCGCTGGCCCTGGTTCATCACCTGCCATGTTGGGGGCTGTGGATAGACCCCATTATCAGCCCCCAGTCCTGCACCTGGGCTCAGCCCTTGCAGGATGGTGCCCAGAGTGCCCTAACAAGGGACCGGACAAAGATCCTACAGAGAGTCCTAGAAATGCTCGTGTCCTATTATACTGATAGAGAAATAAAATAATAATTTAAAAAAATCCCCAAATCTTGCTTCTGTGGTAGCCAGATGGTGTACACACAACTTCTCACCAACGTAGAGGGGGCAAATAACTGCTTTGTAGAGACCCCAGAACATATAATGAAATGGAAGGAAAAGAAAACATTATGGAGGAGGTAGCTAGTCCAAATATTGGAGCATTATTTGTATCTCCTGCTCAAAGTTTACCAAGCACAATTTCAGTTTTGAGTAGAATATATTTTAAACATCAGTAACTGCGTGAGAGAAGGTGCATGATGCAGGCAGGAGGGAGAAAGGCAGCACATGCTGAGACCAGGACCAGCACCACCAGCCGCTGCTGCTGCTTCCACCCGTACCGTGGTAAAGAACCAGCAGCTTGTGTACGATGTGATGCAGCTCTGCTCGGGGGAATGTGCAGCATTCAGGATACAAGGAAGCAACCTCTTGTCTTCCACAGACGGCTTCCAGCATTTAGAAACCATATAACACATTAAAATTTCAAACTTTTGCACCAGCGAGTGAGTTGCCTTATTTCCCACACCATTTGTTCCAGAGATCAGCAGTGAGCTGCGGTGACCCATGGAGATAAAATGCAGGGGAGGAAAGGTGTTAAGGAACCACTGCAGCAACAGGTAATGGGAAAAGAAGTACCACTGTAATTTCAGACCCTTCACAGAAGTGCATGGTATCTATCCCAGCTTATCCAAAATAAAATTAGTTCCAGTAGCTCCTGAGAGCACGCCATTAACACGGAGCTTTTGCTGATTCCTAACCCAAGCAGATAGAGAAATGCTCAAGCCAGCAACTACATAGGTGTCTGTAAATACTAAAAGAACTGTATGGAATTACAAAGGCTTAATTTTCCCCTGTCTTCCTCCAGCTTACAGTCAAGAGTTGAAATAAAATTGCTCTGATAAAGGAATTTAGAAGAGGAAATATTAAGCTTACTTTAAGTTGGTGCACTGCATTAAAAACACACCAATATTTCTATTGAGATCCACAGGGTCCCCTCTAAATATTCTGCTACAGTTCTCCTAAGACTTCCTCATGCAGTAAAGAGATATTCTTATATTTACAGGAAAAAGTAAGGAAAAAATCCTAGCTTTATTTATATTGAGGGTTCAATGTATAACTGAACCCATTCATGGAACACTCTGGATGAAGTTTATGCAGTGGAAGATGTACATACACTTAATTCTGGGTCTGTTTTCAGCCTCACTGAACTCAAGAGAATTCTGCTTAAGCCTACACCTTAAATCTCTGCATTGGTGGAGAGATAACTCACTGCCTGTGCTCCCTGCCCGGGGCCCTTTCCAGTTCCAGGGAGCTGGTTTAATGACAGTGAACACTCCAGTAACAGGTAGATATAAAACCCCAATACTTTCAATAAGGAGAGAGAAATAGAAAACTGCACAGATACACAAAATAATAAAAAAATAGATTTAATGAAAATATTCTGGGCTAACCCTCCAACTTTCTGTAATCCATATTAGTGAATTATAATAATGTGATTGATATAGGCAGCTGGTTAACAAAACCATCACTGTAGCTTATTTTATAGTTCCGTACCTGATACAGCTACCAGATGAAAGAGGGGATGATGTTTCTAAACCAAACAAGTTGTGACTGAGCAGCAAATAACAGCAGATTTCTCCGAGGACTTTGAACCGTGAGCCATCTCCAGATGTTGCTGACCAAGGCTCCTAAACCTTGGCCAGGTTTTGAACTGGCACACACAATTCTAGTGTCTTTTTAATGCACCACAAAACTGGCAGGGTTTAGTTTGTTGCCCTCTACAGAGACGCTTATTGAAGCAAATCACCAAGGACATTAGTTTTACTAGTAAGAAATCCTGAAAGTTTTTAAGAAAACTGAACAAAGTCTCAAGCAAAACCCCCATACCTTCTGTCTCCCTTAAAAAACTCAAGGTAAAGTTATGACTCCAGGTGCTTGTTCTCTGTAGAAATTATAGAAACAAAACCCCAGTCTCAAACTATTTTTGCTCATTAAAACTAAGAGCAGAAGAATATTTTATAGTATTTTGAAATTTGAAACCAGTATTACTATTAGAAAAAGTAAGAATGTATGGAAACTGTATAGTTAAGCTAACTCAGCATCCTTAATGCCCTCTATCTACCTTTGTCTTCCCACTTGGCATGTTCATTGTATTGTTCTGGCTTTTTTCCTTTAGCATAGAAGATATTGATAAAAGCAAAAATGCCGTTGTTCATCAAAAGGACAGAAAAACCCTACAACAGGAAAAAAAAAAATAAAATTCAGGGTTTAACTCAATAGCTCAGGGTAAATTAGCACTGTCTGGGACACCTTTCCCAAACTTACCTGTTGGCACTGATGACAAGTTAAGGTTTATGAAATATTGGCCCGTATGAGCAGATTTTACTATCTGTTCTCTCTCTCTCTCCCTCTGTTAGGCAAAGTATATTTTGTTTTCTGAATTCCGATTAAAGATTAAACAAGGAGGCACTTTTAGCAATAAAGGTTTTACAGCTGTCTGACTGGTGTGGAAAGCAGGCAAACAAGGTGAGAAGGAAGGAGGTGTGTCCCCCCCGGTGGGGCCAAGTTTCTTTACAGATCTTACAGCAATGACTCAGTGACCTTCCCCCTCATGGCATGTAGGACCCAGGACCTGCAGGACCCAGGACCTGCATCTAAACACACCTCAGTCAGTGGCTTGAACGCCTAGTAAAGGAGGAGCAGGAGAACCCTGGCTGTCAGAGTAGATACTTCTCTTTTTTTTCTGCTGTGTAAGCCTTCTGCCTCATGCTAATGAAAATGTTTCAGCTTGCCAGCACTGAGGGACAAGGCACAGATGTGTTAGCAATGCACAGATTAATGAATGGTCCGAGGAAGGAAACCCAGCCACACTTAGTTATCTTTTCACCCAATGGAACACAGCAGTCTGAAGGGGAACAGAAAGATGCCGCATCAAGTTGGGTTACAAGGGAATCCTTCACCCCTTTCACCAGTGAATCTCATTATCAGACATTATTACTGAAGCCAAATGGTTGGAGGAATACAGAAAAGGATGAGCTATTTATTCAGGAAATGCAAGTGCTTCGTCATATTGCACAGCATCTGGAAAAAAACAAAATACAAGTTTTCCTGCTTCAGGTTATTGCCCAACCTTAGAATAACAGGAGAATAAAAGAAAACATTGTCCCTGCACAAGCTGTTCTTTCTTACCTCCCTGTGTGATTTCTCAAAGCCTATGTTTGTGCCTGCTACCTGAAACACTGCACTGGGATAGGGAGAGTGTTAGTCAGATCACAAGTAGCAATTAAGTTTTTATGCTCTTTAATCTGGAGAAAGCAAGGTAGAGTCTGCAATTCTTGTTGCTTATTTTTCTGTATTACTCATGAGAAGTCAAAGAATGATCCAGACAGGCTCAGACTAGCACACTACAGAGTGCATATTCTAGAGAGTATAAAATAGAAAGCCGCATTAAATATTTTAATCAGACTATATATATAATTTCAACCTGGGTTATTATAATGACACTAAGCACGGAACTTCAAAGGCTACGCTGATTAAATTGATATAGGAAGTCCAGCATAATTTATCTGCACTCTGCTATACAAATGACTCACTCAGCTACTGCCTACTGCCAGCCTTTTAACAGCCCTAAAACTCAAACCACAGGAGATCTGTTATTAATGAAACATGGTAATGACAAAATTAAAAAAAAAAAAAATAGATGGACAGACTGTGCAGGATGCACACTAGAGATTTCTGCCTCCCTAGAGATAGAGTTTAATTTGTTATACTTAATCTTAGTCCTTTCATGGTTTAAGGAAATAGGATATTTGTATGCAAATCTATCAGTGGGTTCTTTGTTACTTTTACATTGTATTTAAATACAGTTGAGCCCATATCTGAGCAAAGTCCTGAAAATGATTGCTAAGGTCTTCTGCCCGGCCCTAGGGAAATACAGTCACATATATACCCGTGTTCAAGGTAAAACGTTGCCAGACCAACTCAGAATTTCTGCTAAAGCACATCTTGGCTCAGGATGCTGCGCAGAGCTAGCAAAGAATGGTATGCATTAAAACCTTATTGGAAAAAGGGTTGCTCAATGGGTCAGTTGGGATTTGTTTGGTTTCTGCATTTGTCCTTTACTTCCAAACCCTGATTTTTGAGTCTTGCAGGTGACTATGAAAGGTTGAGGGTGGACCAGCTAAAGTGTCACTGTTGATGTGAGTCGTGGCAGCTCCCGTGGATCTGAAGCTTGGTGTGGACTTGTGACCCGGGATGGGCTGGTGAACGTGGCTGTAACTGAGCACCCAGGCTGGACCGCCCAAGGCAGCTGGCCCTGGCCAGCAGCTAGTGTACCTTACCCACACCAGCCCGTGACTGTGCTCAAACTCACCTCTAGCCTCTTTGGACACGTGTTACTGCACTGGTGAGAGGAGTATACCCCAACTTTTGGCAGCAAACCGCATATGCCCACTTAACTAAAAAAAAAAAACAACAAAAAAAAAAAACAAAAAACACCAAAAAACCCACAAAAAAACAACAAAGCACACCAAACCTTTGATCAGTTATGGTTATGTAGTCACCACAGGCAATATCCACAGAAGCCATACAACAGGGACCAGGGCTGTCGGTAGTAAACTGCATCAATGCATCACTCCGCAACCCAAGGCAGGGATTTAGTCATGCAAGGAAGAAATGGGCACAGCACGGAGGATGGTACAGTACAGATAATTAGTGAAATAGTAAATAACATGATCACATGTACCTGATCTGTCTGGGTGCAGCTGCTTCACAGTTGGGAAATGCACCTCCGCAAGGTGAAAACCTCCCACAAACCTGTGTTTCTGCCAAAAGCATTTGCCCTGTCTGTTTTAAGTAGCTTAATATATCTCCTGACAGAACAAAACCTCACTCAGCACAAGCCAGCAATGAAATGAAAAACAGCCACAGCACTTTAAAAAGCTCTTCTAAGGCAGAGGACAAGGATGACATTAGTCAGAGCTTACTGCAGATATGCGAAAGAGAGCAGACCCCCAGGAGGTCCAGGAACAGCGTGCTAGGCTCAAGCCCAGATTATTTCTTCAGTGATGCCTTCCTGGCAGATTCTCTACTTCAGATCGACCAGGAGCACTCTCTCGCACCTTCAGTGATGAAGGTGGGTTTTCTCTTTCCATTCTGCTCTTTGGAGATTTGGGGCTTTAACCCTGCAGCCCAGCTGCAGAAACTCCCATGCACATTTTAAAGCCTCAACCACTTTAAACTTCCAGAGTTTACAGTCAAAGCGTGAGCCCCACAATAAAACCCGAGCAAAAGAAAGCAATCAAGGAAATTAATTCCTGGCTGTTTTGCAACATCCGTTCCATATGTCCAGGAATATATAAGACTAATTGCATTTTCACTGACGTCAGTCTAATCAACGATCAGTTTACAAAGCTTAATGTGTTCTCCTCTGGCTCACTAGGAGATACATATTAACCTTCAACAGAACTTCTAAATACATTTTACTTGATTACTGTAATACCTCCTCTCCTTTCTATAAATACATTCATGACTTTTTGTATAAAACCCAAATGTAATTACAGCATACTGGACTCTTAATGGGTTTTTTCCTTTAACAAGCATTTATGCAAACTTTGCTCCTATTACAACCAACCATCTGTTTTCTCACTGGAGGGAGGCAACTGTCCCCTGTAATCCCACTGAATTTATTACCTAATTGAAGGCCCTACTAAGAAAAAAAAATAGTATTTTACAAAGGTTTGCATTTTCTGAATTGGTAACTGCATTGATTAGATGAGATAACTGTGTCATTACCCTGGACAACTGATGCAGATTATCAGCTATCATTGCAATGATTCATACACTCCTTGAAAACACCTTGAGTGGTATTTGGGGATATAAGAAAACCTGTGTTTGTAAGGGGATTAGAGTTTAAGGACATTTCCAGAAATCCTTGTGTTGTGTTGCAGACTGATAAACAGTTCAGTAAATGCACGGACTGTCCAAAAGACGCTTACAAGAAATTTTAACTCTCCAAGGACTTAAAAAGTTTTTACAACAAAACCAGTAATAAGCACACTGACATATGACAGACTCCGGGGAGGACTGACAAAACGCTGTTTCTGCTCCTCTTTGCAACACCGCAAACGCACAAACCTGGCTATTTTCACTGAGAACAGAAAGCCCAGGTAACTTGGGATATGGTATACCGACGAATCCATCCTTTTTTCAGATAATCTTTCTGGCCTGTTCATGGATTGATTCTGTCACCCACAGGTGAGCGATTAGGGTCTCTGAGAGCTGTCTTACTAATTGTATGATTTAATTTCCTCCCATACGGTACTTCATTCTGTAATCTAACTGAAGAGGGCCTGAAGCATGAACTGGAGAAAGCAGGTGGGATAAGGTCCTCCTGCACTGCAGAAACCAGCCTGGGTTTGTGCGTGGTGGGGAGAGGAGTCCTTTAAGGGGCTCTCCAGAAGCTGTTCTCAAAGCAATTAACTGCTATGTTATTTAATACTGTGTCTCTAGGTAAGTTAGAATCAGAATGTAGTTATTGAGAAGGTCCTTCAGACGAGGTGTATTTTGTTCATGCTAATGATCGCTGCTGGTCTTTATTCTTTGCTCTACCATGTCTAAAATGCATAAATACATTTTAAATTTCTTAAGAAAACACCACGCAGGCCCTGAACAGATACCCATGTGCAGGACCAGTCATTTATTTCCTGCTGGTCTTGAAGAAGACAATGAAAAGGATGTGATCCACTCCAAGAGCAAATACCCTGAACTTCCTTCTGATCCCAGTCTCAGTTGGATATTGACACGTGCGTCAATCATACAGGGAAGCTTTTGAAAGTAGGATGCACATTTTTCTTTCTTCATAAGAATAATTCCAAGTTTTCTCTCCACTCTCCCCAAGAGCAAGCATGTGCACAGGAAGCCTCCAATGAATTATTTTGGGAATGTTACTGGCTTTTTTCAAGAGCTCAGCTTTCATTTTATGAAAAGTACAGGCAATAGAAAAACTAATGATAATGTTATAGACAAGGCGTTTGGGGCATAAATATTTAGTCACTGCTACCATTTTCACCACAAGAATTGGGAATCTCAAGTCATTTCAGATTATACCACGACTCCTTCACCTGCCAGCAGATAAATGTCACTTGCTGCTGACACTACATCTCCTGCCAAGGGATAGGAATTAGGCATGTCACTGGCACCACCCAGCTCTTCTCCCAGAATATGCTGCCCAGGTCTGGGCCATGGAGGGGCAGCCACCTAATGAACCAACAGCAAGCCTCATTCTGCACAACTTCTTTCCCCAGTGCCACCAGTACCGGATGGCAAAGGCAGCATTGCCTGCAGAACCACCTGACCCAATGCCCCAGCTGTATCACACTGGCGTGACACGGGAAGCAACATCCCTGGCTGATATGAAGGAACAGAGCCTTCAGTGAGCTGGCTGATGGGTTAACGACCATTCAGACAGACGTGAAGTTGGAGATCCTTTATTCTTAGCCCATTTAATTCCATATAAAAGCAAAGAAAGCTAATTTTCTGGGTGAAACACAAGGCATCATGCATGCATTCATGCAAACGCCACAACCTGGCACTGAGATAAAGTTTCCAATTCCCTGTAACATTAGGCTTTCTAATGGCAGTTCCCCCTTTTCACAACTTCAGTTTTTTTTTCAGTATCACCTGATTCTTACAGGTTTGAAATAACCAGTAACTTCATCTATTTCTTAGAATGTCTTTATTTCCCCTGAAAGGGCCTTTCCACCCTGATCACCACTCACACCTCCTTGCTGATGTGAACCATCTCTGACAGCGTAAAGGATGCAGGAGTGAGGACAGAGCAGCATGGAAGGACCCCAGTGTAGGTACATTTTGGTTACATGAGCAGTCAGTGCCAATCTCTACTCCCTACCAAGTAAGCCAATGTAGAAGAATGAGGCTGGGTTAATTAGCATCGATAATGTACAGCTGGGGGCTGGCTTCAGGGGCCCTGGGTTGGTCGATGTAGATAAGGTGCAGCTGTGGCTGGTTAAGTGAAGTGGTTAAGACCCAATGAAGAGAGCAGGAGAGGAAGAAGAGGAGAGAGAGCATGCCCTGAGTGAGGAGGAGAGATGAGGAGAAGGCAGCAGAGGGGCTGCATGAAGAGTGTGCTGGTATGAGGTGGTGAAAGACCTTGTTGCAGCCTGGTAGTGTGGAGAGTGCTGCAACAAGCCAAGATTTCAGTCGTCTTCTAAGCTGGTATTTACGCACATTGGCATACATGCTGTTCTGCATGGGGGCTTGGAAAAAGACAGGAAAATAAGCATGGCCCAGCCACAAAATACCTCAATTCTCATTTTGACATCAGGTCAAGTGCACTCCACTGATCTCAGCTGGGTTTTCAACATGTAAATCAACAAGGCCATAGCAACTGATGCTTTTTTTTTTTCTTTACAATATAGAGAGGCCAATCATAGTACATTTTTTCATCTGTTAGGTTTCAATCCTTTCATTTAAAAAAAAAAAAAAAGACTGGGATGCAGAGCAAAATTATGCACACTTTCAACTGTATATTCAGAAAAATCCTGAACTGAAATGTCACGACTGGCAATTCATGCTGAGCTTTCCACAAATAGCAGCTCAAATGTTGAAGCCACGCTGGCTAAAAACTTCAGCTCGCTCTATTTATGTTCTCACTGCACGGCCTTCGGAGGGACCGGCACAACTTGATAACTCGCGGTTATAAAAGGTTCTCAGCCTTCCATTAGTTGTTATTTTTAGCCCCTCTGTGCCAGCGCCAGGACCAGGGGACGGTGGGGAGGAGCAGCCCATGCCCAGGGGACTGCTGCAGCAGGCCAGGTAGCAGGCGGCACGGCACTGGGCACACAGAGCTCAAAAATGAAAGCTCCTTCTTTTAATGCTTTTTTTTTCTCCTCAATTGATGGCTCAAAGTTTCATCTCCCCATCTGAGCAAATGGGAAATAATTCCCGTTGTCCCAGATGCTGCCGGTGGAGCCTCGGGGTGTGCATAAACCCTGCTGCCATGTGTCAGGAGAGTGGAAAATCCTTCCGTGACACTGTCAACCACATCTGACGTTGTTCCTTCTCTGTGTTTTAGATAAAGAAAGGGGAGTCCATTTCCTCAGGAAGAAGACACGCTGTGTTTATAAACGCTGTTACCATTGGGGATGTTATTCTGACTCGCCAGTCCTGACCCGGTCACTTGGAACTGACAAAAATGCCAGCTTTGCTCTGGGCTCCGGCACCCAGGGGAGATCGGAACTGAAGCTGGCTCATTTCAGCGGTGTCACCATCTTGAGCAGCATGCTGCTACAAGTGCCTGGGACAAAACTAAGCTGCTGGAAGTGACTTTCTAATTTTCCTGATTTTTTTATTTTTCGAAGTATGACATTTGTAAGACTTCTGTGCCCAAAAATGTTCCTGTGTTATCACTGGTGACCTCTGATTTCATATTATAGTAGTGAGAAGCGAAAAGCCCATGCCAGTGGGATAAAACACAAAGATTAATAACCAGCTGAACCAAATTGGTGCTCAGGTTTTGAAATAAATGCCAGCCCCCAGCCAGCCACATTACTGCCATTTTAATCTTCAGCATAATGTTTGTATTCAACACGGCAGCACCCCGTCTTAAGCTTTTCTCCCCCAAGGCAGCGCACTAGTTCCTGAAGTGCAGGCTATTCTGCAACCTGATTAAATATTCTTTTCAGGAAATTTCCCCTGACTGCTTTACAAGTTACTTTTTATGTTGAAGTACCTCAGTGCTCTGTGACAGTACGTGTATTGTATTATATATATCCTATACTGCATTACCATGCAATGCTGTATTATACTACATTATTCTAGAAGCAGTACCTATGGCTCTGCCATGAAGAAACTACTGAAACACAATAGCGATAGAAACATTAGCATTCCGAGATCCATTATGTTCTTAAAATAGAGCAAAGTTAAATATTTATTTCCCAGCTATTGATACTTTATGAAACCATTGTTAAGTGCACATGGCTGCCGGGTCTGTTTTGGAAATTCACAGTGGTCCTTACCCATGTGGGAAAGCGCTCTCGTCATGCAGCCCTGATGAGTCCACCTGCACCCAGCTCCACACTCTCCCCACTCCTCTTAGGATCCCAATTATCCAATTAAAACATGAAAACTAGAGAGTTAAAACATCACCCCCAAGACATATACGACTTCTTCCACATCTACTCAGGCATGAAGTTCTGCCTCCTGAAATGATGCTAACACAAAACCGGTTCAACGTGTGAAAATGTTATTTTAAAAGCCTGCCCATATTTTTAAGCTACTATTTTTTCCTCCTTCAGAACCCTCTGCTACTGAATCATTGTATTTGTATTCATAGAATTAATAAAACTTGAACCTCACAGATAGCAAGATATGAAAAAAGCAACAAGAAAACTATTCATTCTCTAGAGGGATGTTTTTTCCTCAAGTAATTTCCTGTAAAGCATAATGGCAAACAGTACACAGAATACATGCTGGCATGGTGAAAAATCAAAGGGGTTTTTGTTTGAACTTTATTTGAGGTAATGTTCATAGCTCATGGGGTTTGGAGTAATGCAGCCACCCAAAATGCACACAGAGAAAAAAAATTTGCTACTAGGACTGCATCTATTTTTATGTAAACACTCAATAGTACATGGTATCAAATCATAATTGTTCTTCTGAGGTAAAACAATGTTGTCATCTATGAATTTGTAAAACAAATCTATTTACTCAAGCTATTTACTCAAGGGGCTACCCCTTCCTCACTTATTGCTTCCTAACTTCGTAAGCTAGCAAAAAGTTTTGGCGTTTATTATCAACTTGCATCTAAATTTCTATTCTTCATAGTTAACCTTAAAAGTCTAAATAGTTGCCACAGAGGAGAAAGTGCAGAAAGAAACGTGCACCTGGACATGTTATGGGTTATTGTCAGTCTGAAGTCATTCAGAAATCTGCCCTGAGAAATTTATGAAAGCAAAAGAAGCAAGGTAGGGAAAGGTGTAATAAATGATGAAATACCTGCTAGTTAGAGAAGAAAATTTATAAATAGGTTTTGCAGAAAAATACTATGTGAAATGGGGGCACTGGTGTTTAGGTAACAATGTCTAAAGAGCTGTCGGGCTTTTTTCTTTGTATCTATGGCCAGCTGATGCACTTACTTCCCTCTTCCTCAAATATCTTTAGGTCCACTGAACAGCTAAAATATCCGTATTCCTGCCTCGGTGGAGCCTACGTGAAAAGGCTGCATTCAGCTGAAGGCAGGAAGAAATAACAAGCACCCTGACAGAAATGTTTAAAAGCTTTCAGGCCATACTAAAACTTACTGAAACTTCATTGCAGCCAGGCATTTTTCAATACTGTCAGTACTTCAGATACCACAGGCTGTGGATATTGCATTTAACAATATTTTATAAAATCAGGAGCAAGGAACGATTCAACTAATGCACCATTTTCTCAGTGGAGAAATATGTATTTTAGAGGGCGTAGAGCGTTTTATAAGATTTCTAGGACAGAAATGTCAGCCTAGCCTTTTTATTACGCTGATTGAATTTATTTAATGAGCTGCCCTACAATGGAGGCTAGCCCTGCATTTTTCGCTTGCTTCTGAAGGGAATTTCAGCAGTTAGCAAATAAGCCCGGTCTAATCTGCTTCCGTCTGCAATCATTTGAAAAATGATGCTTGGCAAACAGCTCTGCACGGCCTCACCCCCAGACACAGGCCGATTCCTCGCACCAAGAGACGGGGAACACCGAGCAGGCCGAGGAGCGCATCTACTGAACCGACAGCCACCACCAGCAATTTTCATTGCAAACCCTGCGACCGTGGCCCCAGCCGGCTCGGGGAAAGCCGCTTTGCCCGCAGTGCTACCCAAGGGATTGAGGGACAGGAGAGGCACCGGGGGCTTAGCGTGCCGCCCCCTCACCGCTTCCTTCCCCTGGCTGACATACCTGGGTGTCGAACAGCCCCCGGGGCTGGCAGCAGGGTCAGTCCCTCACTCCCATCCCATTGCCCTGACGAGGGGACTCAAGTCTTTGTGGGACCTGAGAGCAGCTGCCTGAAAGGCTTCGGCTCTCGCCAGGCAGCCCGAGATGCTGCCGCCAGGTGCCTGCCCGGCGAGGAACAGCGGTGACCGGAGCACCCGCCCGCCTCACCGAGCGCCGACCCGACGTGCCCAGCCAGGGTTTCCCCCGCGGGGTCGGGGCAGCCCGGCGGGGGCAGCAGAGCCGCCCGCCCCCCGGCCTGGGGGGCTCCCCTCGCCGCGGGGGCTTCACTCATCACATCTTCCGTCCCCCGAACAGCTTAGTGCTCCAGACCCTGGTGAGCCGGCCTGTGCTGTCTCCTGCCCAACCCCGACCCTAGAGCACACACGCTCCAAT
>JAVJGJ010000037.1:28491673-28508354 GCA_035590215.1 Microhierax caerulescens
GTCGCTGTAGCCCGCCCGCAGCCCCCGCCGTGCCCCCACCGGCGGCTAGGGGAGCGCAGAGAGCGGATCATCACCTCGGGGAACGGAGGGGTCTGAAACACGGGGTGAGGGGATCAGCGAGCGGGGAGCGGGGCCCCCTTGGCCGGGGGAGGTGGCACAGCGCGGTCCCCCGGTGGCGGCACCCACCGCGCAACCGCCCACCGAGCCACCCTCCTCGGGCACGGCCGCCGCTGGGGTTGGGGCCGTGCGAGCCAAGCCGTGGCCGGGCTTCCTTAGCAAAGCTGCCGTGGAGCTGGTCGAGCGGCCCTCGACAGGCGAAGCAGCGGGAAAAGAACTTGCATTTACTGCAGAGAAAGATACCGTCGGGGGACATGGTGGCGTGCTTTGGAGTTGCCCCAGATTCTGAAGCCGTGAGGGTTTAATTTCCTTCACACCGTCCTACCCACCCACGCCCGAGGTCGCTGCTGTCAGGGAGGCTGGAATTACCTTGTGTAACTGATACGCAAGGTAACATCAACCTCGTTGTCGCTACCCGTAGTTAGCGCCCTGGTGGCGGTGGGGAAAGCAGCGTTAGGAGGAAGGACCCAATGCTGCGTATTCCAGCACTGATGCAGGTAGAAGCTAAACTTCCCACCAAGCAGCCGACTTTTTCATATTTTATTGTTTGAGACTTGTATCATTCTCTAGAGGAAATAACGAAGAAAATTCTACCAGGAGACCTGTATGCCTAGCCTGACACTAACAATACTTCATCTCTCTTGGCTTCCTACCAAGTCCCGCAATTTATCATCCAAATAAAACACTGAAAAATACTCAAATGTTTCCCTATGTGCTTGCTTTGGGGCTCTTCTTTATTTCATACGTACATCTGCACTGACCAGGAACTCCAAGGTAAAAGGAGGAGCATTTCTAACTATGCCTTATCCCAACTTGTAAAGCCACTACAGTAAATTAAATTAAAACTACTCTAAGTAGGAACTTCACATAAACTCTGTTCTTAGCTTGTCCTTATAAAATCGCCAGGATTTTTTTTCTTGGGGGGGAGAGGTTGGGGAGGGGGCATGTGCATAAATAGAAAAGCCACTTAACATTGAATTTATAATTTTGAATAGATTATATGCATAAACCAAGTACTGTAGTTTCAAGTTTCATAGTCAAATATGCCACTAAAATTGTAGTACAATTAAATATCCACACTGACAAAGAGACAAAGGAAAATCCCAAACAATGTTGTCTGGACTATCTCACTGGTAACCTTGAGATATCTTGTCCTTTAATACCAGAAATTAAGCAAGTTAGAGACTAAACCCTTGTATGGACATCTTGTAAGTGTACATGGAAGGTAAGAGCATCTCCTTCATGAAGGTTATCTGGCCAAGGAGCTCAGCTTTTCAAAGCAAAGGGGATAATAAGTCAAGGAGGATGCAATAGACAAGGACACGCAGATGTGAATCTGAAGGACAAGGGACAACTAAGACAATGCCAAAGACCAAAAGTCTCTGGTTACTGATTGATGGGCCATTGAAGAGCTCCAGGCCCAGCTTTGGAGAGGGTCACCTGGACTTTGTAACTGATAAGGAAGGGCATACAAGAGGAACGTGAGGATTTGGGATATTTGAGGTGGACTCTGCAAAACTTAGGAAGGAATGCTAGAGGAAGGGTATCGGGAAGGAGCAAAGGAGGAGATCAGACAGAAAGGGGTATTAAAGTGGTCAGTCATGTAAAGTACACTTGTCTGATGGAGTCCTGTGCCTGATCACCCTCTCTTCTTATAAAACCTTTCTTAACTGTCTCTCTGTGTAGTCTTACTCTCCACACAGCCTGCAAGGAGTAAGTGCCAGCTGCTGGGGGGACTGGCGTGAGTGAGGAGAGCAAGGGGCTCAGCACTGGTGGCTGGAGCGGGACCATGGGTCACAGCCCGTGTGCCTGGGGCTGGCTGCTGGCAGGGTGACAGTCTGTATCTGCCCCAAACCAGATGTGTGTGCTATTTGCTTGCAAATGTCAAGCTGGACCAGCTGGTCTGTACTTGGGGCTTCTGCGAGTCCTACTTGTAGGAGGCACAGCTGAGGGCAGCACCGGGTAGTCATCCTCATAGGTGTCTTGTGCCTGGAAACAGGAGAGCAGCAGCCACATCCATCAGCCTGGGATGGGCACCGCCAGCTCCAGGAGGAGCCCCAGGCCCTGGGGCTGCTGGAAGCAGTAGCTGCTTGTAACATCCACCAGCACAGCTCTCATCTCCGTAAGGAGGGATGAACTGCATGTCTTCTTTTGCTTACAGTTTCCCATCAATGGCTTCAACCTGGATATCCTCAGAAGAAAAAGGAAGGAAAAATGAGAAGGTGAACACTAATTACTTCAGAGCAGTCTCCTGTAAAATTATTGATTTCCATTCAAAAAGTCTGATGGGGAAGATCAGGAAGCATCAGGCTTCGTATCACACTCCTGATTTATGACCAGATGTACTGTGTTTGCGTGGCAAGGTCTCGGTAGTGGAGGAGGGCTACTGGGGTGGCTGCTGTGAGGAGCTGCCAGAAGCTCCCCTGTGTCTGACAGAGCCAAAGCCAGCCGGCTCCGAGATGGAACTGCTGCTGGCCCAGGCTGAGCCCATCAGTGACGGTGGTAGCACCTCTGGGATAATGTATTTAAGAAGGGAGGGAAAACCTGCAGCAGGACAGAGAAGGGAGACTATGTGAGCAACAGCCCTGCAGACACCCAGGTCAGTGCAGAAGGAGGGGCTCCAGGCACTGGAGAAGAAGTTCCCCTGCAGCCCAGGGAGGTCCACGGGGGAGCAGATATCCACCCACAGCCCGTGGAGGACCCCACGCCGGAGAAGGTGGATGCTCAAAGGCAGCTGTGACCCCGTGGGCAGCCCAGGCTGGAGCAGCTCCTGGCAGGGCCTGTGGCCCCATGGCGAGGAGCCCGGGCTGGGGCAGGGCTGCTGGCCGGGCCTGTGACCCCGCAGGGACCCACACTGGAGCCGGCTGTGCCTGAGGGGCTGCGCCGCATGGGGGGACCCAGCTGGAGCAGTTCATGAAGAACTGCAGCCCAAGGGAAAGACTCATGTTGGAGAATTCCATGGAGGACTGTGTCCCTTAGGAAGGACCTCCCAGCAGAGCAGGGGAGGAGTGTGAGGAGCCTTCCCCTGAGGGAGAAGGAGTAGCAGAAAAGCGTGATGAACTGACTGCATCCCCCATTCCCCGTCCCCCTGCACAGCTCAGGGGGAGGAGATAAGGAAATTCAGGAATGAAGCTGTGCCTGGGAAGAAGGGACAGGTGGGGGGAAATTGTTTCAAGATTTGGTTTTATTTCTCATTACCCTACTCTGATTTTGATTAGTAATAAACTAAATTAATTTCCCCAAGTCAGGTCTGTTTTGCCCGTGGTGGTAACTGGTGAACGATCTCCCTGTCCCTCCCTTGACCCATGAGCCCTGCATTACATTTTCCCTCCCCTGTCCAGCTGAGGAGGGGGAGTTGACAGAGCAGCTTTAGTGAGTACCTGGCATCCAGCTGGGGTCAGCCCACCACATCAACTTTGGATGTCCAGAGCAGTATAAATCACAGGCAGAGTTTAGAGAAACAATGAAGTCCTATCTGCCTCTTTCTATTTTTATTTATTTTTTATTTTGTAGCACACTGCATACTCTGCAGGTGGAAGACCTAGTCCCTGCCTTGCGGCAGTTATAGTCTTCAGCTCTCAGCAGCAGCTGAGTGCACAGGCACAAGCACTGCTGTGGGCTTGCATGGAGCCCCACCAGCTCTGGTAAGAGTCACCCACTGATCCCAGCTCTCTCCCTTTGCTACCAGCTGTGGAGGCACAGACATACCTGCAAAATGAATTAAAACAAAAAGATGCAAGGGGTAGTAAAATTGGGGGTGCTCACAACACAGGTGACAGCATGAGGTCACTGGGCTCCAAAGCACACCAATCCATTTTTCTTGCAGGTGAATGGACTTTGAGAAGACACTTTGGCTGCTGCAAGTTGAGCGTGCAGCTTTCTCTGCAAAACCTCACCCAGAGGACGATTTGCTTTCCTGCCTTGGCTCTGAGTGACCTCTTTGGAGGGAGGGTTGGCCGGTGAGACATCGGCACCCAGCAGCAGTTTCTGTTGGAGGCAGTTGCTGGCATCATGTTGGTCTCCCCCTTCCAGGCTTGCCCACCAGCACAGGCCCCCTGCTAGCATCCATGCCAAATGGCCTTCAGCAGCCACCACTCAGCAGAAGGAAACCCATCTACTGGTACCGTTACACAAATGTAACAGTAATGGCCTT
The DNA here is from genome assembly GCA_035590215.1 of Microhierax caerulescens. NCBI lineage: Eukaryota > Metazoa > Chordata > Aves > Falconiformes > Falconidae > Microhierax > Microhierax caerulescens. Next base: position 28,495,944 of record JAVJGJ010000037.1, read on the forward strand.
AGAAGTGTGCTGTCGAGTGTGTGTCAAGTGAGAAGTCGAACAGAAATGGAGTATTTGCAAATATACACAACTCAGGGTTTACTAGTTTGTTTCAGAGCACGAGTGTTGCCACAGTCACAGACACAACCACAGCCTCTGTAGTTCAAGCCTCCATGCCATTCACCTTCCCTTATGAAAGAAGAAACAGCAAACACTTTACAGAGATGGCTGTGAATCCACCGTATCTGATCTTACACCCAGAATGGTGGAAGATCATTTAAGATACACCAGGGACAGCTTCTGAACTGGACGACACCTGAATCCCTAGAGGTAGAATCATCTTTATACATTGAAACCTGAACACGACTGGTATCGCTGCCTTGCTCAGGAGGTGATACCAACTCAAGTGAATCGACAGCCCACTCACAGGCACTTGTTTTAGTTGTGCTGAAAAAAAAGATAATCTTTCCAGTGGGATTCATGATACAGTAAGATTTTTTTCCAAGGGAACATTTTATTCTGAAATTAAGCACTGCACAGGGTCAAACCCTGACACACCCTTGCTTAGCCACAGGTCGGCATGTAGGCTGTAGGATGTATTCAGAAGAGAAATGCAGACCCACGGCTCCTGCCTGCCCCTCCTTACCACAGCAGAGGTGAAAATTGCTAAACTCATTTCGTACAGCCACCTGTTCCCTGCAGCACACCCTGAGAGCTACGCCAGCCAGCTGGGGAAGGTCCTAGCCCAACTTCAGTTCATTGCCAGTTCTCTGTGCTGCAAGTTGTTAAAAAAATCCAGTATATTCTCTGTCCCGCTTCTACTCTGTACTCCCCTATGTGTCCCCCATGATCTTCTCACTCCAGGGGACAACTTTTCCCTCCCGCCAGAGGATGCTATGTTCCATTTGGCATTTTCTTGTGCTTTCTAGTGCTCGCTAGAATTGGTTACTAGTACTCCTCTTCCCAACCTTTTTAATACCTATCTGAACAAGATTGCTTGAAGAGTCCAGGTGGTTTGGAAGCCTATCATTCCCACCTTCTGTCTGTACTCACAGTCCATGGAGATGGCGGAGCATAGTCAATTGGCCTTGAAGAATTCAATTACCCTGTTGCCCAGCATTGCCTACAGCACATACACAAAAGGGCAACTCAAGGGAACCACATTTTCTGTTTGTAGGATTAGCCATGTGCTCCAGAGTGAGCAAAGTTGTTGTTAATTGTTTTGTATTTGGCCAGGTTAAGACAAGATAAAAAAAAAACCCAACACATTAAACGTTGTCCAGAAACCAAGGTCTGGGTATTGTCCTTGGGCACAGGGTGGTGCCAACATTGGGAAATCCACTGTGATTGTAGTAAAGATCATTTTAAGAGTCCACGTTGTTGTTTGACTTGCTTCAGAGATTGTTACAGGATGGCTGCAAGTGATTTGAATATTCAGGGCTACAGAAATATTTAATGCAACAAAGTTTAAAAAACACCCATGCTTTCTTAAAAAAGTAACCTTCTGATAAATGCCTGACACTACCTCTCTGTCACTGGCCAACATGCAATAAAATAGGACTGCTGCCACAAATCAAAATGGGTTCAAGAGGTCATTCATTCTCCTGGTTTGTGTAAAAAAGATCAGTGAGAACAGTATCTTTCTCCAGCATGTTACGACCCCAAATACATCTTAGAAGCCTGTGAGAGCCATCACAATGACACAGGTCGGTGTGCAACCACTTGCACAGAGCTAGTCAAATTCTTATGTTTCATAGCAAACAGTGGACAACAAATGACTTTCTTTTTTATTCCTTTTTGACTTTTAAAAACTTGTTGAGAGAAATACCTGGACCTTTTTTGCCAACTTCTGGGATATTTTGTCATGATTCGCCTTATAGAAGACAGTGATTCTAATCTCTTAGACAGCTGATATACTGACATATTTTCTTTCATGATGGTAAACTGCATTTGCAACTCTATCTTCCTTGGGCCACAGCTTCATAATTCTGTTTTAGAAGTTGCTGATTTTAAAAAACATATCATTAAAATATTTCAATACATTGTGCTCATATCAGAAAAGCCAAGAGCTCAAGTGTTCTCCAAGGAAAAGCTCACCTTACTGCCTCCTTCCTTTCCTCTTTTCTGACTTGAAAGCCTTTCAGTTTGGCTGTGAGGATACAGGACTCACAAGGAGGGTGGCTGGTGAGCTCTGGAGTACATCGAGATCCAGGTCTCTCTTGTTTCTTCTGGCCTTCCCATTCATGCTAGCCTCGCAGATTAATTTTAACTTTTTGCATGAGAAGAAACCATCTGTGCTACATTCACTAGAAACCTCAAAAATAGATCAGGCGATTATCTAATTTGCTTGGCTGCAGGCTTGCAATTTGGTAACATGTACTGGAACTCCTTCTTCCATGTCAGACACAATATGCTCTCCATGGGCTGCAGCCTCATGAGAGGCATAACTGCTCCAGTGTGGAGCACCTCCTCCTGAAATATGTGCCCCATCATGTCCCCAACAATGTCTCCTTCCACATGTCTCTTGTGTTCCTCCTCAGGTGGCTCTTCGGTGTCCCCTCCATTTCTCCTCTCCCTTGTCCCAGCTGTTGTGTCTTAAGCATGTTTGCAAAGGGTCAACACAGGCTCCCCTCACTTAAGTTTTCCAAGCGGAAGATATTTATGCTGGAGATAGAGCCACCTGGAACTGGCTATGACCAGCACAGGACATGGTGTCCTCCCACACAGGGCACCCCTGCACCCCCCAGCCACCAAAAACCTGCAATTTATGCCAAAGACCTTCCACCCCTAGAGCTGGATGATGGGGACAGACACACAGAACGTACCTTTACCACGGAGTCCATCCCTCCTCCCTGCTGAGCAAGCCACAGGGGTTAACACCCTAACTGAACGAGTGTGTGTCACAAATTTCGCTTCTTGTCCCTGCAAACAACAAGCCCAGGAATATAACGGCTATTTAGATCATTTACTATATTTTAGAAAAAAAAAAAAAAAAAGCAAATGATTCATATGGTATAAGCAACAACAATTAAAACCACTGCTGAAGGTACCAATAGGGTCATGAAAGCTATAGCAGTAGGGCTTCATCCAGACCCTGAAGAAAGCAGTAAACAATGTTCCCTTGATGCAGTGTGGGCATTTCCTTCTTTGTGGAGTAAAATTACGTGACAGATTTGATCTCTTACTCCAATTCTCCAATACTCCAAAAGCATTAGCTGAGCTCTGACCCTTTCCCCTGTGCAATTCTTCAGCTCGTGGTGCCAGATCTCTAAAGGACCTTCCACCCTACTCTGCCATGGCCTCTCCCTTGTCTTTCTGGAAGAGCTTTCTATCGCAGCCTGCAGGCTGAGAGGATGGATAGTTTTCAGCCTTTCTTGATACTTTTTTCAAGGTCAACCACACTATGTGTATTTCTGTATTATTCTTGGCCATGCTGCTAGTGGAATTGTGCTCCCCGTGTGCTCCCCAGTCTATCCCCAGAGTGATATGTAGAGATCCCACCATGGCCAAGAGGATGCCCCACCAGCTTATCAGGTGACAGCCCGGGGCATTTGTAACCATGCCTAGCTGTCAGGGCTTTTGGGCCATGGCATTAGTGTTCACCACTATTTCAGGGTCCTTTACATGTAAGGGGACCTCCAGCAGTCAAAGTAACTCCCTTTCACGGGGGCATCCCATTTGTAGGATCTGCAGAGTTGGCCCATCACTCCGTGTTTCCCTCCATCAGCAGATCCTAAAGCCCTTCTCCCTTGTGCAGGTCACTATTCAGAAGTGGCGTAGGCCCTGGACTCCCCTGAGCTCTGCTCTTTCAAGCCACCACCCCTCAGTTGGCCATCAGCCCAACTCCCCCATGTTACCGAGGCATCTTGATCCTTCCAGAGCCACACTGGGAGCACACAGCAAGCTCCAGGCCCCCCATGGCAGCACGGCACACTGATCTCCTGGGTTTTCACAGCAGCACCAGAGATTTGGGGTTGGTATGTAACTACGTCCTTTGGCCGCTCCTTCCTTCTTACGCATGTTCCTCAGACCTGCGGGTCACCTGCTCGGCTCACTGGGGAGCTTCTCACAAAAGCACACAGAGGCAGCAGGGAAAGCAATGAACAAGGGCTTCCCCTGAAACAACTATTTAAAATGAAACTGAAGAGCACCACCAGAAATCCTGGCTGTGGCTTGTAATGGAGGTTTGACATTTGACATTCCTCACAGTTCAACAGGAACTATCCACAAGTCTCAGCTCCCACCTAGTGACATTGCCAAACCAGAAGGCATGGCCAATCTGAAAATTTCAAATTTCTCGTAGCTCTGTTTGGGCTGTTCTGGTGTTTGTCATGGGGAGACACATGCATGTTTTCTCCTTCTTAACCATCCAAACACAGAAGGTATAAAGAAAGAAATTCATGCAGTCCAAGTGAACCTTACTGTGGTGGTACACAAGAACTGTTTTGTTACAGAAGCAGGTTGGGCTGGTCTAGATACCGATTAGGAGAAGAATAAAGGCACAAGTTTACTAATTTTCAGTATTTTGATTACTCACAGAATAATTTTTGATTAGTAATAATCTGCAAGTTCAGTGGAAATTTTAAGTGTGCTAATGGAAGTTTGAAGATAACTTTTAGTAAAAATGCTTGTGAGATGAATATATAAAAGTAAAGCCTACGAAGTCAAACAGAGTCTGAAAAGTACATCTAAAGATGGAGTATGCTGTGTTAAAAGTGTGTTTATTCTTTGAATTTTTCTACTCTGCAGCGTTTCTATACCACTAACCAGTACCTTAGCAATAAATAAAGAACATCAATTCCCTCTCCTCTTGCCTTGGGAAGTCTGTGAATTTCTGTGATAACTTTAGTTCTGCCAGCTAAAGAGAGCCAGTGAACCTTGTGCCTCACCTGATGCCCAGGGCATGGAAGAGCTTTGGCGTTTCCCCTTTGCTGGCTCAGCATGCCTGAAGACACCGAGAAGTGGAGGCGCCGCCACTAATCTTGGTACCTTGGTTCCAAGTGCCATCAACCAAACTGGTAAGTGCAGGTGTCTCGTAGCCAACTCAAACTCATTGTCTCTTCCTCTGTCAGGCTGAGCCCTTTAACTCCTCATTATACTATGAACCTCCACCCTACAAGGAAGCCTTCTCCAAGTCTTTTTGACGAATTAACCCTCTATTCATCAGACACTGCTTCCAGTCCTTTAAGTACGTTTATTGCTTCTCTCACTAATGTGGGACCTAGACAGTTTTGTAAAAGCCTTTAAAACTGCAGGCCTCAATCAGCCGTAATAGTATTTATTTATTCAGTGGACACAGTATTGGCGTTGTACCTGCATTCCTCTTCACTTCTCAGATTCAAACATCCTGGATTTACACTTGACCTCTTACTACAGCAACCCAGTGGAAGGTCATGCTTGAAGTTTCTTTGGTCTTTTGGCCTGAACGCTTATGCCAGACACAGTATCAACCTGACTGGGAGATTTTATTCATAGTCTGTAGTCAATTATAGAGCATGAAATACAGCATATGAGGATGAGATGGAGCTGCTGGATAAATAGGTGGTTGTGCTGCCAGCGGTGTCTCACGGCTTGCCAGATTGCTTGAGCAAAGGAAATCTCAGTGACAGTTTTTAATACTGTGTTGAGCTTGTGGTCAGAGAGGTCACAGGTCTTTGATTGATAGGAGAGGCAAACCTTCTAAGAAAAGCTAATATACATCAAATAGCATTTACTTCCTTTTAGTTCCATTAGTTAGATTAGCTAATGTTTAATTTATGGATTCTTTTGAGTATGGCTCAACACTGGGAATGTTGCCAGATTTTATTCTTTTTCATTATGCGATTATGGGTTTCCCCTCTTCTTTTAAGAGCTCATTTTTAATTTTTATTTTTAATGTAGAAAAATGCAGATATTCCCCCCAGTTTTGCTCATCAAGCAGATTCAGTTTACATATTTGTTTGGATTTTTTTTTTTGTTTTTACTTCTATCTAGTAGAAGTCATGATCATTTTGTCTTTTATTAACAATCTCAGTCTAGTGATAAATCATTTTCTTCCATCCTACCGAGAGCCAACACTGACTTTTAAGTACGGTCAAGAGGAATTAAAACAACACATCTTCCATAACGGTAAGTTATTACTGCCTGTAACTTATACAGCAAACACTTCCCAGTTTTGTATTTTTAGATGTTAGCCAGGTTTCAAGCAGCAACTCACCGCTTTTCTGGAGTCCTGCTTAGACCCACAGGTGTGTTTATTCTTTAGCACATGAAGCCATATGCACCAAAAACCTGAGCTTTGATCTATCACCAACTTTAAAACAACTGAACAGTATCACCACCTTTAAGTATCTATGAAGTTATTCCTCTTTTCCTGCTCTCTTCCAATCTTTGGTGGACTCCTGAGCAAACTCCAGGGCATGCCATCCCGTCCAGCATTCACCGCAGGCAGAGGTTTCCCACAGAGCTTTACAGAAACTTCCAGTCTTGCTCCCATTTTTTTCTACGCTAAGAGAAGCACTAAACTTTCTCATAGTGTCGCATCCTCTGCCAACTTACCCATCTACTGCTTAATACAGAGTCACCAGTGGAGATCATTTCCTTGCCAGCCAGGCCTGGAGAACATGCCATTAGGAGCTGGTGGGTTTATACTGTGAAAATATCAGCTGGGTTTGTCCCCTTCAGTGGTCTGTCCTGAACTCCCTTGGTGGCTGACGTGCTCAGCATGTGATAGCAATTCAAACACAGTTAGCCACTACTTGCCTTTTTCTGCAGCCTACACAGAGGCAAACTGGAAGTACTGTACCTGTGATGTAACACCTTTTATGTATATAATAACCTGTATATAATTACAGGTCCATGGTATGTCCTTCATGAAGCTCAGAGATACAGTACAAATGGATTTGTTACTTAAAGAGCAAGGAATACATTTCTTTAGGGTGCTGATGGTGCAGAAACTTCAACTGAAATTTGTTCCAGTTTATAAATGTTCTGTATGTATTAGCAAAAGGAGCTAGGAAATCTAGATGAAAAGCTACATGAGATGGAGCCACCAGTATCAGGTGTATGTGTGTGTGGGGTGAGATTGAAGCTCTCTGGTACTTTTATATTGTCTCTTCTAAAGAGAGGCAGATCAAGGCTGCTAACGCTCTCTAATTATAGAACCCAAAGATTCTTTTGGCCTCTCTTCATCACAGGCTCCTCCAATGTCTAAAATGTCCTCCTAGGAACCCTCATATCAGAAGTAACATTGATAGTGTAAATCATATGCCTAATTTCCCATCTTCCTCTTTGCATAGCAAATAGCATCACAAATACCAGTATATTTTTTTCTGAAATAGCATTATTTGGCAACTGATCCCCCAAGTGCAGTATAAACGTCTCTTCAAAAGCATGTCTCATGATCACACCCTTTCTCTGCCGTGTGTCCCAATATAGGTTATCAATATAAAATGTATTACTGTATTGTGACTGTAAAGCATTTTATAGGCACGCACATCCAAACATGTTTGATTATACTCACTTTGGTATTCAGTAACGGACTGGCAAAAGCACAGAGGTTTAATTGCAATAACACAATTCAAACTCGTCACCTTTGTTGCAACTCATTTGGTGTCAAACATCTATGCACAAACTTTTGGAATACAAGTGACTTAGGCACGGCCTACGGAAACCCCATCTCTGCAGACCAGAATGATGCACATCTAGATGTCACCTCAGAGAGCAGTACCTCCTGTTCTGTACTATCTCAGCATCTCATTCAGTCAATGTTTCAAGTGATTCGGATAGCGCTCTGAAATTAAGTCAGACATGGTGGGGCACACCGTATGTGGGGGAAGGTATGTAACGGAACAGTGCTATCACTATGCATCCTGCAGCTTCCTTATTGCACGCTCTCATAGTGAAGTACCTAATGCTGCTCAGCTTCTCAGCATCTGACTTTCTTTTCACCTCTAGCATGGAAATAACTGATTACCAACATGAAATTCTCCAAACCCAAGCATACTTTGAAAATGCAAATCTGCATATTTTTCCCCTTCCCCTTTGACGCTTAGTGCATATGAACCCTTAAACCGCTTAGCTACCACATAGGACACCTTCACATTTGCAAGATAGTCAACATCCCTCATGGAGAGTTTTTACCATGCTGATGGAGACACCCTTAAAAGCCTGGTAGAACACTGCTGATAGCTCACTTCATTTGGAGCAAGACTGAGCCACTGGTTTGCCATAAATAAAGAACACAATTTGCAGCTAGGAATTATTTCCCCATTTAACTTGTCAAAATACCTTCTTTGAGGTGGACTCCTCAAGAAATATTTGGAATTATTAAGTCTAGAGAGTTTAAAGCCTCAACCTGTATCATGTCCTCCAGAGTACTAACAAAAAGCAGAAGTAAAACACTGTGAAAGACAACGTGAGCTGCTCTCAAGTGATATTAGCATTATGTTAAGTCTTTACATAATAAAATGTGTTCCAGCATGATGTTCTCTGGCAGCACAGAGTGATGAATCCCAGTGGCACACTAGCACAAAGTTAAGATTTTTAGTGATGGAATTATTAATGCAAAGTGAAGCACTTGCAATCCTGCTTCCACATGTTGACCTTGTGCTGCATGACAGATGTTCTGCCTGGAAGTGAACAGGCAAAAAGCTCTTTTCTAGTACGACTTCTGACCAAGTTTCCCATAACCTAGCACTCACATGATGTGACTGCAGAAATCAAAACCACATGGCAACCCTTGGGTATTGCTTTGCCAATCGAGCGGGTCAGTACCAAGGACACAGGCACCAAGTTAAAGACGTGAGCTTGTCTTTACTTACATTTAAAGCAATAGAATAGTAAGAGAAACAGTACAGCAAGAATAAAAAGGCCAAGGTAATGCAGCTAATCACTACTACATATGACAGACTATAGTGGTTAAGAAAGATACATCACCAATCTCCCTAATACTTTATAATCATCCAGATCCACAGTTGGTGGGAAGCCCCAGCTACAGCAAGGATTTGAAGAACCTTTCCCAGGAACTACAAGGTCCTGTGCAGTGCGTCCATTTGTAGGTGAGGTCTCCAAAGTCGCTGTAAGAGCGTCCAGCTTTTATACTGCTGAATAAACAAGCTCACATAATTTCAAATCTAGAAACATCTGGTTTCACTCTCCTCTCAGATCCCACTGAAGCCTGGCCAGGGTTCAGGGAGGAACCAAGGGAGTTTCCTTTGTCTACTTGATTTTAAGCACCGGTTTCCAAACAAGGCCATATATCTGGTTTCACAGCCTTGACCGCCTGCCTCTAAGCAAGGAAGGATGCACTGTATCTTCACTAATGATTGTATTTTATCTAAGCTACAACTTTTGTTAATGATCATACATATTTCACTAACGATCATGCACATTTTGCTAATGATCGGATACAAAATATATATAACATTTGGTTGGCGGGTTCATCTAGAGGTCAGCTTTGGCTCAGGGCTTATTGCTCAGGCCTCAGTACTTCAGGTGTGTAAAACCTGCCCCCCTCAGTCACCGACACACCAGGGTTTGGAACCCTTCTCTTCTATGATGCACCTCTGTCGCAGCCTACAAAGTGTTTTTTATATGCAAGGCAGTAAAAGCTAAAGTGTTTTAATCATTACAAAAACAATCACCAGATCTGCTGTTCTGCATGCCTGCTAAGAACTCACCGTAGAAGGCACACTCCTAAGACATGGTAAAGAAGTTCCACAGTTAACAGCAGGCTGCATGACTTGGATGACTTTGAACTGCTTCTCTGTACTATATGAATATAAAATAGCATGTTATTGATTTTCCAGCTGACTTCTACCAAGTGCTGAGCATCCTGAGCCCATTCCAGAAAAGCACTTAAATATATTTTACTACTACTACTGTTCAAATATATTGTCCCCAGATCAAACCTGAGTAAAATTATTTTTGCTTATTTAAAAAGACAGGTTTTACCACCCCCACCCCACCGCCTTTTTTAAAAAAAAAATTAAATCACATTAGTTCAGAGCAGACAGCTTTTTGAACCTCTGTCCTTGGAAACTGTGGAAAAGAATTCCAGCAAAAGGGAAAAGAATATTTTTAATCTATACTATGATTGAGATGTTTTAAAAATAATCAGCCAGGCATGATGGTGACAGAAAAAACCAAAAAGGTATGTACGAAGGGGACACTCCTGCTTTTTAAAGTCAACTATGAAAGTCCTGCACTTGGAACAATGCCAGCATTAACCCTACTCTGCACAGGCCACAGGCTTGACTTGCAGCAGAAACACTGGGGAGCCAGCTGGAGTAAGAACCTCTGAAGCACCATGGCAGCCTTAGCCTTACTTAACAGCTACGCTTGCACCTTCTGGAGGCGAGTCAAATGGGCAGGAGCTGGCCCTGCTGCTGTCCGGTGTTGGCCGTTGGTCTGCAGGAGCACAGGGGTCACCATGCAAGCTCACCTTGGGTTCTTCTGGAAGTGCCTACTCAGACCGTGCCGGCAAGAGTGGAGTAAGAGCTTCATCTGAAAAAGTTGCAAAGAACTTGAAAGACTCTAGCTGTGCAGCCACGCTAAAGGCCAGTGTAACTAAGACACAAAACTGGAACAAAATAGTTCAAGAGTCAAATGAAAAATGATCCCGGCAGAGCAGGGTTACTTGGAACAGATCACTTGAAATAGGCACCTAAGTAGCTGCCCCATCCTAAACTGTCCCTGGCAAAACTCAGCTGGGCCAAGACTACAGCCTTTGTTTCACTGAATTTAGAGGGGTTTTTTCCCCTCCACACTATCATAAAAGTAAACACTGATAGATTACATTCCTCCGTAATTCAGAAGCATGTAGACTCTCGTGGTGCTTGTGAAAAGGACGCTGTTTAACACTGCGTTAGTCTAAAACAGTCTTGGAAGGAGAACACGGGGACTTCCCAAAGTCTCAAACCTCTAGAGAAAACCCCCTTGAGACATCCATGCAGGATTTGACTGACAGAAAATACAACTACTGAGACGTATTTTATGCAAACTACAGAAAGAAAACACATATGGAAAGTAGGTGGCAGTCACGTGGCATTTTGTAGTAGTCCACGTTTTCTCTTTATAATTTTGTTGCATTCAAACAATTGTGCTTCCAGGAGAGCATTCTTAAAAAACTGGCCTGCACAAGCACGGCTTTTGGTATTTATTTTTTTTGTTGTGTTTTGGTATTTGTTTGTCTTTAAAAGGATATCCTGTTTCATTCAAACATAAACCCCATTTTTTATGCTTAGTCTGAAATATCTTCTAGATATTTCACAGTCCCTCAGTTAAGGCACAACACACAGCTCCAAATTCACTGGACAGACTCATTACTTGGCAAAAGAAGTTTCTGTATGAGGAACACTTACAGTTTTTCCAGCTTGTCTGGATGAGAGCTCCACAAAGTCATCTTAAAAGATTCCTTTCCCCCTGCCCCGAGAGTGATCTGGAAGGGAAGCCCTAAGGAAAGCATTATGGCTGCAAAACCAATTTTGCCCATTATGTTTTGATACTGGGATACTTCAAGCTTACAGTCAAGAAGACATTACCTTGCCAGCCATAGCTTGCCTATCAGTTTTGAATAAGCAAGATTAGGAACTAAAAGATGATCCAAGAATGGAGAAAACAAGAGTTTCAGCACTAGATCCCCGAAATACCTCAGCTCCCGAGGCATGGATTATTATGGATACAAGGAATATCACCTATTTCAAGCAGCCCTTCTTTTCCCAGGCAAGCACAAAGCAATAATGGTTGACATTGGTACCATCACACTTGGGAGCCTTTCAGGAGTTCTACGTGTGCAGATTAAATAATCAAAAAGATGAGAGGGCTCAGAGGAAGGGACAGTGACCCAAACAGCCCAAGCTCCTCTCAGCCTTTTGTAAGGCAATCCTTCCAGTTTTCAAAGCAACAAAGAAAAAGTTCAAAGAAATGCCTAATCACAGTGTACACAAATAGGGAATTTATATAAAGAATAGGTTCATTAGCAAACTAATTAATTTTCCACTTTTATTTAGTTGGTTTGAGCTACAAATAACATCACTTTAAGTCAGGATGATTTAACTCTTGCAGCCAAGCTAGAAACCAGCCTGTAGCTTTTCATAAATTGTAACGACAGCTTCAGCATTGTCCCTCTCTCCTTCAGAAAGATGTTGCCTTGTTTCACAGTAACCAGAGATCATAGACTACCAGGTTGAAAGGGACCTCAAGGATCATCTCTTCCAACTTTTCCTGGCAAAAGCATGGTCTACACAAGATGTCCCGCCACCCTGTCCATCCATATCTTACAAGCATCCAATGCTGGGGAATCCACCATTTCCCTGGGGAGATAATTCCAGTGGCTGACCGTTCTCACAGTGAAAAATGGTCCTCTTGTGCCCGATGGGAATCACCCCAGGAGTAACTTTGACCCATTACCCCTGTCTTCTCCATGTGACGCCTTGTAAAAAGGCAGTCTCC
>JAVJGJ010000037.1:28509758-28521735 GCA_035590215.1 Microhierax caerulescens
TTTGACATGTCTGGCCAATTTCAGTTTGAGCTGAGCTTTTGCTTTTCTAGCTGCATCTCTGCACACCCTGGCAATGCCCTGGTAGCTCTCAGTGGGTATCTGTCTGCCTTGCCATCTCTGGTAAACCTCTCCTGGTTTTGAGCAGGCTCAGGAGCTTGCAGTTAAGCCAAGGGGGTCTCTTGCTCCACCTACTTCCCTTACCTTTAAAGGGAATGATCTGGTTTTGTGCTTCCGGGAGAGCATTCTTCAGAAACTGCCAGCACTCGCTAGTTCTTTACCCTCCATGGAAGGTCCCCACAGAATCCCTCCCTTCTTGAGAAAACTCATTCTATAGTAACTTCAGACAGAGCTGCAGGTATTTTCCACATACAATAGCTGCTTACATGTCTAGGTGAAAATGCAAGGTTACCCAGCTTGCATAACGCCTTCGGAGACTTGAGCGCAGAAACAAAGCTTATACATCTCCTTGGATATACAGCCAGCCGCTCGGCTCCTCGGCCGCGGAGGGACCATGAGTTGATAGAGCTCCTGTTCTTCTGGCTGACTGGCTAAGCCTCAGAAAGACACTGGCCTCCAGTCCAGCGTGCCTTTCAGAAGACACATTAAAGCCTGGCTATCCAGGAATGAGTGACCCCAAATTACAATATTGCGTCAGAGCAGTTCTCCCCCACCCAGAGCTTCCGCGGCAGATAACAGCGCAAGGTGTGACTTTGTTCATTAACCGCATGGGTAAGGACGGGCAAGGAAACAGTCATGACAAACAAGCTGTGGCAGCCTTAGTCAGAATGGCCTCTGGAAACAAAGCTCACTAACAAAGTGGTTTATACTTCATCAGATACTTGAAGTAAGGAATCATTTAACTGCAAGTCAGAGCCTATTGAACAGCTAAGTGGAAACAGGGTGTGTGTAAAGGACTTTCCATCCTTGAGAAAACAGGGAACTTTCTCTAACGAGTGAGTTTTAGGAGTTCATTTTGGTGATCCAGTTCTGAGTGGTCCATGACTTACCCTCTGCCACGGACTGAATTAAATACACTAAGCCAAGTTAATAGGTCACTTGATGCTACAATTAGGACAGAAAAGGTACTTGCTTTGAGCTGCAGACATTCCTAAGTATGTTTAGGGTTTTTTTTTTTTAAGAGCATTGTATGAAACCCTGAAACCAGGAGTTGAATGTTAATGAGTTTTGAACACACTTTTCTTTTCCAGAATACAAAAAAATTAAAAACATCATGGTTTAAGAACCTGATTTTCAGTGAACCAGAAACCTTGCTTGGTATGACTAATCAGGTATTTATAAGAGCAGAAGTTTAATAGTTTCTTAAACTGAAGGGACCTACTACGAAGACTGGACAATTTTAGCAATTCCACCAAGTTTCAGTAGAAACAGTGTGTGAATCATTAACATGATACAGAGTACAGAAAACAATAATCCCCTCTGTTTGATGAAGTTAAGAGTTCTCCCACTTCACTCCCAACATCCATCCCAACTAACAGCAGTGGTTAGTCCTGCAGGGAGTAAAATCTGAGGTGCAGTGATACTGCACTACTTGCAGCCTAAGAACTAACTATTGGTCATGCAGCTCCTTCTGCTCCTTCCCCCCACCCAAATTCACTCAACTGATGCTCTCAGTTCTTAAATCACAGAACGGTTTGGGTTGGAAGTGACATTAGAGGTCATCCAGCTCCCACCCCCCTGCCACGGGCAGGGACACCTTCCACCAGACCAGGCTGCCCAAAGCCCCATCCAGCCTGGCCTGGGACACTTCCAGGGATGGGGCATCCACAGATGCTCTGGGCAGCCTGTTCCAGGGGCTCAATGCCCCCACTGAAGCAATTCACTTAAAATTATTTTACTTTTAAAATTCCAACAATATCTTTTAAGAACTAGTTGCATTTTATAGGTTTTTTTTCTTCCATTTACAGCAGAACAAAAGAAATCTTTCAGTACTGGCACAGAAAACTGACTCTGTCCTTCACTGGTACTCAGCAGTCACCAGAAGGAGACTCACAAGAAGTGGCTGCAGCAGACTTTTTTTTTAACTGAACTCTTGACTGACAACCAACTTCAGTCATTTAAAGGCAAAACAACTATGATTAATAACAGCTGAAAGTCTCCCTAAGCCATGTATTCTGACATCTGCACTTTTCAAAAGCCTTATTCTACAGTTCTATCGCATGGTTAGGAGCTATTAATAAAGACAGTTTCCAACAAGATATAATTCAGTTACAACACAACAGTACTAGAAGTATTTCTATAAAGTTTGAAATGTTTTTAATATGTACATTCTTTCTTAGTAAATATTAAAGTAGTGCTTTTCTTGCACTTTTTTTCTTTAGACTTCTAAAAGGGCATCAGAAATACAGTTTTCACCCCCCTCCAAACCAATGCACAGTTGTTACCTTCATAAGAAGCACATATGAATTCTGTACACCTTTCCCTCCCCACAAGAAATAAAAATATGCCATGACTATCCAATTACACATCACAACAAGTTTAAATTACGCATACAAATAATTCCAGAGTATTTAGAAAAACCCAACATATTGGATTTATGAAACCATTCCATGCATTCAACACCAAGAAAAAAAAAAAAGGAAGAAGAAAGAAAAAATGATTAAGTTTCTTTAAATGGTGTTTTGTCTTTCTATCCAAGTACCAGAGACCGGATTCAGTGTATCATTAAGACTAACCAATGCTTGAGTCATAGAAACATGACAGTACATAGATAACCAAGTTTCTATTTATAGACAATATGCTATACAGTTACTACCTCTTTAATGAATGTCAAATAAAGCAAGTTTCACTTTCTAAGACGTTGAAACTGCACATTAAGAAAACAGTAAGAGGTGCTGCTAAATAGGTAACAACATTTTGAAAGGAAAGCTATGTATTTATATGATCCTGCTTAGTAGTAGCAGTTAATATAGCAGGGTTCCTGTGTATAGCAGGGTTCCTATGTTGTTAGCTAGTTTGTTTCTTTTTTCCAAAATGACAAGCTATTAAAGAGCTAGAGCTTACTAACCCAGAAATATCAATTTTACCTTCCAGAGGGAAAAAAAAGAAAAAAGAAAGAGAATTTATGCAGTGAAAGCCCCTGGGTAGTACCTCTCATTACATAAAGTCTTTATATTTTCTACAAGAGTCTCGTAGCACAACATACAGATTGGAAACAGACATTTCAGACATGTTACAAACCTGAATTCAAAGAGTATTTTTTTAACCTTTACTTTATGAAGTTATAATATTACTTACACGCAAAGGACTCTGCATGACTTTGTAATATGCTATTTTTGTGTTTGCCTTAAGGTACTCCATGAAAAGCTGTACTTCAGTTCTAAATTTATTTTACAGAAATCTCGACAGGTATCAGTCTCAGGCATTACTCCTTCCTGGTACATAAATCAATACCATCAACATGCTCAATTTATTTTTAACAAATAAATTTAGAGTGTCATATGTTCCTGATATACAGGGGTTAATACCTGTGCAAGTTAGTATCCATTTATTAGGAAAGCTCTCCATTAGCAAGGTGTATTTTCAGTACAATTAAAAGCAGCTTGCTGCATTAATTATTCTCGCCTTGCAATACTGTTGAACAGTCAAGTACAGTTAAGAGTACAAGATCGTTGATCAGTACTATGTGTTACAGCTGTTAACAATTCTGTTTGTGCCACAAAACCAGAAGTCAATCGTTAAAACAAAATCTTGGCTCTTTAACTGAATTTACCAGGCGATGTTAATTACCATCCTTATCAAATTTTTGTAAAGACTATTTACAGTGTACATGGCTGAGCATGCACCTTACAGTCACAAACACATCTGCCAGTTTGATACCATGTAATTACACAGTGCCTGAAAATGACAACACATCTTAAACACCGTTTTAATTAACAGTTTCAAGTGGGAAATGGTCTTTATTTTACAACTGCTATACTTGCATGAATTATTATTTTTTTTTAATATAAAAACGCTTACTCCTGTCCAGAAGTCTAGACACATTCTACATACTACAGGTTAAGGCAGTAAAAAAATGTGTTCCTGATAACTGGTCTTGACAATGTCAATTAAAGCTGTCTGAAGCCACTCCAGCTCTCCAACAGATCTCTGAAATCCCAAATAATTTTTGAGGGAAACTCCCCCCGACTTTGCTTTCTTCAGAGTTTTAGTAATAGAGAACAGAACAGAACTGGGTATGGTAAGTTAAAAAAATTAAAGGAAGGGAACATGTGATTTCAATTCATCCCATGAGTTTAAAAGTTGAAAGAATACAGTTTTAGATGGGAGTTGGAATCAACCAAGAACAGCAGGGAATGAAGGAGAAAATCAATTTTATGCACATTACTGCATTCTTAAAAATATACTGTTATCTTCAATAATTCAAGTAAGGTAATAGACATTATCAAAAATAACTTCATGAACCATACTCAAGTTTCAAATCACATTCTCAAACTTTTAACCCAAAGCAGTTTATTGTGTTAACTTCATATAATAAACCATGAAGGTCTGACTGTACAAATGGTTAATGATTTGCACTTGTGATTCCTGTAACAGCTAGCAGACTTGCTAACCAACTTACTGTAAAGATATGGCAGATTATGTATTTAATCAAAGCACTTTGATTTAGGCATGAAACAAATTCAAATGGTTGACATTCTGTGCTTCTAATGCATCACTCAGAGACGCAAGAAACACCCACTATTGTACAGACAATTATTTTTACAGAAAACCCTTCCTTGAAATTAATCTTTTATCCGCAGCTGTAGATGAGTATAATCTGTTGTAAACAGGGCACTGTGTTGTAAAACCAGTTTTTTTAATTAAGATTTCTCTCCAAAAGTTGGAAAAACAGACTCTTCAGAATGTCTTTCAAATGTAGTATGTTCTGTTTGCTATATCATAAAGTTACTTTCCTTTGACTCCTTTTTAAAGATGTTTGTGTTCACAGCAGTTCTGTTTTTAAAAATTGTTTGAAACTTATATAAAATTCTGTACATGTTCACAAATTATTGCATAAACAGCATAATCTTCATGACAATATTCAGCAACACATGTCCATCTCAGGAAGTTCACGTTTCCCTTCTTGCTTTTTTCTTCTTTTTAACTTGTTTGGGGGATTCCCAGCTTTCTTCAGACTTTGCTAAAAACAAAACACAACTACAGTGTCAGGACTGAGTAAGTTTACACAGTTTAAAAGTTTGACTTTTAAAAATCCTGGACAGTACACCCCACATTATTATGAAGTAATTCAGAACAATCAACTAGCATAATTTTTGAAGGAGAGTTATATTTACTTGCTTCTCCCAAATAGTCTAATTTGAAGCACATCTAAACAAACATTTGCTAATTTCAACCTACTTTTTTATACCACAAATACAGAGAGTGACACACAACAAAGGTCATTCCTTTGTAAACGTATTATTTACAGTAAAGTCATCATTATTTTTTGGCTAACTGGAAATAATGTACATGTACACAATTGACATTAAACATTCACTTTTATCAGATTACACTGCTTTTAACCACTAAATATGACATGTCAAAAGTGTTTTTAAAAACAATGAACTATGTTAAGATGTGGTTACAAGGAACCCATAATCAAATAAAAAAGCACTATGTTGTTTTATTAAAAGAGATTACCTTAAAACATGCTGGCTGTCAAAAGTGGTAAATCAGGTAACACACTTTCTGTGCTGAACATCAGAGACATTCTTTCTATTGCTAAGGCATGAATCAGTCACAAAAGCCTTCATATTTTAGAAAAAAAAGTTGTAAGCTGGTACACTGACTTGAAAGCTTTTGTTTAATATATTCAAAACCAAGAAGCCAACTAGAGTGGTTGAGTAAGGCTAATATTATGAAACCATTTAGTTTCTTCTACAGTCATTAAGGACTGATATAATACTTCAGCACTTAGCCAGGAACTTCTTATGAAATGTCATTATTAATCTCATTAAAAAGTGTAATTCAAATGACTTTTTTTTTTTTGTTTAAGCAATGCCTTTCACATCCTGACTTTCCTTTCAATTTTTCTGTCTTACTGGGCAAGTACTTCAGTACAAGCACTTTTGCAGAGTAACACAGTGTATGTTTGACACCTCTGGGCACAACATATTTTTGAAAAGCAATACACCTGCAGTAGTTCTGCCTGACGCATGTGCTGTTAGGCTGTAACAAAAATAAGTGCATTAGCCATTACCTTTCCACTGCCTTATTAGCACCTGTTTTCCTCCATGACTACTACATTGCATGGAAGTGTATTGAAAAAATGTTAGTGACCTAAGCTGAGAAGTCAAAAAGAAAACTGAATTGCTTATATATTTTTTTTTCCAAACAAACATCCTGTCAACTGCTATGTTAGTACCCATCTTTTCCACTGAAGACTCACAAGCAGGCCTTTGAAACAGTGTGGCAGAACCACTTAAGTCACAGCATGGAGCTCCAGTCCTGATGGTAAGGGGTACTTCCAAATGTCTGTTAAGGACTGGACCAACAGACATTTTCAGTCATCCAAGCCCACAAACTCAGTTTTTCCTCACAGGGAAAGCACATTTGTCAAAGTACTTCAACAAAAGCTAAAATACGGCCAGATATAGAAATGAAATAGGTAAATACCTGATATGGCACATTAAACCTGAAACGCAGGGCAAAATATTGTAACTATATACTCTCTATGGGAAAAAAGTACACCCTGAATTCAGACAAATGAATTGTAATGAAACATACTTACTCTGTGGAGGAGGCACACTGTTTTGCTTAATATTGGGACTAGAAACATCTGTCTCTTGCAGCATCTGTGGCACTTGGGAAGCCATCTTGTCAGAATCGCTCTCCGATACAATTACAGATGGCTCAGTAGAAACAGCAAGCGAAGGAGCCTCCTCAGGCTATTTGAAAAACAGAAAAAAGTTTCCAAAAGTCTAAGTCATACAACAGTAAAACACTCTTATGCAGTGTTATTTTGGGGGTATACTTAGCAGCTGCTGGGAAGACAGCATTGAAAAAATTAAGCCAATATGAAAATCCTTCAATATTTTAAATCAAGGCTGCAAGACTATGACTGCCATCTAGTGCCAACACTTTTAGTTGCATACAAACCACGCGAATTCTTAAAATGTGACATGCCAAGAAAAGGCTAACAATCACTAAGATCCTAAAGAAGTCCTATAAAACATAAACGTTCAGAAGAGATGCAAAACGGTGACACAAAAACATTTTTTTTTTTTTGCAAAGCAAACAGGCAAGTTGTGTAGGTCCAAATACACAACTCAAATGAAAATAAAACAATTTTTTATAATATTTAGGAAGTATTTGCATTCGTTCCTATCAACTGCTCAAAAGACTCTATATGCTTATATTAGAACAACAGATATTTGTGACAGCAGTCAAGTATTTCAGTGGAAACTGCAGGAATAACTGCCTAGTAAGATACTCTTAGTATTATTCTCCAATTATCCTGCCTATTTCAAAGATACTGGTGTAGAGACAAGACCTAACTGTAGCTTACTGTGTAGCACTTACTGTAATTCAAGTACAGTAAAACAGCACTCAAAATGCAAAACCCATTTTGACATTCCAATAGGAAAGCCAGATCATAAAGAATATATGACCCCAACAGCAGGCAACCTAATGAGAAATGGCTTCAAGTAAGAGTATTTTAGAAAACCGTGCTTCAGTCAAGTAATAAATCCCAAACTTTAGGATGTTATTAAGTAGTCATGGCTGTAGTTGTGCCACAACAGCCAGGACCGGGAACCATCACAACAGAACAGTGCAATCCACATCCAGCCCTTGATGTGGATGCACAGATCCTAGTTATGGTCACCAGTTTGTACTGTTTTCAACACGAACGTAAGCATCTCAAAAATGTTGTCAGAACATACAAAAGAGCAAAATGATAAATGGTTTTTACTTTATCATACTGAGCAAGAAGTTCAACAGCTTTAATTGAAAGAACCCAACACATGAATTTGGAGGGTAGCAGTTTGCTAACCTTTTATGAATAAAGGAGTTTGCTGTGCCCTTGCACATCAACTAGAACAAGTCTGTTAATAACTAAAATTGCAGTATTTCTCTTATCTACTGAAAATAGGGTAATATTGATATTTTTAAATCAACCACGCTGATTAAATAAACTCCCATCTTACAGGATTTCCAATCTCAGCCAATTCTTATGTTATCTAATGGTTAGCAATCATCAGCTACATAAATACGAATTCCAACAAAATGCATGTGGCCTCTAAAGCAAGGACAAGTTAAAGCTCCTAGTTCTGCAAGTAATTGATTCAAATCACTGGTATGGTATTTCATCAGGACAGACTCACTCTCCACCTGCAGGTAAAGCAATTCAATCAAGATTTAAATGGCATACAGCTATCTCGGGTTGACTTACAAACATGTTGCAGCTTGAATGTTAAAGCATGCAGGATTACCACAAACGTAACTAACAGATACATACAGCATTATATGGCCATTTTTCTAAAAAACATACTTCTGTCTGAATTTTGGATGAGGGGAAGTGGAAAGCAATACCAAACATTAGAACTAGGTACTACTCTTTGCTAGGATATTCTGTGTTAATAAACCAGTTCAGACAGGAAGCCTGAAACCATGAATAAAGCTTATTTGATAATATAAACAGTTACATGCATAGTTTTACAATTTATTAATGAAGTAGTGACTTGTGAGATTGTTACAAATAAAGGGCTTCCAAAGAGATCTCTTAATTCAAAACCTGTGCTTGTTGATGAAACACCAAAGGAAAAATATCACCACCAGATAAAACCCAGGCATGTTCAACATTCAGCTGTTTCTGGTCTTTATGAGGATATTCTGGATAGTAACTTATTTGTGTTCAGTTTATTTTTCCTCATGTTTGGTTCTCACGTTTTGAGGCATTTGCTCAAGACTAGACTACTTACCATGGAAACTTAAGTCAACAATTTCACACATCAGTCACAGACTTGTTTATAAAACTTTTTGTAACAGCCAAGTCAAACAATATCAGAAGGCATCTCTGCATGTGTGAAATTACGATGAAGCCAAATCTGATAGCAAGGAGACTTGATAAAGACCACAGGCATTGTCAGATGCAACAATTCACAAATCGTCCTTTATCAAGTCCAACTAACTTCCAGAGAATGTTGCTAGTAATCGTTTTGTTTGTCCTCTACCCTCCCCAGCAAGTCTTTGTAATACAGACTATGTCTAGTTTCACAAAATTGCCCCTAATACAGCTATATACAGGCACATATATGAGCAGATTGAATATAAGACCCAAGAAAAACAGGAGCACTCAAGCCCTGCAAAAACAGTGCATGGCATAGGTCTCCATCAGAACTGATGCCATCAAATCACCTAGGAAGCTGTATATGGTACTGAAGAACTGAGCAAAGTCTACTCAAACTAGGCTGGTATTTTGGCAGTGCCAACATCTTAAGAGAAAAAACAAAGATTAACAGAATCATTACATGTATAGCTGAAAAGTATTTCTCAAATCGATTTAAATTTCCAAACAGCAAAAGCTAGCCTTTTGAGACAAACCATTGCAATTCTTTCTAGATGTCAACAGCACCCACCTTGATGTCAAAATCCAAACTAATTTCCAGTCTACACTTTTTCAACTATGGCCTCCAACACTTTTTTTTTTTTTTTAAAAAAAAAAATAATACACACACTGCCAGGAATAAAACCACTTGCACACATAAGCAGATGTCTTTTTTTAGATACATCTTCAAAAAACCCAAAACCCACAAACCCCAACTTTTTAGTCAGACTGGATAGCTGTTGCTAAACTTGAATAAAGGTTGAACTGAACCTAAACAAATATAGTAGTATCTCTACTTTGATGCAGCATATTTAGAATAATCTGAAAGAATGTCTAAATTTAATTTTAAAGACAAAGTAAAATGCGGAGTGGCTCAACACTGATATATTCATTAGTTTCAGAATAATCATGTTTCTGCATGTCACTGTCTGTTTCTCTTTAGTTTCCACTAAATTGCCAACAAATTCTCAATTTGTTACAGTCAGAATCATTCCACTGCCCTTTCAGCAAGGGTATAGCTAGAATAGTGTGTCCTGTGTATTGTCCTTTCCTCTCATCAACCTTCCAGCAAGGGGATAGCTAGAAGAGTAAGTCCTGTCTGTTGTTCTTCCACCAAGAGGGCAGCTAGAATGGTATGTCCTGTTTACTGTCCATTCCTCTCATCACAGTTTAAAATGGAGGCTGTAACAAGGATCAGAATTTGGCAGGTATTCCCAGTTACTAGCCTTTCACATTTCTTATACCATTGCCAACCATTTAGTTTCTCATGTTTTTAAGGGTCTTAAATGAAAATGTATTTTTCCTGATGTGCTGTATTGAGCTAATATTTCTTGGGCTGTGTAGGATGCACAAACATGTTCATATAACTTTGGGATATCAGACAAATGTTGTGGAAGGAAAACAGGAGACCAGTGGGCTTTTACAGGAGAGAATGAGAAGCTCTTAATTTTTGGGTGGCATCAGAGTAGTGCCATTGGTGTTGTAATAAGTTAGGCCATGTAAGCGAAATGTTAGACAATGGAACTTGGCACATGACAGTATCTGAAATGAGTGACAAAAGGTGTCCAAATGAAAGCACTGTTTTATAAAATTGAGTGGATTTAGAAACATGTGGAAGCAACGAGACCCTATGTGTCTGGATGACTGCAGAGAGGTTGTAGTTATGTAAGACTCCCAAGTTACAGATGGGTGAGGTGAAGAAGAATGGTAGTGGTTTCAGAAGTAGCAGCTGAAAGGGGTCATGGGGAAGATCTTCAAAAGAAAAAGGGCAAGTTACTGTTGTCACATTACATATAATTTTTACTGTAAAACAGAGGAATATGGGATAGAAAGATACCTCCTGGGTGATCATATCTAGTCTACTGCTG
The DNA here is from genome assembly GCA_035590215.1 of Microhierax caerulescens. NCBI lineage: Eukaryota > Metazoa > Chordata > Aves > Falconiformes > Falconidae > Microhierax > Microhierax caerulescens. The sequence continues at coordinate 28,520,673 of JAVJGJ010000037.1, forward strand.
TGTCAGGTTACACCATTTTAAATAAACTTCTGTAACATCTCATGCTCCAGGTCTGATTGTGGAAAGCCTTACAATTTCCAGTCTAAGTGTATTTAGGTTCAGTACGCATCTGTTTGTTAAAACATTGCTCTTGCTCTGCTATTCAAGCGTTTTCTGGATTTCTAGCTTGCTTATCCCTATTGGACAAACCAAGCTCTTTAATCCCCTTTCAGAAGGTAGTCTTCTCATTCTTTCCATCACTCCACAGTCTGTCTTTGTGTGTTGCAGTGTGAGTGCACTTTTGTTGAAGCCTTAAGGAGTTTCACATGGTATTTCCCAGCAGAACAAGGGGTTTCACTAGAACACATCCAAATTTGTGAGGAAATGTAGGTTGTTTAGCTGCTTGGAAAGAACTGTCTTTTTCCCATTAAAAATTAAATTTCCCATTACATTAAAAAAGAATTTTTAAAGATTACTTAATTTATGATATAATCTTGGTAATATGGCCTTTGTTATCTCAAGATTTTAAGTGCTGCACTTCACAAACCTAATGAATCACCAAGTTTGTTGAAAAGCTGTGAAAGAGGCAACTTGTATTTTTGATACAACTTAACAGAATTAAGGACTAACCAAGGAATTAATTCTTTGTAACACCTGTCTGTATTTTTTCTGTTAATGAGCTGTCCCTATATATGTAGGTTTGGTTATGGCAGTTTTTGCTAGTGTATTGAGATACATATACAGATGAAGCGCAATTGTAAAGTTTTTTTCTTCCCTTCAACTGTATTCTTTTATTCCAGCTTTCTCAGATAGAAGTTACATCTGCATACTGTAAATATTTGGAAGACACATACACATGAAATTTATCTACAGCATATTTAGATAAGTGAGAGGAAAGTAAGAGTCCAATAGGAGACACTTAAATTATCAAACAGCTTAGTGCATTGGTGTTCTGGGGGAGCACTGCTTCAGCACCTGGCAGAACTCTGGTCACTCATAGTGACAGGAGAATGGCCATTATTTCCTTTTTCCTGGCTGAATGAAGTAACTGCCCTTGGTTTGATTAAGGATGGTGTGGGTCCTC
>JAVJGJ010000037.1:28526803-28538288 GCA_035590215.1 Microhierax caerulescens
CCTCAGTAAGAATCCTTTATGAGTGATGTATCTGAGAGTAAATCTTACCAAGCCAAAAGTCACCTTGTAACACTGACATTTTTTAACAACCTTATTTTTCCTAAGACTAAGTCCCTACTCTATTTTGCTATAGTACATTTATGATGGTACATATTTGTGTTGTCACAAAGGAATAACAGATTTAAAGGGTGAGTTATATAAAAATTAAAAATATCTGAAAGTAAGTTCTAAGCCTTAGACTGTCTGTTTAGTAGAAAGTTACAGCAAGCCAATTTTAAACCAGAACACCTTGGAAAAGATCATCTGCCATCTCACATTTATATTAACATCAAAAATATTTCTCACCCTCAAACTATGCCAAACTGAAGAAGAGGCAAACATGGTCTGTCTACCACCATGGGATTCAGTTTAAACATTTGAAAATTAAGTCAAAATGAAAAGCAGTAATAAGCACAATTAAGTTTACTGACAAACATTATGAAACCAGATACACACTAAGAGAACTCAAGATTACTTATAATAGATTCCCACCTCTTGCTTTCAAATAAAAATATTACCTCAATTACATTTACTTTGGATAATAAAATTTACTGATTTGAAAAAACAATTACTGCCCAACATAACACTATAGTGTACCTACTGCCCTCTCACTACTTGATTAAAGAAAAAAAATCCATTCTTTTTGTTAATAATAAAAATAAGCAGTATTTGTACATACAGTTAATTTCCTTGTCCCGAACCTGATAAAGCAGTAAGGTATATCTGTGTATCACATGGGAAGTTTTAGACCAATTACCCTGCTTCTGTTATCATTCTCTTGAATTAGTTGACAGCTATGACCAAATTACTCTATCAACAGAAGCTACAGCCATAAACATCCTATACTCAAAAATGTGAATAAATCATGTTTTGATAATATGTAAAATCTATTACTTTCAAATGACTAACTGAAATGTGCTTCCTTCATCCTTAAACAAGACAAAAGAGAAGTTTCAAAACAATCTGGTATCACAGCAGTCATGCCAAAACTAGTGCAATCAAGGACTGCATCAATCCATTCCACTTTGCAGTCATTAAACAGGAAGCTGTTCTTACAGAGAAGATAACATGCAAGGCAGCTTCTCTTGACCTTCTTCAAGGTCAACTTGAACATTTCAGGCAAATGACCTAATGAGAGGCACTAAACTACTTTTCTTAAACATTGGCAGAGCTGACTGAATAAAGCTATGAATTACAAAGGCAGTTCAAATGGTGAATTTAAGGTTGAAGCATTCTTCACAGGTAGTTTCACTTAGAAATATTTAGGCATGGCTGTACCTTTATTATAATACATCCCTATTTAGGGAGAGACTGTGATAAAGAACTACAAGAATATTTTAAATTGGCAGGGAAGGAAAAGGGGACAGGAAACACCAATTTTAGCACAATTCCCAAGTAATTTCTGTGACTTCTATCCTGCATATGCTTTCTATACACATAAGAACTTCCCAATGTTTTCTAAACAAGAAAGTAAGTTAAACTAAATACAAGTGCCTTATGTCATGTTAAGTTTTCAGTAAGGTACGAACATGTAAAAGTAAACTCTGTGAATGAAATATAATCTGCTAAATATGTCATTTGCCTACTTGCAGATTTTTCTCACCATTTGCAGTAAGACTGTTTTAATTGATTACCAAGATTTTCGAGCAAAAGCCAGAACTACCTTAAAATGCATGAGCTTTCTCACTTCTGAATTTCAATGTCCAAGTATTTTTCCTAAAAATTAACCATTTTCTATTGTCTTTCATCAAAATACTTTTCCCTGCTTTCTTCAAACTGCCAACTAGCTTTACAGAAATGAAACGTTCCAGGTTGTTTTTTTTTCAGATGCTCACAATTGGCTAATATAAGTAGGTAAGTAACAGTAACTATAAAGTAACAGTAATTAACAAAATGTTGTTAATGAACATTTTAAAGGAACATACTTAACCCAGACCATTCGTCATCAACAGGGGGTTGAGCATGACTTAAATCCCACTGAAAATCTGAAGTACCAGTTTGAGAGACTGATTCACTGTTGGATCCTGAAAGACAATAAAATTGTACTTGTAAGTTAACAAGCTTCCCCAGTTTTCTTGGGTGAAAAAATTCCAATCAAAGTAGTAAAGGAAGACAGGAGGCTCACAGAAAAAAAAAAGTCTGATTCTAAGGACTGCACAGGACAGGAAAACTACAAGGGTCTTGAAAATTACATATAATCAGAAAACAAGGGAACTGAAGAAGGAAGACAAAATTAAGTCAGGAGAAGAATTATGAAAAAGAAAAAAAGGTAAGAAGGGTAAATAGCAGCAGCCTCCTCAAACTGAAGAACACAATGAAGTTTTATGGGTAGAAAAATTATTACCCTGTATCAGTAAGAACTCTTACAGGGAGAGGCTTAAAAGAAAAGAGTATTAGAAAGAAACCTCATCAATTACATTGCAGATCTAGCAATCAAGTTACTCATTACTAAGAATCCAATTCTCATTTCAGGGAAAAAGTTCCAGGAACATATAAAAGCAGCATGACAAACAGTAAGGCCGATACCAATGATGATAACATAAAGTGTTAGACATCTAACAATTATGTTAAGAAAAATAGGACAACAGCAAACAGATCATTTTATACAAAAAAACCCACCAAAAAAACTTAATTGTGAGACAAATAAATGTATTACTTTATGATGAGACTTACTTTGGAAAGGATGTTTAAATGGAACCATAGGTACCTGAGTCTATTTTATAAACACCTCTGCAAAAGATACCTCAGATGACATGAACCTTAACATGTTCTCATTTTTTGCTAGCCAGTCACAGGTGAGAAGTAAATATTTATTCATGTGGTCACTCTGCATTACAACATTGTTAGCCAAGGTGCAAAGAAGATGAACATACTTCACTGTCTTCACACTTCGCTCTCCGTTGGAATGGTGGTATTGCAGATGAATCTCAGCTCATCCTGTTGTCCCACTTTATTAAAAGCAAACTTTTAGTCTAGACACAGAACTTAAATTCAAGTGGCTCCACAGGAAATGTTATTTTGTTACAACTCTCTGTACAATTAAGACTTTGTTTTTTCTTTAAGACAAGGTTTCTGTAAGTTTTTTCTTTGGAAAGTCCGATAAATTAGGCCTTGGCATTTATAATTTTTGTTATCCTGGCTCAGATGTGCACAGAGAATGAAGCACTAAGCTTAAGTTCAACAGTCAAGAGACTGTAAACTGCAATACAAGGTAAGTATATCCTAAATACATAAGCACATGGCCAGCTGCTTCCTAGAAGAACATAGCTATGGCAAGCTCAGTAACTTCAGTAAGCAAGAGCAGAAAAACAGACATATGATTCCTTCATTATATATATTAAAAAAAAAAATTACAGTAGCACTTGTGTCAGTAATTTAACACACAAGATTTGTTATGAAGCCAGGTTTGCACTCTATAGCATTTTCACCCTTCACAATCAGAAAACCCCAGAGCTCAGCTTTCCCAGGTCAGACAGAGAAAAGACTTCAAATCCTGCCTATGGAACGTATTTTGAAAGTAATGCTTCAGTTCCTTTAGAGGGGGGGGGGGGGGAGGCTCCCAGAATATCAGGGTAAACGGACTTTTCTAGAAAGCAATCTTCCCATCTCCAACTTCAGACACAGCAACACTAAGAAATCTCTTATACCCATTACTTAGACTCAAGAAAACTCACATTGTTGATCTAGCTTTTGATTATCCATTTCAAGGGCAAAAAGGCTGGTGAAGAGTCTAGAGAACAAGTCTTATGAGGAGTGGCTGAGGGACTGGGGTTGTTTAGTTTGGAGGAGGCTCAAAAGAGGATTTTACTGCTCTCTATAACTACCTGCAAGAAGACTGTAGGCAGGTGGGGGTAGCTATCCCAGATAACAAGTGACAGGACAATAGGAAACGGCCTCAAGTTACACTAGGGGAGGTTTAGATTGGGTGTTAGGAAAAATTTCTTCACTGAAAAGTGGTGAAGCATTGGAACAGGCTGCCCAGGGAAGTGATGGAATCACCAGTGCTGGGGGTGTTTAGAAAAATGTGTAGATGAGGCACTTATCCACAAGGTTTACCGATGGACTTGGCAGTCCTGGGCTAACGGTTGGAACTGATGATCTCAAGGGTATTTTCCAACATAAACCATTCTATGATTTAAAAGTTACTGTAGTGCATAATTTCAGCATCACAAGAAGGTTTTCCAAGCTTTCATAGAAGGTGTCTTCTACCTGTTTCCAGTTACCAGTACTACTTTCAAAGAACAATGAGAAAGATGCATGTTAATAACACTTGACAAATTCTATTTCCACCTGGTGGAGAGAAGAGTGGAAACATGTCTGGAAGGGCATACATACCAGAAACTCCAGGAGTTAATCCAAATGAAGAGAAAGTAGTAGAATTCTGTTCAGAGGTATTAATCCTTGCATCCACATTCCAAGCAGCTGTGACAGGGAGATGGTGGTGGTGGTGGCAGGGGGGAGGAAAAAAAACAAACAAACAAACAAAAAAACTTCACACTGTTGGCAACATTGAAAAAGTTAGCTATTTCATTATGAACAGGGTCAGAAAAACAGTGGACATTCCAGCTCTGTTAACATTTCACACAACTGAGGGCATGATTTTCCTTACTACATCAGAAAATCAGTACTGAGAGATGAGACTGTATGAACACTCAGCTTGAATCAATTTTCAAGCTTTCTAAGATCTTCCCTCTACAGCCTTTTGCATATATAAACTTCTCAGAACAGAAAAGTAAATTGTTTTGAGCCCCACACTATTATTCTTCTTCCCATTATTGCAATTATCTAAGTTACTAAAAGAGTATTTATTAACTCTGTAGATGAAACCTAGCTTGAAGCATATCGTATATAGGTTAAAGAACAGAACTGAGTTCAGAGTAATTTTTGACAAAACAGGACATATTGCTTAAAAATTAAGATACACTTGACTGTTCAGTGTACAGTAGAAATTAAGCAGAAATAATCAGAGGCATTAATAGTGTCAATGGTTAGAATGTGATTCTTAATAAAACCTACCAGCAGCTTTTATTTAGAATCACATTTATTTAATTGGGTGAGCGGGCACTCAAAACTGGACATAGTATTCCAGATGTGGTCCAAGAAGGGGAAAATCACTATCCCCAATCTACTGGTTCCTCTTAATACAGCCCAGAAAACTCTTGGTGTCCAGCTTGGTGTCCACCAGGACACCTTATCCACAGAGCTGCTCTCCAGTCAGTCCCCAGCAAGGGGTGCTTCCTACCCAGGTGTAGCACTTCACATTTGTCCTCTTTGAACCTCCTGAGGTTCCTGTTCGCACATTCCTCCAGCTGGTTTAGGTCCCTCTGGATGACATCCCTGATCTGGAATAAATCAACCGATTCCTCTCTCCCCACTCAAGTTTGGTGTAATCTGGGAATCTGATGTGATTAACACTCCGTTGCCTCCTCCAGGTCATTTATAAAGATGATAAACAGGACAACTCTAAGTACAGGGCCCTGTCATACCCCCCTTGTTACCAGCCTCCAGGCAGAGTAGGACTCACTAACCACTACCTTTAAGCCTAACCAGTTTTTCAGCCAGCCAACTTAGATACAATAATAACGTGAGAGACAGTGGTGACAGCATTACTAAAGTCATCCTAATAGATGTCCATTGCTCTCCCTCACACACAAAAATAGTAATTTTACCAGAAGCAAATCAGCCTTGTCAGGCATGAAGTATTCTTGGTAACAAAATCATCAAGCTGGTCCCAGTCACTAAGAACTACCTTATTAGAATATACAGCAGAATACAGCTAACTGGAATATGAAAAAACCTCTTTGACTCTACCTGGCAATGGTACAGCTTCCAAAGGTATAGAAGGTCCATCCTCAGGAACCACATTTCAAGATATGTGAAACAAGTAAAAGAGGTCTAGACTAAAGCAATGCTGCTGACTACAAAGGAATACTGCTCTACAGAAAAGGCAAGGATCACTTACGCTGAACAGTCAGAAGGACCGTATTACAGCATCTACCAAGTTAAAGGATTTTGCCCAGAATTCTCTTCTCCATTATTATTATGGACAGTACAAGTAATAGAGGCATAAAATTGTACTGAGAAGACTAAACCCAATTTCTAATAAGAAAACCAGTATAACACTAAACATCATGAGAGCTGAACAATCTTTATGCCTGGAGCCTAAACAAATACCTGCCAAAACCAAACAGTTGATTTGACCATGTTCAATCAACAGAATAGATTTATGGCCTGGGTTTTAAGGCATTCATTAAAATAAAAAAAGTAGTTAATTTCAAAATGGCTTAGTAATCACTTTCAGAATTTTAAGAGAGTGACATAAAAAAAATGATTCCTTCACAGAAACCAAATTATTTCAGATAAATTCCAGAAGGTCTGTTAAACTGTAAACAAGACACATAGATGTTAAACCACCAGAACTTACAGTAAACAAGAACTGCTTAGTTCACATTTCCCCAGACCATTTCAAGATTTTTAATATATAAACATAAAGCCATTTATGAGATTCACTACTAAAAAGTGTCTTATGAAAAAATGTTTAAGTGAAGCCAGTTTTCTTTGGAATAGCTTACCAATAGGAGTGAACAAAGAACGCTCTTTCCAGGGCCTGCCCACCAGGGTTACACCCCAGTCCTTTCCATTTCCATTAGCATCTCCAGCGTCCTGGCCCCAAGCCAATGTCTCAGTCTTCCTCTTCCCAGCTGCAGCTGAAGGAACAGATGTCCATTTCTCCTCTCCTACACCAATCTGTGAGGAGATTTTTACAGACTTCTCATTCCAGCTTCCTCCATTTACTGTATGGCTTTCACTCAATCCTGGAGAAACTTGAACACGAGCATAATGAAAACATTATTTAAGTTAAGAATTGGATGAAGAATTAAAATATTACTTATGTGTACATACACTTAACAACAAAAAAAGAAAGTACAAATGAACAGCAGCTTTGCTACACCAGCGTGATACAGAAGAGCTACTGCTTTGCCTCAGCTGATTTTCCAGTTCAGATGACATGCACCATCTGTCTACTAACTTGGGAGAGTGAGGAAAAAACAGCACCAAATTACACTCTCCTTCCTGCATCCCTTTCTTTATAGGACTGGTATCTTGGTGAACCAGATCCTCTAGATTTAAAAAACCAAAACAAAACAAAAGATGGGGTGGGGGAGGGCAGGGGATGGGTAGTGGCTACTTCCAACACTGCCAGGTAATTTGTCTTACAGAGTATGGTGAAAATTTGTGGAAAACCTCACACACTAAATGGAGAATGACTTGGTTTATAACCGCATACAGAAGTTCTCTAAGCAGGAAGTAGAAGAAATGACCAAGGATTAGAAAATGCTTCCCAAACACTACACAGAATTTACAAAGTGCATAGCTATCATATTGACCATAGTGTCCATCAAGGTTAGAGGAAAAAAGTAATCATGGCAACACCCAAAATAATTTATTTTACATTACACTAAGGTAAAAGATCACAGGACTGCAACAGTTTACCCCAATGAGAAATTACTAGCTATATCAAGTTTAATGTATACTTTGAGAGCAGTCAGTAGTACGCTGAGACATGAAGGTAATAGTAAATTATTTTTTAAAAAAATTTATGTCCCTATAAAACAAAGTGCTGCACCCAGCCTGACCTAATAGATATCACAAACCTTTCTCAAAGGGTTCTGTATGTCAAATCCTCTCTTTTTACATATGCAGTGTAAACAACAGGAAAAACTGATTTACAAACAATTAAGAAATACCTGCATATTGCAAGTGTAACACTTAAAATAGTCAGCCAAAACCTGATGCACAAGTTGGTCAATATCATGTGCCAACAAAAACTACAGACCAAACATTTTATTCCTCAAATGAACTCACAGCTCAGGCAGCATGAACATACCACATTCAAGGCAGCTTCACTGCCAAGGAATCGATTAGGTGAGATGCCTAGATTTTCTCAGACAAATCACTTCCAAACACAGACATCTGTAAGGTCACTAAAAACTGTGTACCTAAACACACTGCCATTTCTCCACGGCACTAACATTGTTTGTGTCAGTCAACATCCTTTAAGGATAATAGGACATCTTAGGGGAAGGCAACAACAGAAGCAGCAGAGACAGAAGCCAAACAGTAGCTGATAAAAAAACAACTCTTTTGCAAACCTTGCAAGGCAGCTGAAATCCTGAAGCAGGAGCTTGATTACTCTGTTTATCATACTACTCTCCTGCCACAAACATTTACCTTCTACACCACCAGCAAGATTTCACAGAATCACATAAAACTTAAGAAAGGAAGGGTTCTCTGAAAGTCACCTAGCTCCACCTTCTGCTCAAAGCACAGCTAACTACAAAATAATACCACATTATTCAAGTTCTCAAAAACATAAATGTGGATCGCCCAGAGACGCTTTGAAATATCTCAAAGAGCTTTTTACCTTGTGGCCAGTCAGAATTTCCCTTACTGAAACTTGGTGAGGGCCTCCTGATCTCTCATTATGCGTCTCTGAATATTAAGAGTTCCCTCCTTCTGGGCTACGGTCCAGGAAGTTTGCACATGAAGTAAGTAAAGCTCTCAAAACCCAGCAGAGTGATTCACTTTCTGGACCTGGGCGCTTTTAACAACTCATTTACTGACTCGTTTAATTACACTAACTACTTTTCGTTAAAGCAACACCACTGATATTGGCTATGTGTACAAAACCACCATTTGATTTCATTATGCTAAATGAATTTACTTCAAGCATTACTATAGCAGTCTCTTATTAGAAAACTGCTAAGACTCACTAGTTTATCGCAGACTAAAAATATTTCAACAGTTATGTCTATGATATCAAGTATGTAAACATACATTCATATATAAGTACTTGCAAAATTAATGTTTTTAAAATATGCCTCTCAAAGGAGTATGTAAAGAACCCAGTAGCTCGTGTATACAATCTAGAACAAGTTTAAATTTTGCCATAATCAGGACTGGTATCTTTGAGCTTTTTGCAGTTATCTATATTAAGTTTTTCTTTGAATGACTAACCAATTCATTAACACAAAAAAGTGAGTAAGTTTGAAAAGCTAGCATAAAGAATTTTTAAGTGAAGCCTGAGAGTAAGATTTACTGTTCTGGATATAACAACATGTACAATAGGTAATCTGTCTGAAAAATCTAGATACTGAACCTTTTTTCTACACATACGACTGTTGTCAACCTGTTAAGAAGTAACTGCAATTTAGAAGTCTAACGTTTACATAACCAAAAAAGCCAGCTGCATAATAAAGTTCAGTGTTATCAATAAATATAAGATCAGTAACTGCACAAAATCCTGCACAAACAATTTGTGTTTTCACTTCTGTAAAACACTTTTCTAGTTACTTAAGATGCCTAATAATGAAAGCCTTTTACCTTGTGGAATCGATGACTCCCCCTTTGCAGGTTTAGAGCTGCTAACCTGCGCATTCAGAAGTATATCACCTGATAAAGAAGTAAGAGAAAACAGAGCTAAAGTAAATTTTTAATCAAACAGCAATACCTGTAAAAATCTTAGAAAAGTATCCATTACTGATTCTAAGGAAAAAAAACCCAAATACCTCAAAGTAAATTACGACATTCCCAGAAAACTTAAAATTAAAATGCTCTATTTTTTTATTATTTGTGTTTATTTTGCAGACAGAAAGAACTCAAAATTCATTTACAGCCTACAAACCAAGTAACCGCAGATTTCAAAGAACTAGCTAGTTTTCCCAAGAATGGAGAGCAGAAATTGAAAACAGAGGCTGTCCTTTTCAATCAAGGGGCAGCTCTATTTCAGAAATACATAGCTATTTCTAATTTCCACCTTACCATAAAAACACTAGATACAGCTGAATTTTTTCCAGCTTAGTCTGGTACAAGGCAACACATAAGAACACCCAATGCATAAAGGACTCTGGCTAGAAAGGTTACAGTAGTTATGGCTAGCCACAGAGTGTTTACAGACAGCTGGAATTACCATTTCTTGAGGCTGTTTGTGTGTAAATGGACAGGAAAAAAAGAAAACGGGAAACAACTGATCTAGTCCTCAGGGAGAAGAATCACCTACTCAGTCAAGATGCAAACAAGCGTCAATAAAACCACCAGGTAAGGTATGCAAATTTCAATGAACTGTTACCAGGTACCAGACAGTTGCTAGGCTCAGTCTTTTTGTCACCCTGCTAGAACATGAAGTTTCATCCAATCAAAGCACCCAATGTATCAGTATGTTAAAAGTGCATTAGGAAGCTAAACGATTTCTCTTCAGATTCTTTTAGCTTCTTAAACCATTTCTCAGTTGTGGCCAAGTATGAATTCCTGTGCCTACACACAGTTTAAACCGGCCCTTGCAACTTTTTTCTGAAACAGTAGCAGCCATAGAAGTTAAAACCTACATTTTCTTATTGAATCCTTATCTGTAATAATTGATTACAAAATCTGAGCCAGATGTGCCCCACCATTATGAACTGCTTATGTACAGGTACTACTATGTTGGAAAAAATGTCTACATGCAGAGAATGATCTGTAGAGACTCATGAGCATAACCTTCCCACAAGGAAGCATTCAAAAAGTCAAGGAGTTGGGCGCTGCCAGCAGCAAAGCTGAGGGTGTCTTTGAAGTTTCCAGAAATATAAAGGGCACAGTCAGCAGAGCAGAAGTGAAGGAATGGGGACATATGCCTATGCAGCTGTGCAGCTACTGACAGAGCACCAGTGTGGAGGCCAGTGTCTCAGCCACTTACTCCAGAACATTCTCTCCTGAGCTTCCCCAAAAGCGTGGCTGTAAAAAAATGGGGGAGTTTTGCACAATGAAAAGTTTCTTTACATAGCCTGAACTAATCCTCAAGAGTTACACCTCCAAATATACCTATCATACATCCAAAACAGTTACTATTTAAGCACTGAAGTAATCTTTCCAGAATACATTCATAGACCTATCAACCACCATACCTTTATTTTTTCTGAGGCCCACTGAAAGTGATGGTGTAGGCATCAGTTGTTCAATGGATACAGCAACTGTATTTTCCACCCCTTGGAGATTTGACTCTCCTGAGCCACTGTCGGTCAGCACCTTGTCTCGCTTACGCTGCTGTCTCTTCTCCCTGTTACTGATTTTAGTTTCCCAGGTTCCTAAAATATCCCCCAAATAAAACCATAAATAAGTCAGAGAACAAAAAGGAGAGTTTTAGCTTGTCTCATGTAAAGCTGAAATTGAGTACAGGTTCAGTCTAAAAAGTCACAGACGTAGCAGTCAAGTTCAACATTAGTTTGAAAACATGGACAGCTGGCCAAAGGTAAGTTTTTCTGGATGCAGTGCGATAATACTTTGCTTCACAGAGCAAAACATGAATAAGATGAAGGCCCTAGTATCCGCAACTTCTCAGTTTTTCTAAGTTTAACTTAAAAAAAACTCATTAAGTTAAATATTGTTGTTTCAAACATGAGGTTTCCACATA
>JAVJGJ010000037.1:28538388-28549958 GCA_035590215.1 Microhierax caerulescens
TTTCCACATATAATACATGATTATAGTTATGACAAAAAGAGTTATGTTTTTTTATGAAGCACAAATAAGTCTTAACAGCATTTAAGCCAAAATGTCCAATTGCATTTTTTGTGTGTCTTTGTTCAGTACCTTCATCAACTTCCTTTCCATCTAGACGTGACATATCCTGAACCGTTTTAGCATCTCCCTTGGATTTCTTTTTTTTCTTTGACTAGAATAAAAATAAAACATTATCTTAATAATTACTTAGCGATCACTTGTCACAGTGATTTAGAGTCCCCCCCCAAAATAAAGGAGTAAATTTGAAACCGATTTTCCTGACCCAACAAACCTCTGTATGGACAGTCCCTTGAAAAGAGTACTAAACAATACTAATTGCTAAACATTAAGTTAAGACTGCAAAAATCTTTCATGTTACTTCAATAGTACACAAATGGCAGGTGGGGGAAACAATAACTTCTGCTGCAAAGCACAAAGGCTGGTGGAAGAAGCATAGCTTCTTCCAGTCAGTTTAGCAGGAAGATTCCACTCCGGCAAAATCTGTTTTATGCAGAGTATAAAGTTATACAAGGACAAATAAATAATGCCAGTGGCTCCTTTAAAAAAAGTGGGTAAAAATTCCAGTTTGGAAAATTACTTCAAAACCAGAACTGTGATTACAGTCCATACAATAGATATACAGGTTGTTGGTGGTTGTTTTTTGGGGTTGTTTTTTTTCAGGGTTTCACCAATTATGGCTTGCTTCTTGGCTATACAAGCAGAGATAAAGAGGAACAGAGATGACTACTTCTTCAAACTGTTTTGGTGCAACAGGTAGCAATATCAAATGATGGAAAATGACAGAAAAAAAGACAAAAAGTGATGTAGGATACTGGGAGAGAGTATACTGCAGAAAGCCTTGGAGTTTAATCTTTTGATAAGCTGAACTGGCGACAAATTGACTTGCCTACCTTCTTAGAACGGAAATACAGTACTGAAAAGCTTTTCAATCCAGTGAAGGTGTAAGAACTACCAGATAAACCCAAATGAAAAACTCCAGACTTTTTAAAGAAAGATGCCTATCTACTCAAATGTGTTAAGGGAAACTATTCACTGATTCACTGTCTCTGGAATATTCAAATAAGGATATTCTAAGAATGCTGAATGTTTTTCTGGAATACTTACTTCTGCCAGAGTACAACTAGTAATTGCCAGCTTTATACCCACGTTCAAATGCAATTTTCTTCTACTCTTAGATGTTCAAGAAGAGTATAATAATCTCTCTAGAATTCAGAGTTGGTAACAACTAAATTATCACCACTGCTGCAGCAGATATCCCATAGGTCCACAATGTCATGCAGTTCACATGCCTTTGAGTTAGTATGACCAAAAAGAATCATGTTGCTTCAACAGAGGTAATGAAAGCAGCATAGCTTGTTAGCGTGGCACCAGAGAGAATAAAAATTTCACTGCTTATATGCAATGCTGTGCCAACACACCTGTAACACTTAGAGAACCAATCTGCATAGTTAACTCATGATTTACTGCACTAAGGGACCCACAATACACATACAGCCAAACTGAATTATCTCACTTATTTGCTCAGTAGACTATCGTCACCCACATACCAGTTGTCTAACTTCTGAAAAGCGTCCGAGAGAAGAGCTGGTTTCAAAAGCACCCTGAGAAGAACTGGTTCTAAGAATACGAAGAAGCCAAATTATTTGCCAGAGCACCTTCTATGGAAAGAATTAAAACAGGGAAGTGAAAAACAGCATGAAACCCAGTTATTAATTGCTTCTTGGAACTCAAAGGGAGGAAAGGTTAGAGGTTCTTATCTAAATCTCCCATTTTCAGCTACATTGAGAGTGGAAGTTGAGATCTCAATCTCCCATCCACAAAACCATTAACTACCCAACTGTCCTCTGGCAGTAAGAGAACATCCAAAATGACCTCAGCAGTCTCCCAGACAACAGTTTAAGATGGCTGCTCCTCCAAGTTATAACTCCTATTTCTTAAATAACTAGCTCTTACAGAGCTATTGACATCAAATTTTACACTTCTCACAAAACCAAAGCTTAATAATTTTGAAAACAAGTTTGTTTTTAAACCCACTATTTTTTAGTATGATTAAGAATTCAAATCTTGAAAATATATTTACTTCCCTAACCTGATCTGAGAAACCAGAACCATAATTAGTTATCCAATTTGCTCACCACCTGCCAACTTAGTGCTGTAGCATTCACTATCTCAGTAGCAAACTGACTGAAACAGCAAGAGATGTTAAATCAGGGGTCCTCAAACTACAGCCTGTGGGCTGGATATGGCCCCCCCAGGGTCCTCAATCCCCCTGGTATTTACAGAACCCCCCCCCCCCGGGGGTTGGGGAGTGGAAACCAAGCAGCCTTAGATGACTGCCTGTGACTGAATCCGTGCGCTGCCCCCCCCACTTAAAAAGTTTGAGGACCCCTGTGTTAAAGGTTACTGAGCAAACTAGCGGGTCATTTTGCAGAAGCCTGTTCATTCAAAGTGTCACCTTCTGCAACACAGAAAGCTGCCAGTGTTGGCTCCATCACCAGCCAAAGAGCACATGAGGAACTCAGCAGGCCTGCCAAAATCTCGTAAGTCTTTAAGATTCACTGTCCCCCAAGCAAGAACAAT
This sequence comes from Microhierax caerulescens, assembly GCA_035590215.1. Classification (NCBI taxonomy): domain Eukaryota; kingdom Metazoa; phylum Chordata; class Aves; order Falconiformes; family Falconidae; genus Microhierax; species Microhierax caerulescens. Next base: position 28,541,029 of record JAVJGJ010000037.1, read on the forward strand.
TAAAAAAAACCACCCAAACCTTTCTTCCTCATCTCTAATGGTCTGTTTATTTTTAGTATTCAACACAAAGTAGTTGTGTGTTTGCAATCCGAATGGGCAATGAAGTTTTAACATGCTGCAATCTCATCCAGAGTCACTTCTTAGACATAGTTGCTCACATTAAAAACTAAAAAAAATTCCCTGTACTATACAAGTCACTAAAATGGAAAAAAGGGAAGAAACTATTCAAAGCATCAAGAGAATGATCAACCATATGAACAGCCACAATCCAGACATTACCTAAAGCTTCCTCTCCCCAAGATGACACAAGGTAAATAACTATCCTGAAAAAACATGCATGAAATTCAGAGCCCTGAAGCAGCTAAGAGATACAGAAACACAAAAGGAGTACAATTTTCATTGAAAGCATATATTGAAGCACAAAAGAAAAGAAATCATACCCTTCAGGTCAAGTTATATATATATTCATGCATCTCGGCACATGCACATACTACTTAAATCCCACCTATTGACTGATAGCATCCATCCCAAGCAATACAAAGACATATACACAGGACTTCTTACAATCTCCTCAGCAGGTTATATTTATAATGTTACAAATTTAACAGATGCCCTGAGAGGCTCCACCAAATAATTAAGATGCCTGCAAAGTTACCTATAGTTTAAATAAAGTTCTTGGATATGTTTTTAATTGAAAGGTTAACAATCAACCCCTGAGGTAATCATGCTTTGCCCACAGTTCTCCAAGATGATAGGAAAACATAGCTAGTTGAATAAGCATCCATATCCATATAGTGGTAATGATTTTCTGGAGCTGCAACTTCAACTTAATTTACACTGTTCTATTGATAATGATCACTGTTTGCAACGTTAAGGTAAAGCTCGAGTTAAGTTATACACCTTACCTACTTGAAAACCTGCCTCAGATAAAATGAAAGGTGAGAAGAAAAACAGTAATTCCTTCAGGATCAAATTTTATTATATTACTGAAAAAAACCTGCAAAGTCAATCTGATACGTGACACGTGGAGAAAAGAAAATAAGTGTGTGGCACAAAATTTTAAGGCAAACCCATTTCACAGAAAAGTCTTTCTATTTGCCCATGCTAAAAATGTTGACAGTCCTATAGCCAACTAGCAGGACACAGTCTTTGAGCCAACATACTAACTGCAAAAGAATTTATTATAGGATAGTCAAGTTAACTAAAGCTTGAACGGGCTAAACACATTACAATAATCAGCTACTGGTTTCTGACTGTTAATGCATAATCATTTATTTTTCAAATATTCCTCAGTATAGTTAGAACAAATGCATTTTGTTGAAGAAAATAAATCAGAAATCCATGACAGCAGGAAAGTTTCAGGCACAACGTCAGCAGAAAGAACCAAGCCAAAAATTATCACCACAGGCCTATCATAAATACATCCCTGTTGCCTACAAATGACAGCATTTATGATAAAGCAAGAAAATATTAGTCCCCAGTGCAAAAATTAACACTGCCATCAGCATGGTTACCTTTTAGATAAAGCTACAGACCAAGCTTTAAAGAGATGTTTGTGATGTAGCTGTTTAATTTGCATAACAAAAAGCTCACACCAGACTTCAAAGCCCGTATTTGTCATCAGAAATTAAGAACTCTGATCACTAATGGATACATCTGGCAAAAGAAATAAGCAGGCACATGGTCTTAATCCTTTGAACAGCAGTCCCCAAATTGTTAAGAGCATTTACAAGCCACTTAACAACACTTATCATTTTATGTTGCATCTCAATAGAAGCCAGCAAAGATGAAACACAAACTTTATTTCTGTAATCTTAACATCTTCACTGGAAGAGAAATATCGGTGTTTAGCAAGGGGTGGGGAGGGGGGCTTGCTTGCAAACATTCTGTGATAAGGTATGATCTCAGAAGTGAAGAAAATACTGCTTTAGCTCTTCCCAATACCCAGATTAGACTAGTACTCTTCATAGTAAGAAATATGCCTCTTCACTCATGTTAAGAGGGTCTCAAATCACAAATAGAGTTATTAGTATTGAAATAACATGCACTAAACTCAAAATTTTCATTTCATACCCATAACTGACCTTTTCATTCTTCTTTTCTGTGTCCACAGGCTGCTTTGTATTTTCTTTACGAACAGTTTGTATTACTTCATCCTCAGATACATCAAGGAAAGACCGTCCATTGGGCTGTGTAAACAATAAGGGTGAATAATAGAAAATTTGGAGAAAGCAGAGGAAGCAAAGTTCAAATTACACCATTACTAAAATGCAACTATTTATTGACTGAAAAAAGCTCACAATATTATTGAGTAAAGCAGACAGAATCGTGGATTAGTTCTCAAAATATCTACTGCAATGTATTTACCAAACACAGAAATGAGAAAGGAAAGAAACGGGTCTCTTCATTTCATCTCAATCCTACTCAACATACAAATTGCTTATCAAAAGGTGAATTTCTGAATGTCATCAGTTTTCAGAACAGCCACAGTTCTCTGTGCCATAAATTATCTAATTACATGAACACACCACTTTGTAGCAGCTCAGCAACAGGCTGAATTTTTAATATCCTTTCTACTTTGACCAAATTTCTGCATTCTCTACCTATGCATATCCCTCAAAGCTCATTTCCTTCACAAGTTAAACTTCATAGTAGAACAGAACTTAGAAGTCAAACAGGCAGCATGACTAAGCATGACAAACCATTGTTCTTCTCAGACAGACTTGATTATTAGGCATTAACGGTAGTCTACCATTTTCACCTCATAATAAGGGAAAGAAAATTAGCATGTATTATTTAACATGTAGAGTTAAAACTCTGGATAGTCATTAGTCTTTATCGGTCACCTTTGACAGCAAAGGCATACACCTTAGCCCATATATTCCCCATGCAAAAATGTAAGAATTTTTAAAGTCATGTCTATTGTTAACGAAAAGCTACAACTGAAGCTACTGCATTTAACTGGAGAAGAGTTAAAAATAAGCAAAGCACTATACTACTGTTAGCCATTCATTTAACTGAAAAACAATTGTCAAGAGTAGTAATTGATACTGAGTCCACACAAATCTCATCCTGATGGAGTCATAATGATTCAGATAAAGACTGAAAATAAGACATTAAGCATAAATAACTACCTCATAGTTGCTTTAATTTCTGCAATTCCTGCTTAAATAAAGCCTAAACTATATTATTTTTGGCTACTTTTGTTATTAAAAACCCAAAAACTATTTTAACTGCACTACATGGACCTGACTGCTTTAAAGCAAAACCAAGCCATATTTCAACGTATTCCTTCAAGTATCAGATCTGACCCTCAATTTAACTTTCAATGTATTTAAGTCTTGCCATGTTATATTATGCTTACATATCACCCTTGGCATGATTTCACCACTGCATAACATAGTACAGCTTACTGTAGTTAGCCAGCATGCTGACTTCTTATTTTGTAACTATTAATAGAAATTGAAAGATCAGGTCACCTAACCCCTCTCCTCCTGCAATAACCAGCTTTAAACTAGACTTTTCATATCTAAGATGCAGTATATTTCCCTTAGCATTCTGAAGATGAAGTATATTTTACAGATCTGTGTCTCAAAGCACCCTCTAGAAATTCCTCTCAACAAAGCTCACAGTACTCAATTCCAGAGGGATACCAAAGACCTGATATTCAACCTTGAAAATAACCTGTTGCCAAAAATCAGTTCTTGAACCCCTCTATTTTCTCCAGATTCCACAGAGTCATGTTATATTAGTGGTGTGATGTCTTTCAATCCATGTTAGCACCCATGACGTTTAAGAACTTAAGCTGGAGAACGAATCACTATTTCTAAGTTATTTAGCATTAAAGCTCAATAACAGATTTGCTGCATCTATGACTGGACTTGTGTCAGAAATGTTTATGCCCAGCTAAATTTTTTTAATTCTGCACCTTGCTTTGCTTCTTTGCTACTACATATACACTTAAAATTGAAACCCACTTTCTTAATCTGTCTCAAATTCAGTAGATAAGTTTTAATCTATAATTTAAAAAAAAAATAATAAGCTGCTTCTCTGAAGTAATAAACTAACTCATGTCCATTAAGAACCCTATGGAAAAATTCATCCACATGACTGCTTAAAATGCTACCTGATCACGTAAACAACAACTGTTCGAAATATGTTTAAAAACTTGTACGTTGATACATTTCTCCCTGAATTGTAACAGCCTCCTTTTCAGTGGAAGCTTTCCACATTTATTTTCTGCCCACAGATGAATCACAGAATTTTAACCAAAATTCATGTGACCATTTTTGGATATACCAAAGATAGTAACAGAAGCAGTAAAGAAAAAAGCTTTTCTATAGTATTTGGAAATGTTTCCTTTTTTTTTTTTTTAAAAAAAAAAAAAAAAAAAAAAAAAGAGAAAAACAGCCAAAACAACCGTTTAAAAGTTTATGTTAATCTATTAAACATCCACTACCAATATTAATTCATTCAAATTGTGCAATTTATTATTTGCCATCTTTTCCTCCTCATCCTAAAAGCTACAGAAAAGATGCAGCAAGGCAGAAATAGTGCTTTCAGTAATACTACTGGTTTCTGAATGCATTTCTTGCCTGCTGACCTTAAAATCCCATATTTAAACAAACCTTTTTCACACACATTCATTTGAAGGCATTAAGATAATCCAAAAGAAGAAGAAAGGTTTTGCTGAAACTGCTAAAATGAGTAATATTGTTCTTTAAGTATGATACAGTGCAATGGGTAATTCAGTTTCACACTTCAAACAGCAGTAATGAAATTGCTATCATTTGAGTTTTACAAGGCTTTATCAGCCAAAGCCCTTAGCTACACATTATAAAGACATGCCTACTTAGAATATCTTTGGCCAGTGAAAAGATCTGTTTGCTAGTGTTATTTTCTGTAAGCTTCTCTTAAGAAACTAAGCAATATTCTGTTTGAGCCCTGGAGAATCCTAGAGCTCTACTTCTGCAATCTGACAGTTAACATATACACAAAACCAACATGAGTATCAGTTGAAAGTATGAAAAAGTCTTTACGCAGTCTATTTCTAAGTGCAATAAGCATAAACCAGTCATAGCCTGGAAAGTCCTTTCAAGCAGAAACTTTTGTCAATTAAATGCAAATGCTTTTACTGAAACATGTAGCATCTACTGTCCAGGAATACTTCAAACAGGAAGTACACAGTCAAACTGGTATTTTTTGCATATACAAATAGATGGTATGAACGTCTTTAGAAAGCTGTAGGAGAATAGAGAAGACAGTTACTCTCAAGTTTCTGTAGTATTTTGCAAATTGTACAGAACCCATCTAAGAACAGTTTCACCATTTTCTGCTGAAGGTTTAAAAAACAGAAGAGAAAGGCACAGCAATTATTCAGAAGGGAAAGGAATTAAAATTAAAGATGAAGAGATTTTTTGGAGAGAAAAAAAAAACATTAACAGGGGCCAAAGAACTCTGTGACAGGAGACAAAAAGCTCTGCCCCTGCCAGGAGCTTACAAAAAAAAAAATAAAAAAAATAAAAAAAAGGCTTAGGGTTTACTGCACAGAATCTAAAGTAAGGATACCATGATACTACCTTGCTCCAAGCAGCTGAAGAAAGCCAAAACTGGCTCTGTAAACTATAGCATTAACGAATGCTAAATCATTCCAGATTTATTTTTTTTCCTGTCTGTCCATAGCAAGTAAATAATCAGTGTCTCAGAGTTGCTACTGTATCCAGTCAATGCAATTCCATTCAACTAAACTTATTTTACTAAAATTATCAGTTAAGTTGTACCCTACCTATACAGGAACTGAATAAAGCCATGTGCAAGGAACAAAGCATTAATACTCACTCTTTCTCAGAAAGGCTATAGCGAAGAGCACTTCTGATCCTGACTGATGAGAGTTACACCTCACCTGCCACATATGATGAGCTCAGTAATTCTGTATTAAAGTAACCCTACAGCTTTTAATTAGACATTTGTAGTGTACTCTTTAATGCTACAGACCAGTTGCTCTAAGCTTTCTGAAATGCCTGCAATGGAAATCTAGACCTTGGCATAGCAAACCCTGTAGTAAATCTACTGATAATAGGCTTACTCTTTTCCCTTCACAGACCTCAGTATCAGCATCCAAGTGTACAAAACCACAAAAATGACTAGGCAGCAATCAGTAAGAATTTTTGCTACATCTTTACTTTCTCCAATGTTATTTTGAGGATTTTTCCATGTGAAAGAAAATATTGTGACATGCTAAGACAGGTCTTACGAACTTATCTTGGAAAACAAGCATGAGGCAGACCTATTAAACTTTGCCACCGGTATAAAACCTATTTGCACTACAGTTAATGACTCAGTTTGTGCATTTTCTTTTTGGAAAAGGTGGGGTTTTTTTTTCACCTCTGCATGGAAAAAATGAATATGAAATACTATAAAGATAACTTTTAAAATCTTAGCAATACAGAACGACAGCTTGACAGCTGAAAAGCTATTTCACTCTTTTGATTATGAAAAATTTGCTCCTGCGCAGTCTTAACTTTTATTTTGTGCCCGAGTAAACCAAGCCTGAAACAGTACAAGTATTTATATTCACCATAAATGTCTGCTAGTTAAGTTTATATAAAATTAACATAAATTTTGTTTTTATGAAGCCCTGCACTACAGAGCATTGTCAAAATAGTGTATCTACCTCTTCCTTCTATCTTCTGTTGAAGCATTCATGAGTCTTCAACGATGACTTGCAAGAGTTTATGTTTTATTTTTATACTGGAGTTTAAAGAAAATAAACCAAGCAAAATCTAAATTATTTCAATTATTAGTCTTTTTTTTTTTTTTAAGAAGGCATAACAGATCTGCTAAATCCTGAAAGATGTGCTATTCAAAATGGCATAAAAATTGCATCTCCAATGTGCCTTCTCCAAAATGGAGACCTAGCTACACTGGAAAGATTCTGAAACAAAATGCTTCCTCTTCTTGGTGCTCAGCAACTTCCAGAATCAACTTCAGTAGTTTACTGCTCAAACACAGGTTGGTGGTATATGCAGACCTTTTTTGTTTTCTTTGAAGATGTTCTAGCCTTCTCATTAAAATAAACCCCATAACTTCTTAAGTCTTAATACTGCCACAGACTCAAATGAAAGTACAAACCAATTTTCTCTCCTTTTTCTGGTCATCAGGGGAACAATTCAGATTTTATAGAGCAAGATATAATTAAAAGACACAGTTCTAACAGGCAGGGGACATCTGCTGCACTTTCATTCCTATAATCCATTTGGACATAAATAGGATTACAAACATACTAACAATATAAAAGCTATAGAAGCAATCCCTTCAAGCCCCAAAACTGTGATAACTTGAAGCTTTAAAAGGCCAATTGATAATTTCTGCATTTTACTGATTTTTCTCATGAAATGCACACATACTGTCAAAGATGGAAGGTTCCCGCACCACATACTGAAGATTTTTTTTTTTAAAAAAAAAAAAAAAAAGATGACAGGAATGATCTGTTTTTAAGGGGCTGCTAAGACACAGATTTCCTTATTAAAGCAGATGATCCTTACTGTAACAACTAAATCAGGCATATTCCTATTGAGACAAGCTCACCACAAGACTGACGTTAACATGTTCTGTTGACAAGACACAGCAAAAAGGCTTACTCAAGTTTGAATCATCACAGCATTTACGGGGCTCAAAATGCTGCTTCCAGTAGTCTATACCTGCCTGAACTAAAACTCCTGGCTTGAAATTCTGAGCCATAATACTAAGGTCTCCACTAATGGTTCTTAACCCTGCAAGCATTCGATGAATAATAATTTAAAAAAATACTTTCATGTAATTCTTGTTTCCATTTAAAAGCTGCTAAAAAGAAACGAGTGTTTCATCACCCAGGACTATTCGCATGTGATTTCCGTGTGTCAGCGCTGCTCCTCCAGATTTTCAAAGCCACCGAGTGACCCAGGCAACATGAGACAGCTCCAGAGCAGACAGTGAGGACACCCCCCACCCCTTCCAAAGGCAAATATCACCCAGCTGAATCGCACGGCGGCTCAGGGGGGAGGCTCTGTGGTTTCAGACCCTGCGGCTGGCCCTTGCCCTTCTCACCGGTGCCTACCTGAGCGGCAGGTGTGTCACCGAGCAGGGGGCACCCGGGACAAGGACTGAGTAGAGGCAGCCGCTCTCGGAGCCCCTCGCCAAACGCCCCACCCCCCCCACCCCCCGCAGGGACCTCGCCGCGCCCGGCCGGGTGCCACGGCAAATACCCGCCGCCGCCGTCCCCATTCCGCCGCTGTCAAAGAGCCTTTCATCCCCCCTCCCCCGCGGGCACCCGGGCCCGGCCGCCTTCCCCGCCCCACCGTCTCCTCACCCCCCTTCCCTCCCGAGCAGCGCGGTCCTGGCAGCCCCCCTCACCCGCGCCGTTTTCTCCGGCAGCTTCTTCTTGTTTCGCTTCTTCTGCTCGTCGCCCTTCAGGTGCAGCTGCCCGGGGCTCGGGCCCGCCGCCTTGCCCTGGCCCCCGCCGGCTGTCAGGCCCGCAACGGCCGCCTCGTCACCCTTCCTCTCCGCCGCGCCCCGCGCTGGCTTCTTACGGAGGCCGCCTCCGCAGGCCACGGCCAGCAGCAGCCCCAGCAGCCCCAGCCCCAGCGCGGCCGGGACCACCAGGGCGAGCCAGGTGGGCAGGCCCTGCGGGTCGAGGCCCAGCTCGAGGCCCAGCTCGGTGCGCAGCAGGCCCAGGCCGCCAGACAGGACGTCCCGCACCCGGGCCGCCGCCTCCTCGGCCTGCTGGGCCGCCGACTCCTGCCAGCTCCCCGTAGCCATCGCGGTCCCCTGCCCCGCAGAGGGCCAAACCGGGCGGGGCGGCGAGGGAGCGCTCAGGCCGAGCGCATCGCGGCCTCGGGAGAGCCGCGCTCGCCTGCCCGCGCCGCAGCCGCCGGGGGCGGGTTGAGGGGGGG
>JAVJGJ010000037.1:28550414-28565397 GCA_035590215.1 Microhierax caerulescens
TGCCGGTGCTGCGGTACGCGGAGCGGGCCGCCCCCGGGCCGCCTGGCGCCGCGCTGAGGCAGCGGCGGGTGGGGGGCGGCTTGGGCGCCCGTATCCCGGCCCCTTCCCAGACCCGCGCCGTCGTGGGCGCATTTCCATGGTAACGGTCGCTAATCGGCTCTATTGTGGCTTGCGGAGAGGCGGCGCAGCCCGGGCGCGGGTGGCGGGCGCTGTGGCCGCCGGTTGCCGGCGGGAGCTGGGGCCGGCAGGTGGGTGCGGAGGCCGGGGGGGACCCTCAGGAGCCATCGCTGCACAGGAGGCGTCTGAAAACGTTGCAACCCCCCCAACAAACCCAACCAAAGCCAAACAACCCCCGTGTTTTCCTAGTTAGTTCTAAACACACTAACCAAGGTAAGGTAACACCGCAGGTACTTTTTTAACCAGCCACGTTGCGTAAGATCCCGAGTGCTGCAAACGGGCTGACTACGTCAAATTAAATGGTTTTATGAACTATTACGGCTGTGTGTATCACAGCAGGAGTTGTTTGGTCGTTCGTGGAGCTGAAAACTGCGTTTCTCCGCGTGCTTCCAAAATGCGTGGGATACTTGAAATTTAAAATGTAGCAAAAGAAAATTTGTAAGTAAAAAAAGTAAAATAATAATAATAATAAAAAAAGTTGACCCCGAATGCATGTCTTGATTCTTCAGAAACCCGGACTCGCAGCATCCAGAGTCCCTGCGGAATGGGAGCTGGCACAACCTCAGAGCCTGAACCTGCCGTAGTCTTACACAGCAGCTATTGCCTTCTGAACTGGTGCGGTGCTGGGAAGTGATGTTGGGTCCCATTCGTTCCATTTGCGATTCTATGTACAGAAAAAGTTCGTCTCTCACAGCCTGCTAGAGAAATATCTGTGTTTAGTGTGTTGAAATTGTGTGGGATACTTGAAATTTAAAATGTAGTAAAGTAAAATTTGTAAGTAAAAAAGTAAAATAAAATTAAATGGCGCAGGGATAGCTTACACTGCTTTCACATACTCATAACTTTGCTCTATTTTGTAAAGTCAATGAATCTTTCACATACGAGTATTTATATGTTTTTACTGCTTTCAAAGTTTTTTAGTGAAGTACTCCCAAATTGCTTCTGAGGCCTAATTTTATTTATTTATTTTATGATACCACCGGACAGTCAACTCCTGCTTTTCTAATCAGCTTCAGCTGGAAGGACATTGCTGGACATAGTGGCAGCAACAATCTCAGAGCATTTTATAGACATGTATATATTTTTAGATTTTTTAAAATTATTATTCAAAGTCATAATACTTTTTTTTTTTTTATAAGCCTTTTAAACTTTAGCATAGACCATGCACATTTATCAGAAAATATTAACTGTCATTGTACTGGTTGCTGCATAGTTCAACCACCCTAACGTGCCAAATAAATTATTCTATAAGTACTTTCTTTGTTTAAGATGTTGACCTACATAGAGGTGATGGAACAGTGATCACATAGTTTTAGTTCTGAATATATTAGCTGAAAAAATACGTCTAACAAATTTGAAAGCATGGTTCAGCTACAGTGAATATTTGTGGTGTTTGTTGTTTTAGGTTTTTTGGTTGGTTGGTTTTTTTTTGTTGTTGGTTTTTTTTTTGTTGTTTTTTTTTTTTTAAATCCAAGGCCGTATAACAGTAGATACTGCTCGTTTTAAAGAAAACGCTGCAAGAACCTGTTGGGTTGAGTTCCACAACACAAGTGATTGACTTTTAGACCCGCTGAAGCTTTTTAAATACAGCGTCGTGGCGCCACCGAGTGGCAGCATCATGAATAGCCGAACAGTCGTAAGAAGGATTTGGGCGGGGGGTGGGTGGAATAAAGGTAGCACATCCTCACTTGAAAACACTGGAAAATAGCCACTTTCCGTTTGGTTCGGCTGGTGAAGCAAGTTGATCTGGGACTAATAAATATCTTTTTAGTCTGAACTGCTAGATACAGCCATAAATAGGCATACCTTTTGTAGCAACTGAAATATTTTGAAGAAAGTTTGATTAAAAGCGGTGGGAACAAACATACTATGACAATACTCATGAAATAAAGTAAACCTTCTATTTCATGCTAATTTTGATACTGATATTAGTCTAGTATTAATCTTCAAATGCCTTAATAGATTTGATCAAAGCTAGCTCAAGGGTTTTTTCTGGCAGTGCTGAAAATATAAAACATCTGTCTCATGATATTCTCCCAAGGATCACAGCAGAAGGTTGAAAGACACATTGCAAAAGAGGAAATAATGACAAAACCAAAAAGAATGGAGAAAAGCTTAATTTTAAGTTTTGTTTTAATGAATCTTTCTTGTCCCTGCAAATATTGTTTTGCCACAACTACTATTAGACATACCCTGTATAATGCCTTTCCGCAACCGTATTTAAAACTCAGCACCTGCCATTTGGCATGGCATGAGGAAAAAGGAACTAGTGCTTTGTAGAACTCAAAATACCTGTTCCATGCTGGTTTTATGATTACATCAAAGAATATTTAAGACGTGTCTTGCAGCACTAGGCATTTTATAGACTAGAAGTCAGATGAATACAACAGAAGCAAATTACGCTTCTCAGCATTTAAATAAGCAGAATCTCAACAAAACACATTCAAGGTTTCTCTTGTGTCAGGAAGTTCACAAAATCTTGAACAACAGGCAATTAAATTATACTATCTCACACAGATCATGACTCCAAATTGCTTTAGGGTGAACTTGGTATGTAATTCATTAAAATGCTAAGGCAGAAACTCATTATTTATCCTGAAGGAGGGGAAAAAAATCCCTGATACAACAACTACCTTCTCTGTTGATGTTAACAAATATCTAGAAAAGGGATGAGTAGTCTGCCAACAGTTTTCCTTGAGAAATTACTCATCTGGATCGTGGCTGGGCACTTTGGTTTAAGACTCAGCCCAGGCTGACCACAGGGCTTAGCGTTAAGTATTGGATTAGGAGCAGGAGAGTCATCATGTCTAGAGATGCATTTAGAGTGGAGCTACCAAGGGCAGCCAAAGAGGCGTAGGACATGAAAAGAATTCTTCCGTGAGACATTTTTCATGCAGGCCATGGCTGGGCATGTTGGGGGAGGCTCAACTAATGTCTGGAGTTAGGGTTGGCATTAATGTTACATACATGGTTGGGATAGAGATAAAGCCTAAAGCTACAGTTGGTGTGGGGCAGAAGAGGAGCAGCCAGAGTGAGGGTTGGGCTGCAAAAATAATTCCTCTCTGAGATTGTTTTAATCTCAGTACTAGCTCAGGGTCTGGAGCATCCTTTGAATTCAGACTTCGGTTAGAACTTTAACAGGGTGGAGCCTCAAGCTCCACTTTGAGTCAACCTCAGAAAGGGTTACTGAAGGAATTCTCTTCTGAGAACTTGATTATGGTATGACTTGGGGTCTTGGGCTAGGCTGTGTTGATAACAGGTGTTAAGAGTTTGGGCTACAGTTATGCTTAGGGACAGGGAACAGGCGAAATTTGGATCCCCATTTGGAGTGGAGCAGGAAAAGGGCTGCAAAAAGAACTACTCTTTGAGAAGTTTATCATCTAGTTGATGGCTAGGGTCTTTGGGCTAAGTCTCAGCCCAAACCTATGCTTAGGGATCTGGTCATGTTCAGGTTTGGGAGAAGAGAGAAAGCCTAGAGTGCCGTCTGGACTGGGGTCAGAAAGGGATTGCCAAAGGAAGGGTCAGACAACAAAAATAATAGTCCCCCGAGGAAATGCTCACTGGGCTGTGGTTGGGGATGTTGGGCTAGAGCTCACTTGACACCTAGGTTTGGAGTAAGGGTTCAAAGAGATGCGAAGAATGGGAGCTCCAGTTAATGGTCTTGAAAGGCCCTGCCAAAGGGAAGAGTGGACGGTTAAAAGAATTCTTTCCTGACATCTTTTCCACCTGGGTCATTGCTGAGATATTGTGCTGAGCTTCAGCTGACAGGAGGATACATTTATCTGAGACATGGCTAGAATATTTTAAGTCTCATCCAATATATTGCCTGGAGTATTTGGGACTAAATCTCCACCAAGACACAGGTTTGGAGCTGGGAGAGAGGCAAAGCACAGGGCTCCACTAGGAGAGAGACTTGAAGAGGGATGCTGAAGGAAGGTATAGGCAAGAAAAAAATTGTCCCCTGAGAACTGGTTCATGTGAACTATGACTGGGGGACCTGGGCTAATGCTCAGTGACCTCCTGTTCTCAGAGTAGTGAATGATTTCAGCAAGTCTTTGAACAATTTCAGTTTTTCTGATGCAGTGCTTCAGGAAGGATTTTTTTCCTAAGGGGAAAGGAAAAGGACAGTTCAATTAGATGAGTAATCCATGTCCCACTTTGACTTTGGGAGTTCACCTTATTTATTTATCTTGTTGACACAGAATCCTAAATCAAAAGCCACTGTCAAGGACTACTGTGTTCTTCAAAGGCTTTCTTAATTTTACATTATTTTTCATTATAGTTCACATTCTTGTGCATAACCATATAATTCAAGTATAGAAACATTCTGACAAAAATCATAAACTTAATTCCCTGTATGAAGAATAAGTCTGTTCTCATTAAACTTCGTTATAAATAGTGTTTAGTCATCAACACTAGATTGTCATTATGAGTGATAGAGTTCATGAATGTCTTGGGAGGTGAAGAACACTTTGGAAGACTGTTCATGTTCAAATTTCTATCAGCCCTAAGCACTGAGAAAAAAAACAACCCTTTGAATTAAGAGAAAGCAAGCACCAAATTGTAGGCCTATTAGCTCATACCACTGGTTATACATTTTTTTTTTCTGTATTTTTTCAACTGTACATTAAATATCTCCTGCAATATGTCTTCTAACATATAATTTGGAGAGTTTTCACAGCTTTGTTTTATAGGCAAGACAGTTTTCCTAATACAGCATTTTAATCAAGAGATGGTTGCTGTTCATACAGATGGCACCAAGTTAACTTGAAGCAGCGTGGCTCATTTAGTAGCAATACAATTACAGCATCCAAGTATGCAGGCTCATTTATGCATTTAGCCTTTTGCACTGCTGTTTACATTGCTGCCTCCTGCACTGTCACTACCTGAGCTGGCTAGTGACAGAAGCAACAGGGACGTAAGTACAGATGTATTCAAACTCTTTTAGTTGTTCCTGTATCTTCTACTCCAAATTTTAGGCTTGGAGTGGTTTCTGTCATTCTGAGCAAGAGGAAGGTGGGAATATTACAAAATGGCCGAATGTTATCAGAACACTCCTGTTCAGGGAACTGACAGTCATAGAGGGAAACATCTCTGTTTCAGTGAGCTTTTGATGCGCTGTGAAGCCTGAGCACCCTTGGCTGTGAGGTCTACCACAGAGAAGACTTACTCTAGCCAGCTGTAGTCTTGGAAGCAGAGAAAACTCAAACCCAAACCCTTGCCTGAACTAGGATATCATGGGTTTTCAGTCCCTTTGTTAGTAGATGGAAAGCTGTATAGTCCCATGAGAAGAGAAAAAAAACAACCCACCAGTCAGTCACAGAACTGTGAATAATACATAGAATTTATGTGAATTCAGTCTGCACTATCAATGCTAGACATGACGTTTCCTAACTTTTGGGTACTTGATTTGGTATTCTTCGTTACTTTTCATGTGAGAATTTATATACCAATTAGATTTTTTTAGAAAATCAAATAGGAAGAAAAGTTTTCCTGATTTTAAAATCTACTTCAGATTGAAGTTATTCCTAAACAAAGTATAAAACATCAGCCTCAGTTAGAACTCATTGAAACCTGACTCTGAAAGATCACATTTCATACAGACATATAGTGTGTATGTCCGTACTGCTTAGTGAAATAATCCCAGGGATTGTTTCAGTTCCTGGCCCTGGGGTAGCACATGCTGCCTCACACTCACGCTGCTTAAGACTTCTGTAGCTGATGTCCTGTGTCCATACTGAATAGGGGGTGCCTCTGGGTTTTGTTTGAGTACCATGTGATGTTCCCATGACCCTAAAAGATAACTGCTTTTTTTTTTTTTTTTTGGTAGGTTTTTTTTAGGTCAAACTATCTGAAACAATGCGAGGGTTGTGTTGCAGCTTGCCAGAGTGAGGTTTTTATAGGATGAAATTGAGGGGTGTATGCTTTGCTGTGTGCTATAAGGATCTGTGAAGATGTTTCAATGCATGAAGACTGTGTAGGTCAGACAAAGCCAAACCTTATCAACGGTGCTTACAGTAATCTACCCTGAGCATGCTGCCTGAATTTTGGTTGGCAAATTAGCTGGAGTGGTCCAAAACAAACCCAGGATGCAAACTAATGCTTAAGGACTGTGAATGATCAGAGTAAATGATTAAAATTTACTCTTTGTCCTCTTTTATTCATATAAGCAGACCTATCTAAAATGTCTAACATAGGTACTGAATAGAAGTGTTCACTTTTGAAAATTTCCTCCTAGACATTAACCAAGCTCAACCTGAAAGTCTAAAGTAAAGCAAGAAAGACCACCTAGATTTCTAAGAAGTTTTGTGCATTAGCTGCCAGACCAATGCTTTTTGGTAATCCTGTAATTGTTACTTAATCATTCCATGTGTGGTTTTGATCTAAATCACAGTACTACTTTGTAAAACATTAACTTTTAGAAATACAGAGTAAATTAGGTTGGAGTGACCCATCTATGCCCATGCCCTGCACAGAGCAGGGCTAACTTTGATCAGGGTGCTCAGCCTTGTCCAGTCAGGTTTTGAAAGTCTCCAAAAATGGAGATATTTCAGATTCTCTTGTTTCAAGTTTCAGTGCTTGGTCACATTCTTGTTGTGAAAAATACTATTTTAATATCCAGCTAGAATTCCCAGTGATGCAGCTTGCAACCTTTGCCTCTTGTCTTTTTGCTGTGCACATGTGAGAAGAGTCTGGCCCTGTTTATTCTATAACTATTCTGAAGACAGCAATTAATATCCTTTTAGCTTCTCTTTTCCAGGCTAACCAAAACAACTCTCCTACTATGTCATGTGCTCCAGCTTTCTAAGTATTTAAAAAGTACTGAGAAAATTAATTTTACACTAAGATAATACATTGTAGGGCCTAAATCAGTATGTAAATAAAAGGAAAGCTGGGAAGTAAACAGGTATTTTGGGCTGAAAGCTAAACCAGAACAATGGGGCAAATGCCAAAAATTCCTCTTTGAAAAGACAGAAACAATTTTGGCAAATCAAAATGTAAACCATGCCTTTTTTCTTGTTCCATTTAGAGTTACGTCTTTTGCTTAGTCTTTTTCATGTTTTAACTTAGGCTATTTTTAGAATGAGAAAATGTTCTTTTGAAACAAAAATTGTATTTTAAAGCTTTTGGCATTTCTGAACAGAAATATTTTATTGCAAAGAAGTTGAACTGTTTCAGCCTATATGGATTTTCCACCCTGTCTTCTAGCTAAAACTGCTAGTCAGCAGTTTAACTCAAATTCATAAACTCTTCCCTTCGGTTCCATTTTACCATATTCACTGTTAATTGGTTCTTCTGTAGGTTGAACTTTAAGAAGTACTTTATAGATTCCAAAAGGTTAACAGGCCTAAGCATTTCATTAAAAAAATGAGGACCTAAAAAGTCACAGGTGTTTAGTTCCACCTATTTTTCAAAGCATGTTTGTGATCATGAACCAGTATGATGCAAACACTGCAGACTGCACACATAATTTCCCATCAGCATCCCAGCTTTCTACCTGCAGCTGTGCTGTCTCTATGCTATCAGCATGATAACTGGCCTATGGCCTTTGACTTCAAGAAAATTCTGCATGTCCCTTTTGTCTTCTTTTATTTTATTTTTAAAGTCCCCTTGAAGTAAAAAAGAAACCCCACACCACCGAAACCCAGTCCTCTAACCTAAGGCCTAACTTATATGTTACTTAGGTTTATTATGTGTTGTTTATAGAAACTATTCAACAATTGCTGCTCTGTTTTTACTGCATCTAAAACAGACATTCTATTTCCTGTATTAAAATCATACTTTCAAATCGATCAAATCAAAAAGTGTGGGGTATTCCTTGGGGAATTATAGTGAACAACAGTAAGAGAATATTCTCAGGATATCAGCAGCTTGTATGCATTAGCAAAGAAATAACAGATGCTTAAAAATCTTTACAAGACAATGGACTCCTATCTAAGGTGATACAATTATGCAGATGCGAAAGTGCCTCCAACAGTTATATGTAATTCCTAATGCTGATGTCTGGATAATCTTTTAAAGTGTTTCTATTTATGGTGACCATTTTCCCCAAAGTTCACTGAGATAAATCCTTCTGAAATACTGTATTTCTTGCAGTGGCATTCAAACAGTAATGAGGAGAGGAGATTTTTAAAAAGGCCAATAGATGGTTCATTTATTTATTCAACAAGGTACAAATGACATACTGTGAGCTCCAGAGTGGACATTAGGTGTTTTTCCCTTCTTGTTGGCCCTGTTTCTTTTATTTCTGAATTGTTTTTTGAAATTCAGAAATTGCCATTTCTGAAATGTCATCCGTTTGTCCTCTAACTTACCTTCCTCCTAACCCTTCCTGTTCCAGATCCTGCCACGGTTTTCATTCCACCATTACGCCTGCACTCTTGCTCTTTCCTAATTCCATAGTCCCTGTAACTCATTCTCTCTCTCTCTCTCACTTTTTTTTTTTTTTTTAATTAAACATATGTCACTATGATATATAACATAACTGAACAGGAAGTAAGAACTAAAATATAATATAGTTGAAAAGTTTGCTAGCCTTTACTCCAGTTACTCCATGTGTATGTTACCTCTTGCTTTTATCCTGTCTGTGTTACAGTGCAAACTGTTCAGGAAAGACAATACCTTTTCTGATGCATCATTATTATTTTTTTGTGGGGTCAGGTACACTGGTGTCCCCTTCGTAATGTGCCTTGGGGCACCTCTGCAACATTGCTTTTAGTTACTGCTGTAGAAACCCAAACACTTGAATGGGTAAGTCTGGCTGAGAAAAGTATAAAAGAGGCTCCATCTGCTACATATGTTAAAGAAGAACAACATCCAGAAATAAAGAAAGAGAATTTGACTTAGTGTCAATTCAACTCCCTTTTTGGCTCTTCCTTAGAGATCTGTCTTGGCTTCTAGGGAGAACCTGAGACATTTCCAGCCTGGTTTAAATTGTCTGTCTAGGCTGATAACTATCCAAGCCTCAAAAAAATTACAGCAGAAATCAAATCAGCTTTTGGAACTGTCTACTCCTAAAGAAGGGCAGAAGTAGAGTAGTTTAATTCTCAGGAAAAAGGAGATACTGTAGAGGTGGAGAAGGGTAGATCAGAGGAATGAAGGGTAGTCAGAGAGTTAGTGTCAGAAAATTGTCTGGAAAATGACTTAAAAAGGAACCTTTCATTTGGTCCCGTGTTCCCTTCCTTCATCAGCCATGGTAGCAACTGCTTGCAGTATACTGGGATAAAAGGAAAAGTGAGAGTTGTGTTAATAGTAATAATGACACTAAAAATGGCTTCTTTCCTTCTATTATCAGGATTCATAATCAGTTACAGGACATTTTAACAGGCAGTGACTGACTAGGAACACTGGATGTTGCTACAATAAAGTGTTAGAGAACAGGATTTCCAAACTTGCACCCATTTAATGAATTTTGTCTGCTGTAAGACTGTCAACAGCTTTATCCAGCACTGAAAAATGATGTAGATCACCTAGAAAGCTTTGCTCTGTGGTCTTAAGTAGAAAAAACAGGTGAGCAGCATCTGGAGAAAAAAGCCAAGACCAAAGTATTGGACAAGTGTAGTTCCTCATGTCTTTCTGGCATTAATCCTCTCAGCTAGAAGTCACCAAAAAAGAATAGCAGGACTTCACACTACTTTCTGCTTTCTGAGGAGCATGGCAATCACACTTTTGCTTTTAATTGGTATTAACAATTCTGACAGTGTTGAAGACATGTAGCCTTTTCTGTTCAGCTTGTTAGATAAAATTCGCATTAGACTTGAATATCTCGAACATTAGGTGTTGCTGAACACTCCTTGCAGGTGCAGAAGTAAAAAAGGAGCAAAAGTGGGCTACAATTTAACTGCTTAAGTGATCCTTTCATTATCCAAGTTCTTCACCTGCTTATTATTTAGATCGTCCAATGTGTTCCCTTGATGAACTCACGGAGGTGTGCAGTGTACACACAACAAAAAGACAGTTCCTGTCCCTGAGACCTTACTTTCTTTATGATGAAAAGGTGGTAGATATCTCCTACCACCTATACTTGGTTCAGAAGTATTTATTGAATATTTAATCCTTGGTCATGTTATCCTTGGTCACAGGCACAGCACACAGAAAGCTTGAATCCTGTGCACATGCAGTCATCCTCCACACAGCTCCTCAGTGCTGTCTTCCAGAAATGTTTGCCATGCCCTTTGCCCCATTTGTGCCTCTCTCCCTACTTTAGCATTTCTGCAGCTTTGGAAATTTGGCTTTATGATAACAAGTGGGAGGAGTTTAAAACAAAGGTGAACTACCCAGAGACCAAGGAATTGAAATGCTTCTTAGTGGAGCAGTGTAAAGACTTGCCAAAACCAAGAAATCATGTCAAGAAGCGAAGTGTCACAAATGATCCCACCAAGCTCAATATGGGGCTTTGTATTGGCATGTGCCTGTGAATTGAAGCTCAAACATCCAGAAACTGGGCTACAGAGAGGCAGCAGCAAGTTCCAAGTGAGTCTCAAAAGATTTTATTTTTTTTTAGCTCTGCTTCAATGTTGCCAGATAGGAGGGGGAGGGAGAAATTTTGTGCATAGGGAATAAAATTATATCACCCACATTTGAAGTGTATTTACTTGATTTGGATCCTGTCTTCCTGACACCAGCCCAGGACAGTGAAATATTTTTTTGATCCTAAACAAAACAAAACAAAACAAAACAAAAAAAAAAGTGTATTTTCAAGATGTCATTTCTTTTTCTGTCTGATTTTGTTCCTCCTGACACTAATTAGCTGCAGCACATAAGACAGAGCTGCTATTGCACAGCACAGCTTTTTCTGGGCACTAGGCAGCAATACCACAGGACTCTTTGCACTCACGTGAACCCGAGACAGAAACAGGCAAGGGTGGACTGAGAAAGATGAAAGAAAATAGCTTCGAATTTAGAGGAGGTTGAAAAAACTCTGGGTTTGACCACTCAGGAAAGGTTTGGTGCCTGGGAACCTTTGCCACCAGAGAGCAATGGAAGCCTTTAAGTACACACATCACCCACTTTAAAAGACTTCCTTGTCTGTCATTGAATAACATGGGTTGTTCTTTCATATTTGTTCTAATTCCAGTCTAAAGAGACTAAAGATCAGTTGTGGAAGCTTTAGTAAGGCTTTCTTAAAATTATACTCCAGATATACAAGAAATATTTCAAATATTTGAATCGGTTTTCCCTTTTATTTTCTGGGGTTTTGTTTTGTTTTCTTATTAGCAAAACACAGATTATTTTTTTACAGGACGTTAGAGATTTTATACACAGTTTTTCAGGGAGCAAGGAGTCAGTACCTGACTCTAAATCCACTCATCCATAATGTTATATACATGACTAAGTTTCTTCTAGTCTCATTGGGCATTTTTTATTTCTTCTTGCTTTCATGGAAATGGGCATTTTCACTACAGTCTTCAGTAGATAGGGGAAAAAATTCTGTTTATCTCTGCATTACTTCATCTCCCTGCTCCTCAGTTGCATGAGAAAATGGTATCCAGTTTATTGCTGAAGTCACAAAATAACTTTTAACCATGCTTATGAAAATCTGAAAGTAATGGATTACTAACTGTCTATCACTAGAGTGCCCCTGAGACCAATGTGGTCTTTAAAAATTATGAGTAAATCGGTGGGGAATTCTTGAGAATAGATTTCTTAAAAAAATTAGTCTATGGCCAGGGACACAGTGGGATCTTCATATGACCCAGTGCAAGAAATGCAGCAACTTCCAGTCAACAGTTGGTGCTCACTGCCAGCCGCCCACATCTCTGCCCACACATCTTGGTCTCTCCAGCGTGCGGTTCTCAATGTGCTGACTCTCTGAACATGAGCTTATGCTTTTCAGCTCTCATCACACCAGAAGAAGCATGAAAATACTTGAGGTTCATTTTTAAAGCAGCATGCAAGCGCGAGGGCAGCACTGCTACAATAGGTTGAGGTGATAGATCACTGTCTTCTCCTTCATATTTCCCTCCCACTTTGTCAAGAAAATGTAAACTAAGAGAAATGCATGCATACATACACATGCACAATCATTCTGAGGGAAGTGGTAAACCCTATCTGTGATAGTTGGTATGTTTACTGAAATGGAAGGCTTCAGCCACCTCTGTTCACATCTTGGCCAGCAAACAACACAGTTTCCTTTACTACAGTAGTGATAAATTCTTCATCAGAGCAGATCAGTGAATGAAATGGGAGGAAAAGATACTCTGTAATTGCATCACTTATGGATGCTCAGCCTATAACCCATGCCTTGGACATAGTCCTCTGAGACATACATCCCATATTGCTCAAGGAATCTTGAAAATGATGGCTGGGAATACTCAGTTTCACAGACTTCTCAGGCCAGTACTGATCTCTGATCCAACTAAATCCCAGCTCTACTCCCACCCTGTCTCATTGACTGGCCACTTTGCATTCCTCAGCTCACATTTCCATGCTTGCCTTACCTGTACTGTTTCTTCTCTCCTAACTCCTCATCTAGTCTTTCTTCCTCAGCTTCTGCATTCACAGTGATTTCCAATCTCTGATTTCAGCCTCTTGTTCTAGTGTCTCTTCCTAGACATTTCCCACCATATCTATCTCTAATTAAACCCATCTCCCTTTCATACCTCTTTCTACCAACCTATTTGTTCACTCTCAGACTCTTCTAGATCTTCAACTCAATCCTGTCTCATACTAGATCCTAAGCTACCCATGCAGCCTTTTCTCTCCTCTTGATTATTCCCATCCCACTGCTCTCAGCAAGTTGGCAGCCCATTCCAGCTTTCCTCTGTTATGCTGCAGCTTCCACACCATGGCATGCCACACTCACCACAGCATTCCTGTCCTGACCAGTTCCCCTGGTCTCTCTCCCATACCACCAAGACCTGAGGTGCCTGTTGAAGGTGCATCCTTGCTCTCAGATCACACTCCCAGACTTCATCCAGCAACAACAACAGCTTAGAGCCAGAAACATGGGGAAAGTCATGCAAAGCCGGAGGCTGGAGCTTGCTTGGGTGGATGGGCTCTGGGAGAGTTTAATTCAAAATTGGGGTCTTCTGCTGAAAACATCTGTTATGCACAGGCTCCAAGGTCATGTGGCCAAACTGTGGCAAAATTTCATGAGGACAGCAAGTTCATCTTCAATAAATAGGCCACCCAGCTTGCAAAGAGAAAGTCCCTGTACCAAAGGATGAATGTACTAAAGCTGTTTAAAGAAAAGCCTGCCAGATTTTTTTAATGTGGTTGAAACAATGTAAATTTTTGTTTCTTAGTTATCAGAAACAGCTGAAAGCTTTTGACTGAAGTTTTCTAGAAAATTGTCTGGAGGCAAACATCCAGCATGGAAAATTCCAGACTGAGTAATTCACGTGTGGCAAAACTACATGCAGCTGATAACAGGGCTGCATTTGGAATTGATGGATAATTGTCATAATAGCGCTACCAGTCTGACTAAATCACACTAATGTATTAACCAAATCAGGTAGAGTACTACTGCTCACCAAAGAGCAGCACAGGCAGTGTGCAATTACTTTCAGCTCAGAGGTGATTGTAACATTTCACTCCATTCATTCACATCATGGAAATATGAATTTGAAGCCTAATGGTATACTTTTAAAGGCATTATGAAGCACAGCCAAATAACAACGTTGTGTCAAAATCCCAAAGATAGTTAATGTGAAAGTCTGTATGTATGCAACACATATATGCGTGTGTGTAACAGTAGCCATCTATATCAATTGCCAAAACCAGGTTTGATTGCCATTCTAAAATGTTTTATCACCAAGGTTAACTTAAATACTTTACTTCTCATAACACGAGAAGACCAAGAGCCTTTTCTGCTCAAACATGCAGTACTCTGTATTCTATGTTTCTGGCAAATAATTGCAGAGTGGATAGGGGAAGACTGTTCTGTCAAAATGCTGTGAATGCAAAAATGGTTTTGGTGGGGTTTATGAACTAAAATGGGAGCAGTGTGGGATACCATACAGAAAAGTGGATTAGGACTTGGGTTGTCTAGTCCTCTTCCATTAAGTTGCTCTGTAAGTCATTTCTCTTCTGTGACTCATTTCTCCGCTGGTAAACAACATGTGAACGTCTTTATTATGTTGTAGATTAAGTTTCAATTTCCCAGCTTCTAGAATGCTGTTAGTTCAGTTTTGCTGTATTTGGCCACCTAGCCAAGTAACACCAACCTCATTAGTGCTAGAAAATATCCTTCCAGCAGATGGCAGATACTGCTTATCCAATGCAGTCCCGTCACTCAGATCAGTACAGCCGCTGCGGGACCTGCAACATCAATAAAAGCAGGAGCTAAAACCTGAATAACCAATCCTGAAGATACAAGCGTTTCAAAAACGTGTTGGGTTGCATGATTAAAGTTTGCTGCATTTCTCGTGTATTTAGTATGGAATTCCTAGATATATCCTTCTCTTTTGCTATGCTTTCTTTACTAAAGTATTTTGGGAAAAAAAAATAGTTAAGTGGAGTTATGATAAGTCATCTGGCTGTTCAAAATAAGGCAAACTGTTCTCATTTGGGGATTTGGGCATGAGGAGTAAGATTTGGAGGTGCTGGTGAATGAGAAGCTCAGCATGGCCCAGCAATGTGTGCTTGCAGCCCAGAAAGCCAGCTGAACACTGGCCTGCATCGAAAGCAGTGTGTGTGGCCAGCAGGTCGAGGGAGGTGATTCTGCCCCTCTGCTCTGCTCTTGTGAGACCCCCCTGCAGTGCTGCATTCAGCTCTGGGGTCACCAGCATAAGAAGGACATGGACCTGTTGGGGTGAGCCCAGAGGAGGGCCATGAAGATGGTCAGTGGGCTGGAGCCTCTCTC
>JAVJGJ010000037.1:28565635-28604039 GCA_035590215.1 Microhierax caerulescens
TGCCCCATCCCTGGAAGTGTCCCAGGCCAGGCTGGATGGGGCTTTGGGCAGCCTGGTCTGGTGGAAGGTGTCCCTGCTTATGGCAGGGGATTGGACTAGATGATCTTTAAATGTCCCTTCCAACCCAAACTGTTCTATGATTCTATGATTCTATGTGTTTATGGCGTTTGAGTACTAATATTTCCTATTACTGAATTGCATGAATTGCCACCGATAATGTGAATTAATGAGTCAGAATTCTTTCAGACTTGAAGTCAAATGGGCATTTTGTAACAGGAACAACTCATACAAGTCTGGACAATGTATAGTATATTTAAAGTCCTCATACAAGTCACAGTAGATCTTGAAATCGGCTCTATTTTTACTGCCATTCATCCTACTGTACTCATTAGTTTGTTCTATCCTTTATGTAAGTTCACAGAATCAGACAAGTTACAATAAAGTTCACCTCATGTTGTAAGAAACATAAAATCCACTAACTGATGGAGAGCTCTAATTTCACCACTATGTGCTTCATTCTATTATTATTTGTCTACTGCTTAAGAAAAATGTCCCAACTGGGGAAAGACAATGCAAAGGCAATAGTTCGAAATAGCTTGGTATTTGCAAACAGTCACAATTCGGTGACCTCTCTTGCAGACCCTTAATTATTTTCCAGATCTGAGCTGTAGTTTGAAAGACCATCTTCTATATGAATTATATCAAATTTGCTTTCTATACTAATTTTTCATGAGCACTTTCTAAATCAAAGCT
Organism: Microhierax caerulescens; assembly: GCA_035590215.1. Classification (NCBI taxonomy): domain Eukaryota; kingdom Metazoa; phylum Chordata; class Aves; order Falconiformes; family Falconidae; genus Microhierax; species Microhierax caerulescens. The sequence continues at coordinate 28,566,389 of JAVJGJ010000037.1, forward strand.
CCCAAGCTCCCATGTTGGAGATGATACAGCATCTAGGCTTATTATTCATTAGACATTCAGCTGAGAAGACCAAACTATTCTTCCTTGGTATCCTAAAAATGGTAAGTGAAGGAAACTAGTTCCTTTTTTTCTAGTTGGCTGGGTTATTTGGATTATATGGTACTCTAGGAGGCCATTTCTTTTCAGTATTTTATTTTAAATTTTCTTCAGTCCTGTTTCTGATCTTTTCTTCAGTGAAACACTCTTTAGAGAATGATCAGCTTGCGCCAGAACAGGCATCATTCCCAGGTCTTCACTCTTAATGAGAAGTGTTACATAGCTTCTTAATATGGTTCTGTGAATATAAAATTAAATGCTCCATGAACACCTAGAAATAAACAGGTCTTTAATTTCTTTATTATGATTGCAATTCTCTTGGCAAAACTAGATAATGCCAGATGATGCTTTATTGGTATTATTACTATTATTACTATTGAGATTTTTACTGTGTGGGTAGGAGTTTTACCCACACCTAACTTTGAAGCCATTCCTTACAGCAGAAGGTATCACAAAAAGCCTGTAAGACCATTTTTCCATTGGTTATCCAGCATAACCTTGGATGACACACTGGCTCTTTATGTTGAAGGCAGTTAAATCTGAATAAGAGTTTCAGATTTTGTTCCTGAATTAAGGGAATTTCTTATACAGTGTATGCCAAAGATTAAGTATTGAAACTGTCCACTAGCAAGTTTTGTGGTCTCCTGCTTTGTAACTAACAGGGATAAGTATGTCTAGGAGAAAATCTAACACTTTACAAAAAGTCTAGCTTTCATACCCATGTGAAATATAGCATGTTTAGTAGCACTTACCTCAGTATGTAACGTTGGACTGTTAGACTTCAAATGTGCATAACAAGAATTCAGTATTTAGAATTTAGAATGTAGTATTTCTAAATTATCTGTGCAGTCAGATGGGGGACCTAAGTGTCAGTGAATGTACCGTAGGTCTTCATGCATGGTACAAATTCTATCAAGTATAGGAAGCAAATAGGTTATAAATAGGCATCTCAGGAGCATGTATACTTATTTGCAAAATATGATCCTGCATTCTTCTAAACATACTGTGTTGTTGTGTCGTTGCCCTGATAAGGATCAGGAGATTTGCCCGGGGTTTGGTCTGGTTTGTTAAGAGCTAACCATTGTGCGTTCTTTCCCTTTCATGTATTTGGAAGGAGAGGAAGATGAAAATGAGGAAAAAGATAAAGGCTGACTGACTAAACACTTCTGCTCTTCTTTGTGTCTGCCCTGTTCACTGCTGTAGGTGCTGGGAGGCTGAAACATAAAAGTTCTTATGCATTGAGTGAAACAACAATCCTGTTCTTAGAATCCTGACCTTAGGAGATGTAATTTTTCTTTCTTCTTGAATCAGAACGTGCAAGCCATATGTGAGATAAATAGTTGTGTATCTAGCAGATGTATCATTTCACCTCTACACATCTATTCACACGAAAATATGAAGGAATATAGCAGGAAAGCAGCAGTAAGAGGAACTGTTGAGGTTTAAATCAGATTTAGCACTGTTGGCAGTTTCATTGTGGGACTATAATCAACATTACTTTACATGAAGTTGTTTATACTACCTGATATATAAAATTAAGTTGGAATTTGGTCATGTCCTGGACAGGATTTTTTAGGTGTGGGATCTCCAAAGTGAAGTTCCTTTGCCCTCACTTTGCTGGAACCTAATGTACAGTATTTTTCAGGCTGGCTGTACCCAGAAGCAAGGAGGAATGGAGAAAGGACAGTCTGAACCCTCTTACGACTCAACACGTAGTATGAACAATGCAATTTGAATCCAGCTGAGTGCTCACAGGAAGAATGCCACTGTTGTTAGAACACCTGAGGGTGCAAAGAGGCAGGCTTCATTTTCTCAGCCACGCCGCAAAGCTATTTGGTTGTCAGACACCCACATAGGCACCTCAAAACTTTAAAGGTCTGTCTATCAGTAACTTGGTTTCTCTTGGTACTGGGGATAACAGTATTTTCTTAATTAATAGGTCTGTGAATGTAACTGTGAAGCACAGTTGCTGTGAATTACCGTGAGTTCATAGTACTGAAGAAAAGAGATGGATACTTTCATTCATTATGTTGGTTCTTTTAATAAATCAAAATAGAACAGTTGGAACCAAACTATACAAATGGATTTGTACTACAACCACTATAATTGAAAGAAATGCTTAAAGCAGCCCTAAATATACATGCAGAGCATGAAAACAGATTTGTGAAACGTGTTGAGTTTTACTGCATGTAAATTCTCTGTGAAAGCACTTCATTTCTGAGTTTCTTGTAGCACTGCTCTTCCTTTAGACATCCACTCTGCTGTGGCTGCCTGTTTGCTGCATGCCCCTTTATCTTTTCTGAATTGATTTGCAAGAACTACTCTTCTGTTTACACTCTCTTTGAAGGAGAATCTCAGATATGAAACCAGTGGGACATCTGGGAACAATACAAATCTGCAGAACCATGGAACTGCATGAAACACTATTTCTCTCCAAGCAACCTTTCCCAGATTGTCCTTACCTTTATAAAGTGTTTCCTTTTAATGTTTATCCTTGTTTGAAACTTTAAGACTTTAGCTGCTTCTAGTTACCATATAAATACTCACTTTTGTTATTTAATGTTTTTCCTTTCTCTCTTTCCATTTGGTCTTCTCCCAAGTTGGGTTTTAACTCTCTTAGGGCAGGGGCAGTGTCTAGCTATGTTTCGGCAGGGCCTTCTACAACCAGATTCATAGGTTTCCATAGTTGTGTATACATGACTCAAGACTTCTTAAATGTCTGAGCCCTGGTGAGCCGTTGCTGCTATGACACTTTCTCTCTACAAAAACTTTTAACAAAGAGTCAGCTCAGCACCCTGTGCAGTGACGAGGGAGATCCTTCAGAAGGATCCTGGGTCACAAGCACAACAATGGCATTACTCAGCTTATAGTACCGCTCATCATACTGTGAAAATGCTTCTCTAGTGAGGCCAAATGTCCATTTTTTGCCCTGAACCATTGTAAAGGTGGCTTTCATCTTCATTTGACCCATCAAAGCTCTGTTTCTGTCACAGCAGAAAATCCTAACACTGCTGCTGGGAAGTTCTTCTGGACCCTGCCAGATTATCTGGGAGAGAACTAAGGCATCTTCCTATTTCCATATCCCTCTGTATCTTGGAAGCTAAGATGTTTCCTTTTACTGCCTGAAAAACACAGAAAGGCTAGAAGCAAGAACTAACAAAACCTGCAGGAGGGCCAGGCAACTGCACAGTACCCAAAAATCTATGATCCCACAGCATTCTGATGATGGTTTCTGATGTGGACTGAGGATACTCCAGGGCTTCCAGTGTAGGAGGTGGGAATGAGCTACCCTCACTCACTATACAGTTCTGTATCGTTTTCTCTAGGTTGAAGCTAGTCCTCCTGCCTGTGAGACATGCTGGTGGGTGCACTGGTCTATGCTGGGAGGCTGGAGAAGCAGGGTCCCAGAGTGCTGCAGGTTTCTGTACAGCCTGGTGGCCTGGCAGAGGTTCAGCAGCACTGTAGTGGGATGGCCCCTGGCCCTCTCAGAGGGAATGGGATCAGGAAGCCAACTTAGCAGAAAACCAGCACTAGAAAATGCAAATAGTTGGGTGTTGCGTGAGCTCCCCAACCTGGTTTGTTATAGTGTTGCGGAGAGTGTCAGCACAGTGCCAGTGCCAGTGCAAGGGAAGGTATGAAAAACACAGCTCCAGGTATTTGGGAGGTATGAGGAGGGTGTTCTTGCCCTGTTTGGCATCAGCTGGCCAGATGTGCTGCACAGATTCAGAGCCTGTAGAGAAGTTACAGCATGATCTGTCACCCTCTGGGGTGAGCCCATTTGTCCTGCACACAGGGATCTGAACTCCCCAGCCTTCCCCTCAAACTGCACAGCGTGAATGCTTCCTCTCGGTGCGTACCACACAGAAGGCACACTGCTTTTGTCTCAGATGCAGCACATCTTGACAAAAATGGAAACAAAGTGCATTCCCTTGCATCTGCTCTAAGAATTTAAGAAGCTCTTGCTCTTAATGTCTTTGTCATGGGACCAAAGTCAGCTAAAACTGGCAATTGTATCCTCCTCTTAGGTGGAAAATACACGTGAAGAGCTGTAGCTGATGGGATGGTGGTGACTAATACTTGAAGTTATGGTTACCTTTTTGTGGCTGGAACGCTAGTAAATATGGCTAGATCTGCAATGTTCAAACAATAAAAAGTACGGAAATGGGCATCCCCAGAGATCCGTGATGGGAAGTACAGGCTCCCTGAAGTGAGCTGAGGAGCGATGAAACAATTTGTGCATGAAGAATTACAACATGAAGAAACCTGAATAAACCCAAAATCTGATGAAACCACATTTGCTGCTCCCTGACTTGGACTTTTCCCAATGAATACAGAGCCAGTTGGAGCCCCAGGGTCCTTTCTAGTTCTGTGCCACCAGCATCTGGAAGATCTTTCTAAAGTCCCTGCTCTCTGGAGCTGGTGCTGGAGCCGGTGCCCTCTCATGGTCTCTGGCAGCAGCGTGCAGCACCTCTGGAGCCAGGTGCTGCACTCCTGACACCCGTAGCTCTGTTTACATTACTGTTTACATTACAATACACAGAACTGTGTTTGGTATTCAGCATTTCTGTATTAAGTTGCCCAGATAGCCACATATCCATGCGTCCACACCATTACTGCTTCACCTTCTTAATCTACTGATGCTACTCATTCTCTCATTAGTTTCCAAGATCCTCCCACTGTGACTCCTGTGTCGTTTATCATCTTCTTGTCCCTCTCTACCTTTCACTTTCTTGATCTCAATACTCCAGCTTCTCCTTACGTAATTGAGAACAAAGTAATAAAATTAAGAAATTTGGTTTTATGTAAACTCTAATCTAAAGATAATATTAATTGCATTAGTGCAAGAAAAACTGTAAACTGTTGAACCTTTTTAAACATTTCAATGCCTAACATTGAATCCACCTTCATTTATATTTGGGATACATGTAGGGGAGAGGACGTGTGTTTTGGTACACAGCATTCGTAATGTAAACAAAGTGAAGCCAACACCAGCAGGACTAGCACAAACCACATTACAGTCCAAAGCAAGTCCACTTCATATTCCATTTTGTAATGTCTAACTTCTTTATCTTTCATCTTATTTCTAAATTCACTTATTTGATCTGCAAGCACTTACACTTTTCATAGCTTTCCACATGGAAGACATTCCACAGGTTCCCATGATCTTAAACACAGGATTGCTCTGTGTTTAAGAGGCTCTGGTCCTTTGAGATGTACCACACACATACTTAGCATTGGGTATTGCAAGAAGTCCCCACGATCTGTGAAAAGTGTAATTTTTTACAGGATCACGGCCCTAAAATGTAAGAGTTTCAGACTAGAGTACATGTGCCCCATTTGTTTTGAAAATGCTATGGTTTTGTGCAGCTAAATAGACGTGATCTGTGACAGTGGTCATAGCATTGCTATTCATGAAGTAATCGCAATCATGTTTTCCTTATAAAGCTATATTTAACCAATATCCCTCATTAAATTATGCCATAATTTCTGCTTATGTTTTGAAAATCATACATCGCATGAGAAGCATTCAGTGCCTCTTGCTCATTCCTTGCAAAGTGACAAAGAATTTGGGCAACAGGCTAAAGGGTAGAACCGATATCTGGAAGTGTCAGAAAGCCCAGTGCTACCTACATAAACATGCTGCTACATGAAGGACCAGGTTGTCTTTGTTCTGCAAGTTATGAGCTCATACGTCAACATGGGAAAACAGATGTTTAGATGAAAAAAAATAAAGGCAGAATGAGGAACATGTCCAAGTTCCTTTGGCTTTTGTTCAGGTGTTCCGTGGACTGAGCTAATGGGGATCATGTGGAGTGGCTGATTATCATTGGAGTCAGATTGTCTTTTTGTAACTGTAAAAAGGAAAGAAGCAATTTTACTCTGTGTACACATGTCTTTCATTCACTGCAGGGCTTAGTTAAAATTGTCTTTCACTGCTTATTATGAGAAGGGTAGAAGTTAATTGACAGAATGCACTTAATCTTCTTCTGTGGAAGAAAAAAATTGTATCATGACATCAGTAGATCATCAGATCTCTTCTGTTGCTGTCTGTAACTATTGAGATGAAAGACCTGACTCTCTTGGCCTTTGCTCCTCTGGTAGTCATCTGTGCAAAATGACAGCACTTTTTGCACATTTTAGCACAGACATAAGATTCTGTTCAATGAACAAAACTCTGGAAAATAATTTCCTATGTTGTCCATTTATTAATCCCTTCCAGGCCTAGTTCTCACTTAGCCTTGACTGAAGTGCTGCCATGCTGTTTTGCTTCAAGAGGTGTGTGCCCCGTCTTTTTTTGCTTTCATTTCCTCCTCAAGATGATGTAGGCTGGCTAGTTACTTCGTGGTCTGTGATGTGATTTGCCATGTCTCTGGCTAGGAAACCCATGTACTCCTAAGGCATAAGTTTTGTATAGGGATGCTATTTTCTTCTTCCTGTGAACTATTTTTCTTTTCTTTTCTACTAGTTGCCCCATGCTGCTGTCTTGCAGGATGATTCACATACTTGCTTTTTCCGACCAGAGTATAAAATGCTCCACCTGTTCCAGTTGGTTAGATATCAATATTATTTTTCTTCTCTTGCCCTCAGCTTCAAAGAATAAACAGAATATCATATTGCAGGGAATCATTTTTATTATGAATTTGGGACCCCATTTTTTTCAGTTGCCATAGAGTCTTGAATCCTGGTCCTCCTACACCTCTCCCAAGCAACCACTTTCAGATGCTATCTCAAGGCACAATGTTCCATGGAACATTCTGCTAGGAAAGTATATTAAAGCAATCAGTTATATCACAGTCTTTAGACTGGAGAGTTTCATGCAGCAAACCTTGCTGAGTTTTTTGAAAGATGGCAATCCGCAGCCTACAAGGGACTGTTGAGTGTCTGTGCTATATGAAAGTTTACACCGAGAAAAGGCTTAGGTATATTTGTAAAAAGTAGTTATAGAATAATCTGATCTAAGGCCTCTCTTGCTGGACTGGTTGCCAGAAGATGTGTTTATAGTATTACTTTAACATTCTTTCATTTTATTAATTTCATTATTAAGTCATTTTTGCCCAAGACAATTCATACTGACCTTAAAATGAAATGGAAAGAAATGGTGCCAGAAGTAAAAGTCAGCAAGGGAAGGATGATACATGGCTGTCATCTGTTTATCCAGGGAAACAAGATTAAGGAAGGACTAGGTTGTCAGCTGTAAGAAGGCAGTGCTCAGCCCAGCTGGGAGGGTGGGGGAACATGGCTCTTAGCTGCTTTAATTGTTCTTGTTCCTGGAAAAAAATGGTTCCCAGATTAGCTGGGATTTAACATCTATTAGACCATCCCTGTACCTCCCCACACCACCATGCTGCTTCCTTGTCCTCTGGGGATCATGTTCTCCCAGACAAATTGATTTGAAGAGAAGGAGGGAACAGCATCTCTTTCTTACCTGAAGTCTGCCAGATTCCTTCTCTTGCTCCTCTCCCTGTTCGAACAACAGGGATAAACCACTAGCCTTCTGACATTTCTTATTCTAGTTCCTGGTTTTTATCCCCAGCTCAAAAGCATCCTTTTCCCTTTTGCCACCACCTCCCGACCCCAGCTGGCCCCAGCTCCCGGCAGTTGTCAGTATCAGGACAGGATGTTTCCACGGGACCTGGGGCAGAAGGCCAGAAGCCAGCAAAGATGTACTTGGTCTAAAATGAGTGTAATATCTGACTTGTCAACAACTATACCCACAATGTCTTTAGACCCATCTCCATGAGTGTTCTTTATGTCTCTGACTGACCAAAGCCTCCTAGGGTGGTTGGCTCAGCCAATATAAACTGTTGTAGAACTCTGTACTTGTTTCCTTGAACATTTGATGCTTGCTGGTCAGCGTTCATGACAGATAGCCCGATGCCACCACCCAGAAAACAGCTGAAGCCACACTTGGAGAGGTAGCAGCATTAGAAACCAAGCCAGTGACTGACAGTCCAGCCAGTCTTGGCGTGTGTGCTGGGGGGAAGTTCCATTTCGGTTCAAACCCAGAGAGTAGTTCCTTCAGGGTGTCAGGAATGGCAGAACTATAACAGGCCAAAACTGCAAGAAATCTTGGCGTCGCCTTCCTATCAGGGAGTAACAACCAGCCAACAGGGTGCTCCAGCCTGCCAGAAGTTCTTCTTCTCCCACTGCTATGGATAATCCAGCACACAAACCTCTGTATTGAGGATGGGATTAGTTCTCAACTGCTCAGATGTAAAGCACTGAAAAGCTACCCAAATGCCAGTGTGAGAGGATTTCTATTCCCAGACGGCAGAGAATGGATACATAAAATGCTACTTATCATCTAAGGGTGAAATCCATCTTCTTTCAGGAAGAAAGAGTAAAGAGCTTTGATGGGGGAGACTTCTAGGATTAAACTTTTCCCCTCCTACCTGAAGGGCAGCTGTGCAGTGATTCACAGCACAGTCAGAGCACGTGATTGTGGAAAATGCCTTAATGTGACAGGCTACAGGATTCAAGAGGAAGCTGTGGATTTCTCTGTGCTACCATACTGTTCTTCAGCTCCTCCCCCTCCAAAGTGGAATTGTACAATTTCTGCTACTTCTGGAGACTCTCTGGCCACAGGATGAATGTGGGTTGTGTTGCAACCTAAATGATCTCATAGTAAACTACTAAAAGCTGGGTTTAATAAGGGAATTAGAGACAATAAGACTGCTGACAGACAACTTGATGAACCTTCTCAAATTCCTTCTAAAACATTGATTTGATTCCAGCTTCTCATTTACAACATTTGCTTGTTGTATACATAAACTATTTCTGCAACGGTTGAAGTCATCCAGTGAGCCATGCACAATCCAAATATAAATTCCAGAGCTCTGTTTTCAACAAGACCATTGTCTTGGATAGAAACCCCAGTGATGTCAGAGATTTAACATGTCAAAGCAGGAACAGCACATAGACATAAAACTGGAAGACTTTTGGAGAGACTTTGTTTAGTAATACCACCAAAGCAGTCAGCCCCGCACAGGAAAGTGAAGCAGTCAGTGATTACCTGCTATTGGCACTAGTTCACTGGAACTAGGATTATACATCACCTACGAGTATAAATATAAAGAACTGGTTAATCCAAAGCTAGGCATCCTGTCCATGACAGATGGAGAAGTTCTTAAAAGAACATAAAAGAAAGGATATGCACAACATGTATTTTTTCCTTGGTAGGAAGGTTATTTTCCTTCCAGCCTCTGTCAATCAAGATGCTAACTGCAGTGTAAGCAGCAAAGGTAGCTGAGGGACTCATTCTAACGGGTGTGGGTATCACTAAAGGAACGCGTGGCTGTTCTTTCTAGGGAACATTTAATTTTGACTACTGAGATTTGGGGGAGAAAAATATAGAAAATATGAAGTAGTTTCAGCTTTCAAGGGTAATATTTATTTTTAATTAAGAAACAGTATTTCCTAAAGTATCTAGTAATGGAATTCTGATTGATAGTACATTCAGAATAATATTCCATTTTTATATTGATTGGAAAAATGAGAAAGCCATTTGTGCATACATCAGTTTGTAGCTAGAACTAAATTATGGCTGGTCTTTGTGTGATAATCTTGTGTTATACTTTAGTGCTAAAATAGAATAATATTTGCCAGACATGGGAGTTGAAGATGTATCTTAAGGAATGTTTCAAATAGGGTAATAGAGAGTTGCAAATGAAATTAGCAATGCTCCTGTGTAATTACATTCAATGATAACTTAGAGATTTCAAGGAAGACACACGGAGACTGTTTCATTATTTTATAAGTGTTAATTGACCTTTTATTTGCTTAGAAAACTAAATGAAAAACATTGACTTAAGGTAAAAGATCAAATTAACTACTCCTCTGAGAAAGATTTTTCCTTAAGAAACTTTATTAAGCCTAGAAATAAAGGCATTTTTTTACAAGTTAATGACAACAAAGACACACAGAGACAGTTCCTGAGGCACGGAAGCATGGAGAGCAGACATGCTAGAGGACCACTGTGGTATTGTATTGGTATCAACAATATTTTAATGCGTGGGATTCACCAATATTAAAATTTAATAACAGGGCTTCTTTTTGGTTTTGTCCTGCAGAGGTATTATCCCTCCCTTCAAGAAAATACTTAAGTATCTTAATCAAATGATTTAATTTAAGGGTATTAAGTTTTGGAAACTGAATACCGAGCTATTGACTACTGTGCATTAAGTAGAAGATTTTTCAAAAGAAGCTAAAAGCACCCCATACTGTACAGCCTATAGAAATTGCAATGTTTATGTTTCTTTAGATGGCAGTAGCAGCAGTTAACTAGCAAACTATCTTCATCGCTGAAGTATTTATGCAGAAAAAAAAGCCGTTCATTTCATGGCTTTTACAACATCCTATGAGCCAACTTCATTTTACATAAATCTGCTGGGGTTCCACCAGGAATGGAGCTTGGCCCTGAGTTTTCCACTTTTTCTCTTGGCTGCAGAGCAGCAGGTAGCAGCCAGTAAACCCTGCAGAACAGACCCTTTTGTAATGCAGAAGTCATGGGGCCAATCCAACAGTCAGTGCACACGCAGCACTCCCACTCTTGGTACTAAACAGCTGACCTGGTAAGGAATGGAGGACTACATTACTGCACAACTAAACCTCTCCCATCTACATAAGAAGAAATTTAACTTTAAATCATATTGGAAAGAAGAAAAAAAAATCCAACCTAAGAAGAGTAGAAAAAGAAAATGAGAGGCAGTTGCTGGAAAAGAAAAAAAAAAAAAAAGGCTGTAAGACACCAAGCAAGCTGTTGTATCAACATAGTATAACACAAAGCCATGAAAAGATACTTCTTCTGGTGCTGAAAGCAGGGGAGACACGTCAGTGTGGTACTACACTTATGTCAGTTTGTTAATGCAACTATTGTCCCTCTGGCTCGAAGCTAGGTCACTGCCATCAGTCCATGGCATCACACGCCATGGACCAGAGCAGTCGTGAACCTGAGAGCACAGAAATACAGCCAGCAGAAATGTTGGCTAGATTTTCACAATCATAAGCTGATGCTTAGGAAAGAACCCTAAAGCAAACTTCAGGTTCAGTTTCAGCAAGGTTGGAGGCAAATATTTTGCCTTGCCCCAAGAAGAGTTTCAGACACACATTCATAAAGCCTCTGCTGCTCCATATAGGGAAAAAATACAAAAGAAGATGAGATCGGTATAGTGAACTGATAATAACAAAGCCCAACAAATTGCAGCTTCACATTTCAGGTTTATTTTGAATGCTACATTTTTTTCACTGGTCTCATACGTCAGTTACATGAGGTTTGGGAGGTTCTTACTGGAACTCCTGAATATCTTGTGTTACAGCTCTGGAAAAGTTCCTTGGCTGTTTGCCACTCTTTCCAGTACAATGTTATGGTGTGACAGATGGATTCAATAACAGTGGGTAGCAATCAAGATATGTGAACCGCAGGGTGTGGGGGAGTTAACTGTCACCATGACTTGTGAGAGACTAAGCTGTCCTACATACTTAAGTGGGGAAGGAAGTGGTCACCTGGCTAAAAAGGTGACCACCGTGCTTTTTCTGGCCTTGCTGCTCTTGGGACTAACTCACCTTTTCAGTCTTCTTAAGTGCTGGAGCGTGGTAATGGGTTCACAGCTACTCTAGGGTAGCATCTCCTTGTCACCACTAATTTCAGCATGTGGGGAGAAGGATGGAAAAGGTGGGATGCTGCTGCTGCAGGTGCCTCATCCACTCTGCAAGTTGAATTTGGCTAATGCTCTCCCTATGACCAGAAGTCATTGCTGATGTCTGTCATCCTGGGCCTGATCTCCTACATATGCTTCTGGCTGCATTTAGGCTCTTGTCTTCCCTGCCTGGAAGCATGTATCCGTGTGGTGGTCTGTCAGGCCATGAATGCTCTCCTGTTCTTCTGAGTGCCTGTGCAACATACTCAGGCTCTTCTGCTTCAGCCTGAACTGCAAAAGAAGTCAGATTCTCAGGACTGTACCTGAGTGGACCATGACTATCAACCAGCATTTTCATAGCACCATGGGACACACTTGCTTTGTGCAGCTGCAGAAGTAAAACAGCAAGGAGGCAAGAGAACAGCGAAGGGTCTCCAGCTGGCCTCCGTTCCATCTCCTGAGTCACTGCAGACACAAACTGAGAGGCTGTTTTTAAGCCATTTGCCCCTAAAATCAAGTTGCTGATTTAATAAACCAGGATCTGTTTACTGAACTCTCATGTCCTTTCTGTGCAGGACATGATCAAGAAATATATTTTCATCTACCTACATTTTCTTACCACACAGGGCATTTTAATTCTTCAGCTTCATTCAGTGTCACCTGAACTAGCTGTTACCACCTCTGTAACATGCAGTCCCCAGGAGCAGGACTAAAACAACATTTATTTTCTTTAGAAAGAAAGTAGCCGCTGAGGCTACTTTAAAGAAAATAGTCTCTAAAGTTGTGGAAGCAAAAGGTCAACATCTAGTTTACAGGGGCTTGTGGTGTATGCAGAAGCCTGTCTCTGTTCCAGGGTCTTTTATATTTGGCCAAATTTGATGCAGTTACATCTACTCTGCAAAAACACTCTTGCAATTTGTTGCTGTTGAGATGCTGACTATAGAACAGTTCCTTGTGACTTTGATGTGAACAAGCAAATATTTCAGCTAGCACAGCAAACCCTCTGTTTAAAGCTGATCTGCTCTGTGTTGTGCTGCTACATGTTATGAGATGTGATTACTATAAAACTGCAGGACCACCGAGAACCCGTTCACTGTAATCTAGAGTAATAAAAGTGGGTTTAGAGCCTTATAACAAAGGTACAAAGACATTCCAGGGTTTACCAATCAATTCCCCCTATTCCACTGTAGAGGCAGGCTATTTGAACTAAAGGATAGCATACCTTCTGCAATCAGTTTTCTTTTTTAAGCAAGTTGTCTATATAGTTATCTAAATCTATAGCTACAGATAACACATGCTAGGGGAACAGGTACCTTGTTGGGCTCCTTGCCATGTGAAACCATAGGGGCAGTTAGGATGGCAGCACGTATCTCACATGCTTGCTCTTGTAAGTGCTGCTGAGTGTGTTACAGGCACTGGAGCCAGCTCAGGCTGAGCAGCCTAGACTCAGTGAGCCGTGCTGGACCTGGCAATGCCTACAGCCACCCACCCAGGTGACTTTGCTCCAGGCTTCCCTCATTGCAGGTTCCAGGAGGACTTATCATCCCAGAGGCAGGGCTGGACCCTGGCTGGCTCCTTGCATTCTCATGGCATTGCATCCTGGCACGTTCAGGAAAGGAGCCAGGATCAGCAACAACATTTTTCATATTTTCTAGGGGTTTCTGTAATAAGAAGAACCCTAGTCCATCACCATGTCACATCAGTGGGAAGTAGAGCTGTAAGTTTCTCAGATATCCCTCTGACTAGGCCTTTGCTTTCAGGCTGTTTTCTTATTCTGTAACCAACCTTCAGCTTCTCAAATGCCGAAGCATCCTGATCCTGCAAAGTGCTAAGCAGCCTTGCAAGCTATACCTTGGATTGCAATAAGAATCAAGTATGCTGTCATACAAAAGAAACCCTGCTGGAGGGTGCCTCTAGCAGCTCAACCAAGCTATTAAAGACTATCTATCAAAAGCGCTATTCTAAGGAATCTAGACATTTGGGTGAGAAGGACAGGGGGGCTGATGGCACTGCATATGCAAAGCAGAGCAGCTGCCTCCATGCCACACCGTGTGTGAGGCTTTGATGAACACACAGAGATCAGAAGCACAGTGTGCCTGTAGATGTGACATTTGCAGCCTAGGCGGTAGTCTTGTGAGTTTCTGCCATAAACCAACAGTATTTACTGTTTTCCTTTTTTTTTTTAGTGTTTGATCTTCAGAACAAATTAATATTTGTCTTTTGCAGGAACATGAGAAAACAGTGATGATATTCGTATCAACTGTTATACACCCATATTCTTTAAAGGAGTTGAAAGAAGATTTGTATTATTTAGAAGGAGGCTAAACAGGACATCAGATCAGGATAGCTGCACAACACATGTTGAAAATCAAGTACTGAAGGAATCCAAAGATGCAAAGGTATATGTGTCCATAGAAGGTATATAGAAGGTCTATGTGTCTCCAGAAGCAAGTGAATAGATTCTGAAAAAAGAAAAAGAGGCCAAATCATATAAGGAGGACTCAGACCTACTTCCCCAGTTTAATTTGGTCAGTTGTGCTTGGACAAGACAGGAAGGGTGAATGACCTATGCTGCTACACCAAATTGGACTTTCCAAAGAGATGTATCTTTAGGTTAGAATTGTTTTTTTTTAAGCTACATTTACTAGTTGAACACATTGAAGTTACAATTTCCTCAGCTTCCCTGCGCATGTCTCTTTCCTGAAAGCAGTGCCACCTTTATTCATTAGTTGGTTCACCAAGGATGGTGCGGCCATAGCATGCTCATTGCTTCTTTCCGTTGCCACAGCCTCTTTTCCTGGCAGACTTTTTGCTGTAGAAGCCTGAATTCACCCTGGAAGAAACTGGCAAAAAGCTAGAATGAATTTAAATTTGTATTCCTTGAATTGCAGTGAAACAACCCACAACAAATTAAAAGCACTTCCAAATAAGCTGTAACAACATCAGCTGCTAGCATTTCAGAGCTCTTCGCTTCTGGAGTCAAAGGTGTCTGCTTAAATTGCTAATTAGCTTTCTCTTGTTACAAATTTTCTGACTTATATACTGTGCTTGAAAGCATTTTTCATACCTGGTCTAGTTGCCATAGCATCCACCACTGCACAGTTTGGCTGCTCTTCTGCCCCTATTTCATTATCGACTATAACTATAATTTCTTGATAAAAAAAATAATGTTTTTTAACAAAGCGCAGAATGCAAAGTAAGGCAGCCTATTAAAGGCTCAAATAAATTCCTTATCTGGCAGCACACTGAAAATATCTTGATTCCTGGCACAGCAAATATACTGTGGAGTTCACTCTTCATTAAAAAGCACAGGCAACCACAGTACCAGGATGTGGGTAGTCTAAAGACTAATGTGTACATTTATGCAGATACAGTCTTTTGGGAACCAGCTTGTTTTAATCATAAAAGAACCCTTCAAGTAAATTTAATGAGGAGTTAGTTGAGGAATTTATTCTGAAACTTTAAACTATGTGTAAATTCCTGAGGATCAAATTAAGTTGAAGGTAAATAATGTTCAGAATGGTGTTTCAGTCAAGGCTGCCTAAAAGCTGGAGACACAAAGATCCTGCTTAGAAAACATTTTTTTTTTTTTTTTTCCCAGCTAGAGACTTCTTTAAGGAGCCCAGACAGATACCATATGTCAATGATAAAACAACATCTTTCACAATGTGACATTTGGAGCCTGCTCAAAAGATCAGTCATTTTTGTCTTTTCTAAGGTTGCCACCTTTAAAATAAATGCCGAACAGTTATGAATGGGAAAGAGGAGTATTTGCCAATAGTTATAGGTGTCATCAGTGATGAAACATCCATAAGCAGATGTTTTGCTTTACATGCAGGGAAGTTCTGGGTAAAAGAAACACTGTGACAAGGACAGCTGTGACAAGGGTGCTTTAAAAAAAAACCAGATTGTCATCATTTGCCCTCTTAAAGATACAAAAACCTTGCTTTGAGCTTTCCCTGTCTCAGTGAGACGATGCTTGGCCTATGTTCTTCATACACTTGAATAAAATGGTGCACTTGAAGATACCTTATTTAATGATTTACCTTTTGAGTCGTATTATTTATTTGATGTTCTGAAGTCTAGTCAGAGGTACAGTTGTGGACAAACGTACACATGCACACACACACACATACGCACATGAACACAACACTCTCTGTTTCCCCCTTACATTTTCATAGAATAGAACTATAAAATGGTTTGGGATGGAAGGGACCTTTAGGCGTCATCTAGTTCAATCATCCTGCAGTGAGCTGGGACATCTTCAACTAGATCAGGTTGCTCAGAGCCTCGTCTAGCCTGACCCTGAATATTTCCAGGGATGGGACATCTACCACCTCTCTGGGCAACCTGTTCCACTGTTTCACCACACTTATTGTAAAAGTTTCTTCTATATATCTTGTCTGAATCTACCCTCTTTTAGTTTAAAACCAGTACCCTCTGTCCTATTGCAGGCCTTATTAAGAAGGTTGTCCCCACCTTTCTTAAAAGCCCCCTTTAAGTACTGGCAAGCTGCAATGAGGTCTCCTCAGAGCCTTTTCTTCCTCAGGCTGAGCAACTCCAAACCCTCAGCCTGTCTGCATACGAAATTTTTTCTGCATGCGGTTGATCATCCACTGGACGGTGTTAGCAATATATGTTGCCTGGTGTTTCCCAGCTGGACATTGTCATTTAATGCACAAATCTTTAAACAAAGAAGCATTTTCTAATAGTGTCAGATATGCAGATGAAGCAAACAAAGCACCTAAAGGCTAAGCAAGTTGGCTTGATGAGGTGCAGTTTGATCGTATAAGTGCTCACTGGCGTATCCTGCAGATCCGCTATTTCATTTAAAATTTCTCCAGTACTAATGTGGAATAAATAAGATCTTACTTCACCTTCCTCGGCTGTGTTGTAGGGTGGAAAATCTCAGTGAGACAGAGAGCATGAAGAAACAGATGCATTCGAAAGGCATCACTTTATGCATATCCTGAATGTGTTTTCCTCTAGAGCATACAGAGTTTATGCATATTTGGTTTGAAAATATGTGGAGCTTGTATGGTCTGTGTCCCGGTTTTGTCTCTTCATCAGTACTTATAGTGTTCAGAAATTTCTCAAGCATATGAGAGACAAAAAAGGAAAGGTGCCTCCAAGCTGATGAAAGTGTATCCTCCTGTCCTGCAGATGCACTGGAATAACTCATACAACTAACTCCTCCAGAAGTTATAAGCCAACCTGCACAGGGAGAAAGACCTAACCTCGCAGTAGGTGTAATGAGATGGTGACAGATGAGCAAGGAAGAAACGTGGAAGGAGAAGGAGTTGCCTTAAGCAGATGGTCGTTTTTAAGTTCTGCTGCAAATAATATGAATATTTATTTCTTTTATTTAGGCCAGAAGCTTGTGAACTCTTATACAGGTGAGCAACTTAACAAACATGAATGGTCCCATTCAATTAAAGACACAAACATTTACCAAATTATAAATACAGACGTGTCTACAGGATTACAGCCTTGAACTGAGACGGAGCTTGTTTCTGGTCTATATGTCATTTCACATACTGGTGATTGTTAATAAATATCCATGAAGGGAAAACATGAGGGAAACCACACCATTTGATTTGGGAGGGTGAAGTAATCCAGGAGGCACTGTTCTAACAGGAGGGAGAGCCTTGCAGATGTGTACAGCTGAAAGGGAAAATGAGGCAGCGCTGGCTTGCAAAAAGCAGAAAAGTGGGAATAAGAGGGTAACAAATGTTTAAGCTACATAGAATGTTCTTGTTATGGAAGTTTCTGGCATGGATCTCAGCACCAAAATGAGAACAATGACATGAGCATCACGGCACTGAGAACTCCTATAGTAAAAAGCAGTCAAAAGGAAGATGATTTAAAGTGCAACAGAAATACTTATGGGACAAAAGGGTTTAAAGAATATACTACATTTCCAGAGGAGGCAGGCGTTAGATAATCAGATCTGGTTATAAAATGCGGAGAACTTACCCCACAGAGAGCTTTGAGGTTTTGTGAGAAAATCAAATAGCCTGGATAAAAAGGCTTATAGCTGAATGTGGCTGCTTTTCCAACAGAAATAATAAGTTTTTTTAAAAAAGAAAAAGATTCCATGTTCCATCTCCAGACATTTTAACTTAGTTGAAACACCACTTTCTTGTAGGAAGAACATTTAATCAGCCTCAGGGATAGCTGAAACCCATGGGAAGTGCAGGTGACAACTATGTTGGAAAAAATAGATCCTAAATGGCTGCAGCATGCTGCATGATTACTAGAAGCTTTAATTCACAAAAGAGAACTGCAGAGCTTCATGTGGTGATGATGAGGCTCCTGTCCCCAGTTGGTCTCCTGCTGCAAGCACAGGGAAGGCTGAAACACTGATGGTTAGCTGACAAGAATAACCTCCCAAGCAATGACACTCCTCAACCCACAAGGAGTGCTAAGATGGCAGATGGTAAGTTTCCTTAGTGTTCCTCCCGCCCGACGAGCGATAATGCCAGCTATGAAAGCCTGGCTTACAGAGTTTGCTTTGCCACAAGGGTGACTGCCTTTGGGGTAGCTATGGTGGTGCTGTCCCCAGCTACCTGTCCTGCCTCCATCCCTGGATGAATCTCCAGCTCATGCAGTAGTTGCTGGATGGCTACCACTGCTACCCTGAGATATCAAATCAAATAAAAATAGAATATTGGTTTATATAAACACATCATATTGTGTTTAAAAAAACTGGAGTTCCTCTGCTGCTTCACCAAGAGCTGACCTTTCCTTGCATCAGAGAGGAGAGTCCCTAAGAGATGGGCTGGTAGGAGAGCTCATGGCTGAACCGCCACCGCATCTCGAGGCAGAGTATCCGCTTTCAATAATCTGAACTCATAGTCTCAGTTCTCGTTGTGGATAGCTTTTAAACCTTATAGGGTCTCTTTCCATGATCATTTTTCTTTCATGAGGTATTTCAGAAATAGTTATTTAAAGAAGTTTGATGTTCAGAATAAGTTATTACTACAAACTTTGTGGTAATTCAGACCTTGTCCATACTGGGATTTTTCAGTGGAATTGTATGTGTCGTGGTGGTTTTGTGGCATGGAAGCCTGTTTACTACAGCTGGGACTGGGACCAACAGAAACAGTGAATACCTGAGCAAAAATGCAGTTGGTGAAACTCAGTCTTTGCAACAAAGCTTTAGAAGATTGGTAATTTTGCTTTTTCGGATGTAGGTCTTTCTAGAAGAGCTTGTTTACTTGCCTGATTCCTGGCAGGAGTAAGTCCACCCCGCCACACTATTAGCCATGCTTGGAATGGCATGAAGCAGCTGCAGTCCTTCTGTGAGGTCCTTAGTACTAGACTATCCTCTCCTCCTTTTGCCACAGCCTCTGAGGAGAGCCCTGACAGCCCAACAGTGGTCTGTTGTTGAGGGACATTCCAGATCACAGGCTGTGAAGATCATACTGGTTTGTGGACTGCATCCCTGGCATGGGGGTAGAACGCCTCCATAGACACACATCTTGAGGCTGAGTTTCATCTGTGTGTAGGGAGCCTCCACAAAGGTTATATACTACCTGACTGCCACAGTGAGGTCTTCTTAATGTTCAGATTTTTGCATTATAAATAACTACTGAAAATGAATGAAGGCAATTAACTCTATAGCTACAATGCAGGCGACTTTCTAATGTTAACTTAAGCTACGTTGGAGGCAGAGTGAATATTCTGCAGTAACCCTACAAGACAGGAGATGGAAAACAATTGACTTGCAGCATTTTCTAAATGTTCTGATTCCTCCTAAATGAGCTACATTAACACTGAGACACAGAGATCAGCTAATTGTGGCTGTTGAGACATTGCAAATGATCCTTCCTATGGTTGCTTTAATTAAAACACCTGCTTTCTAGTTTGTCATGTCAATATTCCACCTGTTTATTCTGTGCAAATACAAAGTAAATGTTGAAAGATAACTTTTTCTTTCTTTGAACCATTCCAAGTCAGCAAGATTAAATTGCAGAACTCAGTTTCTGAGTCTGCATATCTGTTCATTAACATGTGCATGCCTAGAATATCTAAACTCTGTTGTAAGATGTGCTTCTCTGCAGCTAGATAGGAAAAGATTTCCTGCCACTAAGCAGTTCTTTGATACCATCAGATTCTATCAAATCTATGTCTGATTTTAAAAGCAAACAAATGACTGGGGGTTGTTGCTTCTTCAGTTCAAACTTTTCAAACATCAGCTTTACTGTTTAGTCTATAATAATGCTGTTCTCCTACATAACTTTAATACTTGCCTTTTAGATAAAGAGAATTTCTTTCATAGTATGCTTTGGATTACTTTTCTGTGATGTGAAGAAATTATTTTCCTTGGCACAGCAGCAGTTTCTTTCAGTTTTTCTCAATATTGCTTTCCAGAAGCACCTCTAAGAGACTTCTCATGACTGCCTTGTAAGTTCTGCAATCAGTGATACCACAGGGATTTCTAGTTTTGTTGATTTGGGGTAACTTTCAGGTTTTGTGCTAGTCTGTGATTAGAGATACCCTTGAGTCATGGAATATCCATGAGCATCTCTGCTTTGTATAATGATCACCAGTTTCTTCCTTCCCACAGCTTGGCACTTGGCAGTGCAGTCTGGCAGAAAGCACTCTCAGTTCCACCTCTCTCCTCAGGATTTCTCTGGATAGGGGTTAGTGAGGCTGTGTACGCATACTTCTTTGGGTTCACTGCCTCTGGGGAGACAGTGCATTTTTATTCATCTTGATTTTAGCACTAGACAAGCTCAATAGTAAAGTAAATATAAGCTGTTGTAGCTAGACCTAAGATCAGACTTTAGATTGGAAACAAAGGTCACAGATGCAGAAAACAACATCATTCAATTACACCAAATACTATTTACTCGTCATCTCTTACCTAGCATCCTAAGATCTTGCCCTGTTGTGACATGTAGGTAGGCCTTCAGTGTTGAAAGCAACAACTGCATACCCTTAGGGTTACCCTTGATTTGAAACCTAAGCCTCAGCTGGTACCCTGTTCACCAGGGTGGGCCATGCCTTCCTAGTCAGCCCTGTCACTTTCTGAATCGTGTTTTCTTTGCTGTTCTCCTGATGCTTTTAGGAGTCAGGTTTTAGGATTCAAGTACAAATGTTCCTCATTGTTTCATCCACAGCCACTGTGGAAACTTAGGGAAACTCTTTTGCTGGTAGGTGAATTTTTTCAGATGCTGCTGGTTCCTCCTTAAGGCGGGCACAGAAACGACTTCGTAATACTGCCTGGAAGCTCACAACCCTTTGGCAGTAGTAATATACTCACATTAAATACATAAATCATTGATTGTATACACATTCTACAAAACTTCTGGCATGTTGCAAGTTTAGACAGCATACGAAGATGTTATTAATGTAGTCATCAAGCTTGGAGAGTAGCTACTCCTCATGGATATATCTGTGAGTGCAAGTCTCTGTATTATAAATTACTGAATTTATGTGACTTGAGTTTCTTTAACTTCTCGCTATGGAGATTTTGAGTAATAATTACTTATTTCATTCTTACCTCCTCACTGACTACATGAGATAACAACGATTCAGAAATGCTTACTTGAAGTAGTTGGTGTTTATCAGTTGCTAACAGTGATATTTAGTCAGTCTGTGAGTGC
The DNA here is from genome assembly GCA_035590215.1 of Microhierax caerulescens. NCBI lineage: Eukaryota > Metazoa > Chordata > Aves > Falconiformes > Falconidae > Microhierax > Microhierax caerulescens. The sequence goes on from JAVJGJ010000037.1 coordinate 28,587,735, forward strand.
ACCAGGCTTGGGTGGGAGAGCCACTAGTCTTTGGGTTGCAGTTCTCCATAACAGGTGTCACAGCTCCTTATCCCAGCGAGAAGTGAAGAGCAGGTGGAGGTCCCAAAATAACCATGACTCCAATAGCCTTGATAGACCAGCCAGAACTTCCCACTACATCTCATTCAGAAAAGAAAGGCAGGATGATTATACTTAGATACTTAAGAAAATCTGGACATGTAATTGCAATTAGCTTGACTGTACAGACACAAGCTGTCAGTCAGAGGGGTTCATTTTACCTCTGAGAAAGTGTCTAACTCACAGCTCCACAAGCATTGCAAACACCTCTCTTTCCAGCTATCGTTTTTGGATGCATTTTAGATATTTTTTATTTTTTTTTTTTAGAATTTATTTTGTCACACTGCTCTGAAGCTATTTGAATTGAACTTGCTGTACTCACAGTGGTTATATTTAGACTGTCTTAAGCTCATTCAAGTTCATTTCTATAGCACTGACTAGAAGTCAAGAAGAACTTTTCTACAATCCTAGAGCACAAAAATCCATTAATTGCAGCAGTGCAATATTCTACTTTTGGTCTGCTAGTTTTGCTTCTATGTCTTTAACAACTTTAATTGCCGCTTGAATTTCAGACTCTATGGACTATGATTTAGAAACACTGTCCTTGATGTCAGCTTCTGTGAAGTGTGTCTTTTCCCATTTTATTGTGTATTAGCTGCTCACTCTGAGTCAGTGTCAGTCTTGGAAATTAATGTCTCCTCATGCCTCTTGGGAGAAGAGATTTTAATATAGGAAGAACGTCTTGAGAAGTACTTGTTTCTTTAATATATTGAGATTTTTCTGGTCTGCTTGTTTATTTTCCATTTTTTTCCAAGTAGGGGTTGATGAAGACGGTCTTCAAAGAAAAGAACGTGTCCTCTGTTGTACTCAATTTATCTCCACATCCTCAAAACAATAACATTTTATTCCCAATTGAATTGGAATGGATACAAGTGGTTTAGTCAAAGAAAGGTATTTTTTTGCTTTATGCATTCAAGTAGTCAAATGGAAGAAGCCAAACAGCAATTTTCAAAGACATCCTAAACCACTTTCTTCTTTCTTATCATAGAGTCCTACAGTGTTTTGAGTTGGAAGAAACCTCTAAAGGTTTTCTATTTCAACCACCCTGCAATGACCTGGGATATCTTCAAGTAGATTAGACTGCTCAAAGCCCCATCCAGCCTGACCCTGAATGTTTCCAGAGATGGGGCATCTACAGCCTCTCTGGGCAACCTGTGCTAGTTCTTCACCACCCCCCATTGTAAAAGTTTCTTCTATATATCTAGTCTGAATCTACCCTCTTTTAGTTTAAAACCAGTACATTTTGTCCTGTCGCTACAGGCCCTGCTGAAAAGCTTGTCCCTCTGTCCCCATCTTTCTTAAAAGCCTCCTTTAAGTATTGAAAGGCTGCAATAGAGTCTCCCCAGAGCCTTCTCTTCTTCATTCTGAACAAACCCAACTCTCTCAGCCTTTTTTCATAGGAGAGGTGTTCCACCCCTCTGATCATTTTTGTGACCCTCCTCTGCTCCAACAGGTCCATGCCTGTCTTGTACTGCTCACCTTGAGTAGAGGGGCAGAATTACTTCCCTCTACTTGCTGGTCATGCTTCTTTCTATGCAACCCAGGGTATGGTTAGCTTTTTGGGCTGTGAGTGCACATTGCTGGCTCTTCCTCATGTTATTTTTCCTCAAGACTTACATATCTTTTGACTTAACCCCTCCACTTTGTGGTCATCTGCATAAACAGAAAGGTCATGGAATGGATAAATAAACTGCTAAAACACAGAGGATGTAAGGGAGCAATAAATGGCCAGTTCTTGTGACAGAGGGAAGTTACCAGTAGAGGGGTCTGTGATGGAATCTGTGCTGTTGAACTTGTTCATACATGATTTGGAAAAGGAGGTTAACAGCAAAGTGACAAAGGTTGCCAATGATGCACAGTTATTTAAGATATTAAGGACAAGCACAGCCTGGTGAGCTGCAGAAAGACTACAGCCCCGGGGAACTGGGTAATAAAATGCCAGATCAATCGCAACATACACATGTGTAATGTGATTTGTGTGTGGAAGAAAACCATTTAGCTCCATACAAGGTCTCTAAACTGACCACTACTGTTCTGGACCAGCTAGATTTTGATGTTATGATTGTCATTCGCATGAAAACAGCAGTCCAGTGCATTATGGTAGTTAGGAAAACACAAATCAAACATTCATGTCAAAAGAAAGGACTTAGGAGAACCGTAAAGGCTGATAGGAGGGCAAGAAATATAACCGAAGGTATGGAAAACTCCCCTGAAAGCAACAATTGACCTCGTTGAAACTTTAATACGAAGAAATGACAACTTATAGGGAAAATATGTTTAAGGTTTACCAAATCAGTAATCACAGGTAAAAAGTTTTGACTGTTCACTGTCTCTGTACGTGCTAGAAATAGGGCTCAAAAATGCAGCTTATGGAAACCAGGTTCAGAGCAAGCAATAGGACCTGACTGTTCACACAAGTAGAAGCAGATCTGTGGAACTTCCTTGCTACGGATGTTGTGGATGCAAGTCTGTATATATGCAAGGGAAGACTTGACAAACATCTAAAAGAGAGAGAGACCAGCTGGGGGTTTCTAAATACAGAAATCAAATCAAGTTGGGAACATCTCCTGAGCTGAAAATCGTTGCCAGTGAGGAGGCTATTAGTGAGAAGGTATTGTATATGTTTGCTCTGCTCTTACTTTTACCAAAGCATTTGCTTATGAGCTGTGTCTCTTCTGGTCTTTCCTTTTAAAGATAGATTTTAGCTGGTCCCTAACAAAAATTAAGCTTTTGTTCATAGGGGTTAGAGAAAAAGAGAGAAGGGAAAACACCAAATTATTCTAAGAATGAATAATGAGTGTAAAAGAAGAGGGGAGCAGAGGATCTAAGGGTCACAAACATAGAAACTGGGACAGCAAGCAGAGTCCTAACAATGCCAACCATTCCCAGAAGGTGCCCAAGAAGCTCTGCCTAGTGATGCGGCAGGATAAGGACCTATTTCCAACTAATTTACCAGGATCTCCCATGAACCCTCGGAGAAAGAGCAGTTTGGCCAGGGCCAAAGAGAGAGTAGTTCTCTCTTCAAAGAGAGAACTAGCCAGAGCTGAGAGATTCTGGAGAAACAACCAAGAGCTGCAGTTTGGTGCACTTCATCCCTGCAAAACTGTTTTTCTCCTGCTGCAGAAGGAGTATGAGTGAGACCAAGAACATGCCTTTCTCTACTGCTCCATAGAAGAGTTTCTAAATGAGGTGACCAGTGAGCCATAAAAATAGCTCAGGGAACAGGAAGGCCCATCAGCATTCTTTGTCATCTTTTGGTGGCAAGTTTCAAATTAAGCAAGTGGTTGACCAGATGTGGAGAATCTGTAAAGCCAGTACCAGACTGTTTGGAGAGTATGCTAGATCATTGGACTTTCAACCTTAATTTCTTCCCTGTTGAAGCAGTGTGGGAGGGGAGGGAAGGAAATTTTATAATACTTCCCCTTCTCCCAGGATGAATTGTTTAAAGCCACAGTGTTGTCAATTTGGATGCAGGATCATAAGCTAATTTATCTGCTTACATCAGCTTAAGAAAAGAATCAAGCTAAAATCATTGTACTTGTATCAAGAAAAAGTGATTGTTCTTTGTTGCATGAGGTATTTGGGTGTTTCATCCAACTTTTCAGCTCTGAGGTTTTCTTTGTTAATATTCTTCTGTTATGTGCAGCCAGGTACATTAACATGGGATGGGACTTCCCGACAGTCAGCAGCCATTCCCTCTGTTGATTTCTGGTTCATAAAATGGCAGTCTAGATAGTTACACATTTTTTATTTATTGTCACTTAATTAAATACCCCGATATCAGAGGTAAGAGAAAACACTCAGAAACTTTTTGCATCACCTTGTGTCATGTATAGTCTGCTAAGAATATTGCCCCAGTGATAACTGCTGGCTTCCACATGCTCCACTCTTGCTTTCTCAGTTAGGTCTTAGTGTCAGTGCTCTTTCACTTTTCCTTTTCTTTCTATTGAACATGAAACATCATCCATTACAATCATAGAATGATAGAATGGTTTGGGTTGGAAAAGACCTTTAAATGTCATCTCGCTCCAACCCCCTGCCATGGGCAGGGACACCTTCCACCAGACCAGGCTGCCCAAAGCCCCATCCAGCCTGGAATGGGACATTTCCAGGGATGGGGCATCCACAGCTGCTCTGGGAAACATGTTCCAGGGGCTCAACACTCTCATTGTAAAAACTTTCTTCCTTATGTCCATTCTAAATCTACCCTTTTTCAGTTTAAAACTGCTGCTCCTTTAACATTAAAGATGTTACTAGTATTCCCATTAAGAATATTAGGATTTTGAACCATGGACACACAAGGAAACTAAAACAAGTACATAGCATTTTATACTTAAAGACACAGTGTGTAGTTCTGTAATTACTATTACCCATCACAATCACAAAAAAATGCAATCCACCTTAGGATAATTAATTCATAATATAATATCCATTTAATTTCTGCAGTACTCTACTGAATAAATCAGTGCAGTACTGAGCTAACATCAGTGTGGCATTTACAGTAGATTTTCTGTTTACAGGCTGAAAATATTCCCTGAGGAAGAATTGTGATTTGGGTTATGAATGACTGTTAGCAGTTCTAATGCAGTTTCTTCTTTCCTGGCAGCAGGCAAGCTGCTTAAAGACCCAGGTTTATCTGTATAAATTACCAGGCTCCAACCAAACTTCATACTAACAATTTTCATCTTCTCTCCTAAGTCTGTAAAACACTGTTGTTCTTAAATGTCAGTTGGAGGCATCTTATGTGAGATCTTAATTCACCAAGCTGCAGCACCACTCTTCAAAACACGAGAAGATGCCAGCCTACTGGGCCACAGCACAGCTGTAACAAGAAATCTCTCCATGACATTTTACCACTGAGAATGCAGGGAAATTTCATGCCCAGAGGACATGTCTGGAAAATATCCCTCACAACCCCTCTTTAATCAATTTGCCAAATGTCTCCCAGAGACTTTTCAATAACCATCAGTCCATAAAATTACTTTTAATCTATGCACCAATATGAGTGACGCCAGGCACCGGGAACAAAAAAAGCTAATGCAATCTCAAGTCTCTGAATGTTGTTATAATACAAGTTCCCAATGTAAATCATAAACTTGAATAAACTGGGGCATCGCTGTTTTCTGACATAACCTTGGGTACCCAACGGCTGGCTGGTTGCTGCTGCACTGCACATCTGGCCCCTCAGAGCTGATGGAAGTGGAGGAGAGAGTGCCTGGCACCCCTCTGCCCTGGCAATAAGGTCACCAGCCCCCGAGGGCAAAGGAAAATCTGCCAGCTATTAACAGGGCACAGAGCATTAACAGGACAGACACGTAATCAAGTGTGCCTTCTTCTATACAAAAAGGGAGAACTCAATATTTCTAGCTACCCTAGCAACCGTGTTCATTAAGCTATTATTTTCCTCATTTTAAGGGTGAAAGTGAAGAACTCCCATTGATTTCAATGGCAACTAAGTAACTTGGTGCTGTCAAAAGTCTTTAGGTGCCAGAAAGGCTTTAAATGTCTGTCTCTAAAGCTCAGGTGTTTAAGTGTATTTACACACCAAGTTCTTGGGTGATAGATACCAAAATGTATTATAAAACCTGTTCCTGAAAGCCTTTCTTGTAGGAAGCCTGGGGAAGAGCTGAGCTGAGAGCCATGGGCTGTGATGTGCTCAGAAGCCTTCTGCTCCCAAAGCTGCCCCGCATGCTTTACCGCAGTAGCTGGCAGCTCACCAGAGTATGATCAGAGTAGTCATTACTGGTTATGAGTAATCTTCTCCCCCCCCTGCTTCTGTAAATAAATATTTCCCATAGGATGCTTTTTGACTATACAGTTATTTTTCTCCTGATCTTTCTATGCCTTGTAGAAGCCTTGCAGTTCCTCCTGCTGCGCTCCCATTGCAACCCGCGGGAGATTTTCCCCCGGATTCCCACTCCAGGTTCTTTTTTTTTTTTTTTTTTTTTTTTTGTACAGCAATTGCTGAGAGAGCAGAAAAGCCACTTGTGCTCCCAAGAGGCCACATTGCAAAGTCCATAGGGTGCCCTCTGGCCAGATTTCCTGACAGAATGTACAGAGATCAGACATAAAGCAGCCCTGAGCTTTTCCCCTACAAGGCAATCCACTGTTGGTCACACGATGATGGACTCAGCACCAAGAATAAGATGAAGGCGGTGTTACAGGAAGAATGTGCACTATCCCATAGGTCTCCATACCACAGCAATAAACCACCAAATGTTCGCAGTTGATATAATATCAGGCTTGGCTCCCTATGGGTTTTTCAGTGAGGTAATTGGAGTTTGTTCTTTGCTTGGTGAAAAACAGTAACGGACGTGAAGGGCCACTGTGGTCAGGGCTTATTTTAACATCTGCATCACTGTCATACTTGAACTGTCTTAAAAGCGATTATTCTGTTGTCCTGTGACCACTTTACATCAGACGCTTTGGCCTAAAATCATAGAGCAAGGACTGAAAATTGAGTTCCTGAACTCTGTTTCTGCCTGTGCCAACTGTGGCTCTCAGCCAATTTAAAGACTTAGCATGTATCAAGAGCTTTGGGATTTGAAGCTGAAAAATCCTCCAGAATAATGAGTAGCCTGAGTAAAAATAGGTCAATAAATAAATAGAAAAGGGAACACTGTAGGATAAAGAAAAATATGCTCAACAGACTTCTTAAGTGCCAGCGAACAAGGGAGGCAGGCACTGAACAGAAGGGCATGAGCTAGAGGGAGCCACGGGACAAAGCGAGCCAGGGCTAAGCAGGCAGCACCCAGCAAACGAGCAAAACCAACCCTCTTCGTGAGATTTCGGATCACAGGCTCGGTTAATGGCATTAGTCCTGTGTTCAGTTGTTCCTGGAAATGGAGGCATCTTCTGAAGTTACATCTCTCCTGTAAGAATAGAAGCATATCCTTACTTAACATTTTGAAATTTACCATATAGCATGGGTAGAAAGTGAAGGTTTGCACTTGAAACGATGAATCTAAAAAGTGGAAAGAAATAGTTACTTTTTTTCTCTGCATTGCAAGTTCGAGGCAGTCAGATCAGCCTAAATTGAAAGTAGTAAAAGGTTGTAATTGAGCTTTTTAATGTGAACAAAGAAGTAAAAAGTATCCTTTCAGATGGAATGAAATATTTTATTCACTATGATTAAGAATGTTTTCTTTCAATGAAAGAAATTCTTTCAAATTTCTTTCAATTTTTATAAGCAAAAATGAAATGGTTTGACGTTCCAGAACAAAAGTTAGTTTCCAAATGAGAGGCTAAAATAACTGTTCTGTCAGGACTTGTTCCGTTCTTGGCCTTCCTGTACACTGAAAAATTTGATAAAACCACAATGAATTTGCAAAGTGTTTTAAGGTTACAAGTGCTTCTTGTTTGTTCATAAAGCAATGTGGGCAAAGCTTCACCTAGTTCACTTTAGTAATGAGAAGCCCAAACTAATCTACAGATTTATAGCACGTGGCACTTAACAGAAACATAAATCTTTTCTTTCAGGTCTTAACCTTTTGTTACATAAATAGAAAGGTCCTCAGTGTTGTTACCATCCCTGTGACGGACAACGTGTCAGAGAGAAAATGTGACATCTGCAACACATTCCTCTTAATAAGGACAAGAAAAATCTCATGTAATATTAGTGTCTAGAAAACGAGACCTGATGATTCAGCTACGAGAGGAACTGTGCCTTGGAACAGCGTGAATTTTATCTCCGCCTTTCATGTCAATCTTCCTTTGCTGCAACATTGACAATCAGTCAGATAACTCTCATACTTCATTATGTTTCCATGGTGATGCTTTCCTCTGAAGTTAAAAATAATCCCGTTCCGATGGTGAAAGTTGTAGAGAGGACGACCACATGTAATTGCCTACCTACAGTGATCTGCCTCCCATATGTGCAGGTAGGTACCCCAAAAGGATATCCATTCACGTTGTTCTGATTTTTGTAGTTGAGATAGCCCAGTAGCAACTGGGATAATCCCCTTTCCCCAGTTATTATCAGCAAATCAAGTCACTGCATCAGTGAGCTTCTCAACTGTACCACAATTTGGTACATCTCCAAAACTATCCTAATAAACAGTCCCAAAGCAACATGCTGACACTTATACATAGATATTTAATAGAAATCCCTATGTTTAATATTTTCTTGCTTTCACTCTTACGGCTTTTCAGAGAAAAAGCTAGATAATAGCTGATGGATTGACCTCACTGATGCAGGATGATACCTGTGACAATTAGATGTTTACCTGGGCAAGCACATAGAGGAACAGCGTGTTTTGTATTGGTGACCTTTTGGGAAATCAAGGCATTGGGCATGACAAATCAGTAAAAATGCTCACTTATACACACTCCTTGGCTTTCTTTTTAAATTGCTACTGCAGCTTCTAGATCCAATGTTTATGGTTCCCACTTAAATTTGATTATTTCAGATAACAGAGGCCCGTAACCATGCTCATTTATCAAGTGCCGTATCATGAGAAGTTTCAGAAAAAATGCAATTTAGCATTTGCTAGGATTCTAAAGTATATTTCTCAAAATGCAGAATAATTTTATGCTAGTTTTATCCTTACAGCTCCTGGAGTTTTATACTGGCTATCCAAAAATGAGGACCACACAATCCATAAACCTGTAAGTAGAATGCTGCAGCGGGGACAGGTACAGAACCCAGTTCTCCAAGGCAGCACACAGCCTTACGTACCCTACAGCAGCCACTTCTCCTAGAGCTCCCCCAGGTCATTCGCTGCCTGGTGACTCCTGCAAAGAGGAGTGGGGATCTTCCAGATAAGAGCCTGCTTCTCTGCACAGCCCTGCTCAACCCACTGCACCCTGTCCTCCCTGTGCCCTAAATCATGCAAAAGTTGCATTAAAAAAATTACGCAGTCTTCCACTTGCTACTATTTCCTTTCTTCCCACTTTTCATTCACCTCCCGTTCTTCCCCCGGGAAGCTGGTCTGGATGGCAATCTCTCCTCTTCGATACTACCTTGATTACCTCTGTGCTCTGAGGACATAGGAGAGAGTCTCCTTGATCTGACTCCTCTCAAGTGCTACTGACAAATAGCATGGTGAATACAGTTGTCAAAATTTAACACGGCTACCGTGCCCATGCTAACGGACTTTGTTCCACAAGTTCATCATCTGGCTTTATTTAGCCACCTTTTTCTAACAGAACAGCAAACCAGATTCCTAGCAGTAGAGCTGCTTTCAGTAAACTTCAAATACCTGTGCTGGAGTGAAACTTTACACCAAGCAGATTGCTGACTTTTTTTTTTTTTTAATTTTTTTAACAAGGAGGAAAAAACGGGAAAAATATAATGCAGAAAGGCAGCCTGGATGTTTTAAATTTTTTCATGTTAAAGCAACAAAAATCAGTATTTTCAAACAGGATTCACCAAGTAAGCTAAACTATATATGGCACTTTCAACTTTCCCTGGCATAAAATAGCATGCCTGACTAAGAATGGAAGGATACAGCCCTTTGGAAGCCAATGAGGCTCTTCCTGCTCCCATCTTACTCAGAGGGAAAAGAAGATGCTCTCTTTGTGGCTGTAGCAGGGTTAGTTTCTTATATGGTGCCCATGTTTGAGTCTCTAGATTCACAGAAAGAAAGCACAGCAATCGTTCACTTATCCAGAAGAACATATAGCAGGCTCTGACATTTACTCATAAAAGTTTAAACGTATTTCTGAAAACACCACTGTAATTCTAATAACTCACAATTAAAAATTGCAGTAAAAACTTTTAATTTTTCTTTTACCCCCAAACTCTCAGTAGACATAGTAGGATTGCTGAAAAAAAAAAAAGAAAAAGAAAAAGAAAAAGAAAAAGAAAAAGAAAAAGAAAAAGAAAAAGAAAAAGAAAAAGAAAAAGAAAAAGAGAGAAGAGGCAAGGTTGCACTGTCCTGGCAGAGAACAGAACACTCTGAAAGAAAATCCATGTCCTTGTTGCTGTGTTACTTCTTTCAGATCTGAGACAATAGCTCTGTGCTCACCAGATTTGCAGGCAAGAAGGCATCTTATTAGGTCCACTTGACAGAGATCCACACACACAGTAAACGTGCCTGAGAGGAACCAGCTCAGCTACTGCATGAAGTAACCAGCATGTTGATGGTGCTTGCCTCTTCAGGCTGACACTGGCTAATGGTATTTTATTTTCAAGTGATCTCATTACAGTGAAAGAGAAAAACTTTTCTTTTTCCTGATGGTATGTGAGTGGAAGAGACAGAGCGAAATGATTTGAAACAGAACAAGCAAGCCAGAAGCCTCAGCTGAACAAAAAAAGGGGCAGAAACATGGTACGTAAGCTCCCACCCACCCTTTACACCTTCAGAGGGAAAAGCCAGGCAGCAGCAGCTGAGCTTGCTCTCTGTTCACTCTGAGTCAGGGACTGCTTTGTTCAGGCTGGGGAAACACACAATAAGTGCAAGCCACTCTCCTGATGAATTTGCAATCCAAAAGGACGGGGCAACAGGGAAAAATGACAGTTTGAGTTGTCATCACCAGTCCCCGAAGGTGGAAGACTGTAACCTCATCTGTTGTGTAATCAAGCGACTGCTGGGTCCTGCCAGAGCCACGGTCAGGAGCAGGATGTGAATTGGCACCAAGCATGTCAGCTCACAGCAATGTAGGCTTTAGCAGGCTGTATGCTGCTGCCAGAGTAAGGCAAAACGTCTATGGTCTTCCTTTCTGTACAGTGAGAAAAGGATTTATAGACACAAAGGATTTATAGACACGAGTGAATTTCAATAGCAGGTCGAGATGCTCACCTTCATTCTCTCCATTCAGAAGAATGGAGAAGGGTATATTAATAACGTCACAAAATCATTGTAGCTAACTTTTCACTTCTCAACTCCCCAGCTGGCTATCCCAGTAGAGCTCTTTGCAGGGTTTTTTATAAGCAATAGCTTCTTCTCTTCTCCTTCCTATAAGCAATAGAAGTGTAGATGCATCTCCTTCCTTTCACTCCTTGTGACTTTCAGTCTCAGTGCAGTAATAAATCTTTATTGGAAGACAGAACATCAGTCACAGTTTCACCATTCTCATTCCTTATTCTTTTCCAGCATCCAAAAGGTGAACACATCCAAAACAGAATTGAGATTTCTTTCCCAGTTGGATCTTACAACAGTAATAAATGAGTTACCATCTGCATTTCTAATTAAAAATCCAATTGGTATAATGTAATGAGGTTTGTGGATGCAATTAGCAGCTGCTGGGGGTCTCTTTATAGAACCAGCACTACAATTATGAGGCAAATAGATTCTATCATATGCGGTGAAGAGCTTTTTCAAAGTGTTTCTGTCCTTAGCTGGATGGATTCACAACAGGGAGTTAGGCACTTTTAGGTACTGTAATCTACTGAAGTGCACAATTCAGGTTAGTACTTGGGTTTCCTGTACAGTTCAGGGCAGAATTAAATATCTAATAGGATCTGTTGAGCCTTCAAACTCATGCCTAACTTTCTGGAGCTTTACTGCAGAATCTAAGTCCGTATGTTTGTTTGGATCACAAGCACTGCAGTAAGAATAAATAGTGGAGGCATTTACTTTCTCTTAGAACTAGAGCTGATAAAAATGGTGAAACTTTCTCGGGAGTTTTCAGGGAAACAAAAGTTTTACCTGGTTTTTAATGGTCAGTAAAAATTTCAAAGCCACAAATTAGCCCTGAAGATATGCATGGATCACTTCTTCTAGATCAAATTTTTGTAACCTTTGTTATAGCAATGGCTTTATAAAGACAAGAGTGAGAATGACAGAATATATTCAAAAAACCTCTTTCACCACCTCCCTTATCTCCATGTGTATATATACACATATTCAAAGGCTTGCATGAAAGTCTACTAGAGTATTGTCATGTGTCTGAAGTGTTACCATTTTTCAGACTCAGACTCAGACTTTCTTTTATAAAAGAAAGGCACTCAGCAGGCAATGTCACTCAGCCTAGCTACAGCAGCAGCAGCACTGTCTTACTTGCCAGCTTCAGTACAGTTACAGAAAACAGACAGCATCAGTATGACCCAAAGTCCCAGGCTGCCTGGATTTCAAGTTTCTTTGGGGCAAGTTTGAGAGATGCTGTCAGATTCTTTCAGCCCATTTAGTGATCTGTCTGTCTGAGCATGTGGAGGCACCTCTTGCCCTCTTTCCAGGGCCACTGTGTCATCAGGATCTTGACAAGCAGGAGAGTACCTGTGTGGGATGGGCCTCCACCCAGACCCGTGAGCTCCTGACATTAGTGCTTCCTAATTCCTCTAGGACCCTTAGAGGAAAGAGAAAGTAAAGGACACAAATGACTTAAAGAACATGTAATAAGAGCTGTTCGTTCCTCACAATTAAATCAGAATTACTCCCTTTCTAATGATACAGTAACAGAAGCAACAGAGCCAACTCTAAAAAAAAAAAATAATATGCATTTTTAATGCAGATTTCTGTGTATTCTTTGTCAGAAAAAAACAGAACATTTGATAAAACTGCTTCTGGCTCTCTAAACTTGAAAATAGACAGACGTCATTAAAAACAAGTTCTATTTGTTTTGTACTTGAGTTTTTCCTAGCTTGAGTCAAGAAACTCTGCTAGCTGTCCCAGAGATTTATTTCATAATCAGAGTAAACCACAGATTTATTGCCTTTGCCTGAGATTTTAACAGTAGCCAAGGGACCAGGCAGCAAACTGAGGCAGTCTGAACATTCATGTACTGTGCCTCCAGCTGTTAAATAGCACTGGTCCCAATATCAGCCCCTGAAAAACACCACTCATCACTGGTCTCCACTTGGACGTCAAACCACTGTCCACAACTCTTTGAGTGTGACCATCCAGCCAATTCCTTATCCACCAAGTGATCCATCCATCAAATCCATGTCTCTCCAATTTAGAGACAAGGATGTGCGGGAAAGGTCAAAAGCTTTGCACAAGTCCAGGTAGATGACATCAGTTGCTCTTCCCTTATCCACCAGTGCTGTAACCCCATTGTAGAAGGCTGCCAGGTTTGTAAAGGCACAATTTTCCCTTAGTGAAGCCATGCTGGCTGTCACCAATCACTTCCTTATTTTCCATGTGCCTTAGCACAGTTTCCAGGAGAATCTGCTCTACGATCTTACTGGGCATAGAGGTGAGACTGACTATCCCGTAGTTCCCTGGGTCTTCCTTTTTTCCCTTTTTAAAAATGGAGGTTATGTTTCCCCTTTTCCAGTCAGTGGGAACTTTACTGGGCTGGCACGACTTCTTAAATATGATGGATAGCGGCTTAGTCACTTCATCTGCCAATTCCTTCAAGACCTGTGGATGCATCTCATCACATCCCATGGACTTGTACACCTTCAGGTTCCTTAGATGGTCTCAAACCTTATTTTCTCCTACAGTGGTCTGTTCTTCATTCTCCCAGTCCCTGCCTTTGCCTTCTGTGACTAGAGGGGTGTGGTTGGAGCACTTGCTGGTGAAGACCGAGGGAAAAAAGTCTTTGAATACCTCAGCCTTCTCCATATCCTGGGTAACCAGGTCTCCTGTTTCCTTCCGAAGAGGGCCCACATTTTCCCTAGTCTTCCTTTTATCACTGATGTACATACAGAAGCTTTTCTTGTTGCCCTTGACATCCCTGGCCAGATTTAGTTCTACAACGGCTTCAGCTTTCCTAACCTGATCCCTGACTGCTTGGGCAATTTCTTTATTCCTCCTGGGCTACCTGTCCTTGCTTCCACCCTCTGTAAGCTTCCTTTTTGTGTTTGAGTTTGTCCAGGAGCTTCTTGTTCATCCATGCAGGGCTCCTGGCATTTTTGCCTGACTTCTTTGTGGGGATGCATTGCTCCTGGACTTGGGGGAGGTGATACTCGAATATTAGCCAGCTTACTTGGGCCCTGCTTCCTTCCAGGGCTTTCTGCCATGGTACTCTGCCTCTCCTGAAGTCCAGGGTGGTGAGCTTGCTGTATGCCCTCCTTGCTCCCCTAAGGATCTTGAACTCCACCATTTCATGGTCACTGCAGCTAAGGCTGCCCTTGACCTTCACATTCCCCAGCAGCCCCTCCTTGTTGGTGAGAATAAGGTCCATCACAGCACCTCTCCTTGTTGGCATCTCTTCGTCTTCTCTTGGAGAAGGAAGTTATTATCAATGCATTCCAGGAACCTCCTGGATTGCTTATGCCCTGTTGTGTTGTCCCTCCAACAGATACTGGGGTGGTTCAAGTTCCCCCCTGAGGGCTAGAGCTTGTGAACATCAAGCCAATGGCAATCAATCAAGCTCACACTAAGCTTACACTTGTAGCTCAAGGAATTTCTCTGGTCAAAAGGTGGGATGAAAAGAAGGGGCTCCTGGGAGTGCCATTTTTTATCTGCTTTGCGCCAAAAGGGTGGCGATGCGCACAGTGCTTTAGTGAGATGGGAGCTAGGCTTCCTTTCGAGGACGGGGCTTGTGAGCTGCCCAGCCTGCAGAATGCCACAGCGAGCCATGCCTGCGCCGATGTGCTCGCAGGGCCACGGGCGACGGGGTGTCTCTTCGCTGAGGCCGGAGCCACTCCTTGCTTCAGCAATCCAGCGCTGGGAGAGGAGACACTGGGAGGAGGCAGGCCGTATGGATCTCCAGGTAGTGGTTTTTGGCTTTATTTTTGATACTCTGTTTCTAAACATATTTACCTTGACGTTGATAGACTACTCAAAGCTTTCTGCCCATCTTCTCTCTCTCTCGGATAATCAGCATAACCGCTGCTGTTGCTGACACATCTGAATCACCCTGGGTGCCACAAATCATACTGCTGGAACACCTCCCAGTCAGCACAACTTGCAGAAGTATCTTGAGCCGTGGGCGAACTACTGCCAGGAGGAGTTTGGGATGTGTGGCTAAGTTTCCTGCGGCAGGAATGCCCGCTGTTTGGCAGGAGGGGCCGCCGTGGCTGCCCCCCGTGAAACCAGCTGTTAGCTGAGACCTGGCCCTAGCTGTGCAGCGGTGAACAATAGTCCCACAAAACCAAGAGGCATGTTGACAGGTAATGGCCAAGGTGTCAAGAGCAGTTACAGCAAATGTGCCTGAAGAGGCTCCTGCACTGGTTTCTTTCAAGTGTCAGCAGAAAAAAAAAAAAAAAAGAAGCAAGATAATAATAATGAGATTATTATCTACTGATTCTTCACTGTCATGATAGGGTGCTTTGCTTTACAGGGCCAGATGTGTCCTTGTGTGATAGTATGGTAATTTTTTGGTTTTGTTATTGTTTTTAGAAAGAAGCCCAGATATACTTGTCAAAGACAGCCAAGAAAAAAAAAAAAAAAGAGGGAAAAGAAAATCCAATTTTTCTGACCTTTAGGGCATACACAGCAGTATGGTTAAGTCAGTGAGCAGAGTTCACCATTAATATTTAAAAGATTGCACTGTCTAAGTTTCCATTATTGAAATTCAGATGACTCAGTGCTTTTCTGCCTAATCTTGCACTCTTGATTCTACTTTGATTCAATTCACTGCAGGGATGGAGGGGGGTCGTTTGGGCTCTTGGTCACTAACATGAAGTCAGATACAATATATTGGTTCATTTTTTTTTTCTTTTGCCCATTATTCTCGAGTTAAGAACTCTGATAATGTAGAGCTGACATTTGGGGAAAATCTAGAAAATGAATTCCTTTTTATCTCCAGGCTAAGCTGCGCCAGTGAATAGAGTACTATAATAAAACCTATTTGTATGCCTGTCATACAAAGACAAACCTTTTCCAAAGGAAATGGATTTGAGTATTTGCAAGAAATGATAAACTGTCAGACAAAAAGGTACTGAATTTCACTTTGAGATGCATGGGAGAAGTGGGTTTTAGCTTCCCTTGTCAGGGAGGAGGAACTCATATGAAAGCCATGTCAGCTGAGAGTCTCAGAAATGAGATCTTATCCGCATATTTGTGGAAAGAAGTGACTTGGAAATATCTTGAAGAGAGTAGCTTAAAGTTATGAACAAAATGTCAGCTAGCATTTTTATCAGAAATAAATCAAAAGAGGCTTATCCACTTTTGATAAAAAGCATTACCCGGATTTCATAGGTGCAAAATCCTTGTGCAAAGCTGTGTTACAACCTAGCCCTCTCTCTGACGTGTATAACTGAATTATGGTGAGCAGGTGTTTGCACAAGAGAGGGTGCTGAAATCAAGCCTCATTCCAAAGCACTGCCACCCTCCTGAATCTCCAATGGAGCCAAAGGATGTATTTTACCAACAAAACAGCAAAGAGCCAGAGCCGGGGGGGGGGGGGGGGGGGGCC
>JAVJGJ010000037.1:28606690-28623169 GCA_035590215.1 Microhierax caerulescens
GCATCATCTGCGGCTGCCTGGTTTCCCCCTCCAACCCCCAGCGGGGTATACCATGGGGTATCCGGCCCACGGGCCATAGTTTGAGGACCCCTGCTTTACAAGGATGACTGCTTGTTGTCTGTGTGATGAAACCTATTTTCAAGTTTAATATTCATGTTAGGTGTCCCTAAAATGCAGTAGCTAAAGCACACGAGAGTGGGAGGAAATGGCAGAAATGCAACCACTGTGAATTTACTCATCTGAGTGAACATTTACACAAGGGGGTTTGTTTTCCACTCAACCAGCCATTACAATTCAGTTCATCAACAATCAATGGCCTGAGTTAAAGAGTGGATTTCTTGTCTTAACCTCCTGGCTGCATGTCTTGGCCAATAAAGAATGTATAGATGCAGTCACCTGGCACAGGGTCTGATTTAAAAGTTCTCCAAAGAAATTTAATAATGTACTATTCATTGACCCATTTTGTATTTGCTACAATTCCCGATTGGGAAAATGGGAACTCTCTGGAGTGGTAGCTTTGTTTTGTGAACTGCCTGTTCTGGCACAGTCAGGTAATCAGAAATGTCATTGCCAGTGGCTATTTCACCACATTTTCTAACTTTTGATTAAATATATCTCATTGTTTTTACTCAACATTAGTTATTATTTCCATGACTTTGAAATCAGAATTTCAAGTGCTTTTGTAAAGGGATTGAAAGTCTGTAACTTGAGGAAAGGATTTCTTGCAGAGTTCTGGTTTGCAGCTTTGTCATGCTGTGGTTACTGAACCTCAACATTTACCATCTTTTCAACAGCAAGGTCAATGACTGGTGCAGAAAATTCAGGTAGATAATTTAGGTCCAACTCAAGCCAGGCTATTCTTTTAGTGATCAGTTGGCAAATAAAGTGCAGTGAATTAATCCAGCTCCTGGTCCTCAGGATCAGAGAATCCATTCCTTCAGCATCTCCCTTGATGGTCCACACACCTGAAATGTAGAAGGCAAGCTCTGGATTTGGCATTTTAATGGACCAAACAGCACATCTGATGAGCAACAGCCTAGGGACATGCTGCAGCCCTGAAAAGATGAATGATTTGAGTAATCCCTCTGCTCCCATCATTTGGACAAGAAAATCCTTCCAAATATCCTGCCATAGTTCCTCTTTGTTACTCAGAAAAGGGGTCTGGGTTAAGTGTTACACCTCCGTCTGTAGACAAACATCTTGGCCTATAAAATTAAGCAAATTTAACACTTGTAGGAAGTCTGTATTTTTCATGGCCAAATGCTCTCAGTTGTCATGGAGGAAGATGGAATCTATAACCTGCTTGCTGCAGTCAGGCTTGTATGCAATGTTCCTCAAAGTGCTGTAAAGCCAGCTGAAGGTCTCTCATACCAAAATCTCTGAATCTGCCACGTGATCCCTTCTCTGTATCGTGATGCATCATCATCACAAAGAGACACAGCAAAATTAGTAGTGGAGCAGAGGCATAGCATCAACCATTTTATCTGTGGTCAAAGACAAGAGTGAGGAAATTTGAGGGAAAGAAGAGAGGATGTGTATTGTCTTTTGGAATTGTTTTTTAAATAAATATTTTGATACAAACCGACATACCCACATGTAATAAGAAATTCTGCCAGAATGAAAAAAACTTTATTCCAAATCAGGAAAAAAGTCCTGAGAAATTTCTAAATTCCCCATGGAACAAGTGTTTCAGATGCTCACTCTTCGGAAACATTTGGTCCATGTTTCATTAAGGAAAAGAAGATGTCTTCTTCCTAAGGATTCCTAGTCTCCCAGAGCTTTTTGGACTGCTGATTCCTTGTTCAACTAGATGCCACACACAAAGTGCAATAGTTTCTGTGGCTCCCTGCTATCTTGGGTAGGTCTTTTTGCCACTGCAAGAACTATGGCCTGCAGAGATTTTACCATCTCAGTTTCTTACCTTCGAGGCTAGAAAAAATGTCTCCATTTTCTGCATAAGTCAGCGATGCTGACATGTCCTGCAGCTACAGCTCCTGAATGATGTAAGATTTCCAGACAGTTGACCCGGTCTGGAAAGGATCACAACAAGCTGAAAATAGGGTGACCCAGAGGCCAGCTGCTGTAAGGTGCCCCAAGGTCCCACAAAAGTGCAGGGACATGTGCTGAGGCTGCAGATAATGAAAGTCCACACACCACAGCAGTCTATACCTGCCATTCTTCTGGCAAACTTAACTGAGAATGAGACATTTTCAGAGATAAAATAGCATTCTTCTGACCTCACAATATAGCGTAATTTTCTCTGATGTGATTTTAGTGAGTCTGATTTGTAAGTCTTTTTGTTATATTATCTTCAGTCCCATGATCATGCACAGATAAAATCATTCTTAGCAGTTTTATAAAGCACAGAGCAAACAAACAGAACAGAACTTGATTCAAAGTATTTCCTCTGAAAGCCATTTTAGATGAAAATATAAAGGCCTGTAAAAATAAAAGCTCCAATCTGGTTTCAGCATATGTCTATAAATCCAGCATAAGTACACCAAAGGCAATGGAGTTATTTAGATATTTAGATATTTTTTTTTTACCACTAATGATTAGTGTTTTACAGTATTTTTATTCACTCACCAGATCCCTCCCAAATCAAGAGAGACATTTTAAGGCAGCTACTTTAATATTCTGAGGGCAAAAGTTTTTGTATAAATCCACATTCACTTGAATGTTTAGAACATTTTTTCTTTTTACGAGCATTCTTGTAAACACAAGTGTTTGTGGAATGCAGCTGGATGGCTTAATGAATACCAATAAAGCCAGTCTTTGGTTTTTATTCAAAGGGATAGTCTTCTTATATTCTTGTTAAAATATTCTTGAACATTGGTTTCTGCATTTACCAACTTTTAGGGGTGACTGGATTAGAAATAATTAGAACTTGTATATTTTTCAAGAACATTAAAAAATTGCTTTTCAACCAGCTCTATGAAAGATCAAAAAATTTTGGCATTTCAGATGCTTATTGGCAAAATAGCACCAAAAATGCTGGGGACCTTTCATGAAAATCTGAAGCTGCAGATCCGTTTATGTCCAGCTGCTATATTAACATATCCTCTCCTATAATCAAAAGGGAAAACCATGCCCTGACCCACGTGGCTGGTTTAAGGTCCCAGATTCCACGTTGCACTGCTGTCACCGGATAGCGCATGCCGGTGTATGAGGACCTGGCACTGCTTGCTGAGGTGGCTGTGGTCTGTGATGCTAAACGTGCTCCGTGTGTAAATGAACCCGGTCAGCAAAAGCAACCCCACGGGAGCACTTGCATCTGCAGTGTCTCCTAATTAGCAGGCTCTTCTTGTTCTGTAATGCCTGTCTGATGTTTGTGAAGGAGGAAGAGCTGTATGGCAAAAAGGCACCTACACCGCACATGATACATTTTAAAGGGAGCTTTTGTGGTCTTCATATTCAGCCACAGGTCTGTGTGAAGGAGCCCTGTCCAGTACCTTCTGTGAGAGCAGAATGTCCACAGGCACGTGGTGGCAGCTGAAGCTGTTGCTTTGTCTGCTTAGAAAGGTAAGGAAGAGAACACTGACTCTGCAGGATGATGCTGAGGGTATATCCTCACAGATCTATCCTGTAAAGACTTTGGCTAGAAATATGGGAGAGGCTCTGCCATGACCCTGAACGGGTCAGGTCTTACTGCAATCAGTGGCCGCTTTGCATGAACCTTTCTAAACAGCACAGCAAAGGTTCTCCACAGACCGCAATAGTCTGTGAATGGGAAAGATCTGGTTTAGCCATCTCCATGGGAGTCACCCCCCTCCCTGCCCTCTTTCCACACAGAGATATGTGACCTGTGTCCCAGCCTTCGGTCTGTTCCATCCTGGTGTCATTCATGTTTTGGACTGAGGCTCCTGGGAGTTACATTGAGCACCAAAGTGGCCCCAAAGATGCTGTGAAGATCAATGTACAGATTCAGTGGCAAACAGCCATTCCTGAATCCCTGAGGGAGTTGCATCTCCTGCTTACTGGAGCTTGCACAGCTTTTAAGCTGGGCTCACTGGGCTCCCTGAGACAGAATTATTTTATAGAAGAAATAATTTTAAATGAAAACTATGAAACAGCCACACACAAATGCAATGTCGATTTCTAAGAATGAATGTTCACACCAGAAACCAGGCTTTGTGGGACTTTCATCCGTCCAGAAAATAAAAATAGCTTTTATATAAAATTGAAATGAATTAAACCAACTTGACCCCTAAAAACTGAGCAGTCACAATAAGCTGCTTGTCCATAGCCTGATGTATTTACTAAAAGCACATTCAAGAGAAACAGGAGCTACTCAGAAGCAATTTGCAAACAGGAAAACAGAGGAAATTGGTTGGGTAATTTATTCTCCAGGAAGTGTTTGCATGGCTGTATAAGCAAGCACCCTGCAGAAAGGCACTGTCATGTCGTACCTGTTCATGACTTAAATACCAGTGTCCTTGTGTTTGTTCATGGTGTTAGTGCCAGGTGCTTGCTAATGCAACTTAAAAACTGCAGTTTTAAATGCCAGGTGAAGATTTAATTTTAGGAGGTTTTTGTTTCCTCGCGAAAGACAACTGAAAACCCATTAAAGCCCAAACAATTACTACTTTGCTTAGTGGTGACTGAAACTTCATACACACGCACAAACACATGCGCAGAGCTGAGCTGCTTACAGTAGTATTGTGGGATGTCGGGACACTGAGGCCAAATACAAAGTTTTTATCTCTGTGTAAGTGTCCAAACCTTACCCTTCTTTATATTCCTGTTTCTCCCTGTCATTCACTGCCCCCTCACTGAGAACCTGTCAAGCCCAGGGCTGTTTTGCTCTTTGCTCCCTTCTTTTGCCAAGCTCTTATTAACACTATCCCTGGCCATTTAAATGGGAATTAGAAGGAAACATCTCTTTCTCCCTTCCAGCAGCCACCCACACTCAACTGTGCCTGCAACACTTTACTTGAAGATGTGAAGTGGGAGATAAAGCAGAACTGAAAATTTGCAGGGCAAAACTAAGACCATCTTCTGGATCTCCCACCTTTCAAGTGTGTTCTTTTTCTGCATCTTTATCCCCCGTAACAGGAGTAGAGATGGACGGCAACTGTGGTCTGGGTGGTCGTGTCCCCGTTTAGAGCCAGGTCACTGGGTTTCCCCCTCTCCAGGACAAACATGGGCACAAAGGAGTTGAACTGCAGTAATATCTAGTGAGCAGAAACCTCAGCTAGGTTTGATCCTTTGGCTTTCTGCTGTTAGCAGCAACATCTATCACCAACACTTTCCCAGCAGCCTGAGAAGTGGAGACTTGCTCCAGCTGAAGGAGCAGGGGCAAGGGAGGGAATGGAAATCATCTCACCCAGCGAGGCACTTTCTGCTCCAGCTACTCAACTACACTCTCATTACAAGTTAGCCTTAAAACATGACTTAAAAGTAATTGTTCAGCACTGCAGAAGAATGGCTGTGTACTCCACCATTAATAATTAGCTTCATTTTGCATGAATTAGTTGACTTCCTGCAATTACTCCCGCTCTTCCCCACCAGGTGACCACGGCATTCTGCTTTCCAAAGGCAGCAAGTCGGCAGCGTGCTGACCCTGAACACCTGTGAGCTACGAGGTACTCATTCCATTTTCTGCACCAGTCACTAGGCTGAGGCATCCAAATTCCAGAGAAACAGGATGGTTTATGGTTTACCGTCTGCACCAGGTGCTTAGCAGGAGGGACAAAGCAAAAGGAGTGTGTGGGAGAGAGGAATGTGCCTTGCCAAGCTGACAGCCACCCATAAAGGAGTCTGTGGTCAGAAAAGCGACCCCATTAAGAAAAACAACTTGGTGTTTTGTATCTACTCCCTTTCCATACTCCTCACCTCCAGAGTACTCCATCTGACCAGGCAAAGCACTTTGCTAAATGCCAATTCATCCCTGCACCTAGAAAATCAAATAAAGCATTCCTTGCTTTGCGCTTCATTGATAAGAGTGAAGCATCTGCAGCTGGAGCTCGCCTGGTGCTTTTGTTGATACATGAGGTAGTGCCGAACACAGTGCGCCGTGCTGCAGCCATCCCGCCTCTGCCGGCTTGGCTCCTGTTAGTACTTTCTATTTCCATTTAAGCAGAGTGCTGTGACTCAGGAAGCAGGCAGGAATCATGTGAAAGCAGCAAGGTATCAAGTCCATCGCCATGGCTGTACTTTGCTTTTCTGCTCAGTGTGCTGCCACTTTGCCGTGGCAAATAGTCAGGACTATTTGTAAAGCAAGCATTTTGTGTTCGGACACAGCTGAAACTTCAGTCTGACGTTACAAGATAAGGAGCATGAACACGCCAGAATAAGGGTTTAGACTTACCAAGACCCACTGGTCCCAGCTCTGGCATAGTCAACAGTGCCAGTTCACACCTCAGAGCTGCTAGGAAAGGGACAGAAATACCCAAGGAGCACACATGGGCTCACTACTTCCACAGAAAATCCCGGGTCAGGAGAATAAACCCAAAGCTGATGCTTAGAAAGAGGATGCTGGACCAGGAAAGGAAAGATGCCTGCAGGAATACTGGAATACTGGCAACCTGCCGAAGGAAGGCTACCAGACCATGATGTGTTGAAGGCGAGTAACTGCACAGGGGGGACCCACGACGTAAAGCTGGGATCATCTCTAGGGTGCAGAAATGGGCTTTTGACTCTGGACCTGGTCCCGAGGAGGAGGAGGGGGATTGTTCTTGTGTCTGTTTCTTCAAGGGAGGAATTTTCTGTGACATTTTCCTACAGCACATTAACTTCTGTTTGAAATTACACACTGAACATGGGGTTCCAGATGCTCTTGATTATGCACCTCATCAGACTCAGCAGGTCTTTGATAAACACAGCCTTCTGTCTCCAGCTCCATTTATGGAGTAAAGTGAAGGCATCCCATACTCCATGTGCCGAAAAATACAGCCGTCGTAGATGCACTGGGCAAAGGACTTTGGAAACAGAGCAGTGATACTCCTTATGGTCTTTGCACTCCTAAGGTGAGCTCCTGAAGAGCTGTGGCAGCTGTCTGCCAGAGCAGGAGCCTCCAAAGAGAGAGCATATTTGTAGTGAAGTTGCTTGTGCTGGCAGGGCTTGCTTTATCCTTCACACTGCTGTTGACCTTACCAGTTCTGTAACCTGCTTCTGTACTGAAGTGAACCTTCTGTCCCAGGAGGAGCTGGAGGAGTCCACAGGGGCTGTCAATCCCAGAGAACAGAAAAAAAAAAAGCCAAGCTGAAACACATCCTGCCTCCTTCAGGCCACCTCCAGGCAGGCCTCCGCTGGTGCTTGCCTACCTCTAACATCCCAGACACCTGGAGAGGGCTGATCCAGGTGCACCAGATTCCCATTATTTACTGGCCTTCACCGCTGCCATGAACACACAGTTACCTTTGCAAGCTGAATTCAACCGAACAAGATGTTAAAGCTGGATTTTTGACTGTCTGTCTGACAGGCTGAAAGGAAGAAGGCTCAGAAAGGTGTGTGCAAAGGGAAGATGAATGCACATTTACCTCTTTATGGCATACCTACAAGTACCACCTTACAGCACCTCAACGCTGCACTGACCAAACCTTGGCCAGACGCTAAGCACACCAAAACATGAGACCGTGAAGAAAAGGCCATTTCATCTCTCCAAGGCAGTATAGCTGCATATTAAGCATTGAACCTGAAATAACAGACTCCATCCCTCAGCTTTTACACAGTGCTGGGGTCCCAGCAGTCTGGAGTATCATGGTCCATTGCCTGGCAGACAAGTGCTGAGATCCCTAGGCCAGATTCAAGAGCTTCACTTGATGACTGAACCGATCCTGGAGCTGAGCTCCCAGGGGCTGCCTCGGCAGCTGGAGCGGACAGGCAAAGCCCTGAGGTGTGCAGGACCTCTCGCTGCTCTGCTCTTGGCAGAGACAGCCCAAGGAGCTCAGCTCCTAACTCAGATCCACCAGCAAAACAGGTAGTAGTGAAAGTGCATGTGAATTTTGGGAGTCACTAGAGCTCACAAGTGAAGATGGCTGCTGTGAAGTGAAGGTGCTCAAAAACTTTCTTAATGCACGTCCTGTTGTATCTCTATGAGTAAGTCACCTTCTGTAGGCACTGGGGAAAAATCCTTGTGCCATTAAAAGAAATGGCTACAAAAATAAAAAAGGGGGCTATTCATGAAAACTCCATGATAATACTGAAAACAGCAGCATAAGTAATCATTAAAACTTACTGATTTGGCAAAAAATGCACTCTGCTGGAGGCTGTGCTATTGTTGACCCTGGGGAGACCCATCACTCGTGGTTGCCCCCACTGATACCTCCTGTCCTGGCCCCTTTGGCACAGACACAGGTCAGAGAGGCTGAGGGGAGCCTTGTCCATGCCCCAGCCTCGTGCTGGCATTGCCTGGCCCTGACCCCAGAATTTGGCAGTGTCCAGCCAGCCAGTGACACCCCAAAGCACCCCAAAGAGAAAAGTATGCTGCTCCTCTGCTTCCTGCCTACTCTCCATCAGCAAATTCTCTCAAGATTTACAGGGTGACAGTTGAAAAAAATGTTGCTTTAAATAACTCTGAAGCTCAACATACCTTTGAGCATGCAGTTATTTCCTACATATATCACTCGATTTTTATATGCACGTATAACTGTGCTCTTACATTTGAATTTTGGTATGTGCATGGAGGAAATGGATTTCAAAGGCCCATCTAAGAATATACAGCAAATATGAAATCTCTCAAAAAGAATCTTCATGCAGAAATACATACTTATATTAGCAGGAAAGAGGCTCGGTACAATACAATTTATCTGACTATTTGAAAATTCAAAATATTGAGCATGCTGAGAGAGTAACAGTTCATTTATAGGATTAAAATGTGAGAAAGGCACACATTGAATGCTTGAAGACATTGAATGAATTTCAGAAAATGAAATCCTATTAACAGAAATATTAAGTTCGCTAGAGATAATTATGAAATTACTGAGCTCTCGTGATTATAATTATTTTAAAAAAATATATAATACACATAGCAAGTAGAAATCCAGCTTTAATTCAGTTATACTGGAGGTATGATTCAGAAAAGATATCAGATCATTACACATGTTACTATAGCTATTCTTAAAAATACATGGTAATTATAGAACTATAGGAATATAGAGCTTAGCCCATCCTCAATGCTGCACAGCTTCACAGCACTGTTTTTCATTTGAGGCCATTCACCTGGTTGCAATGCAGTTCAAAACCTGAGCCTTTTCATTATGAACCACTGTCTGTTTCTGACAATCCTGTAAACATCAAATCCTGCTTAAAGCTGCCCTTCAGCTTAGCTCCCCTGTGGACCTTCACAGTCGTACTTGTGAAAAAACGCACAGGGGAAAAGCCACACCCTAGGTAATGCATTTTAAACATCTACTTACATCTTTCCTTCTTGTTTTTCCTTCGCTGTAGTATCAGAACAAGGGAATGTGACAGGTATAAAGGAGCTTCGGATTAAAAAACACAGTTACTGTCTGAGGACACATGTTTGTAGTGCAGTTAGTCTCATTTAAGACACTAAGCTCCCTAAACTGAAAGAAATATGCAAATACCATTTAGACACATGCATATATGAAATAATATCCATGCCTATCTTAATTCCCTGTTTTCTGTGACTTCATACATGCCAATGGTGGTCAAGGCTGCACTACACCATTATGGAGGAAGCGATGCAGGTCTTTGCACCCAGCTGCACCTCTGCATCCAGAACTGCCAAGACCCTGTTGTGCTGCGACGATGGCCGCAGCAGCGTTATGTTTGATCTCATTCCCGAGATTGCCACGATTGCTCACGGGCAACATACCAGTGCTCCGCAGCTGGGACATGCTCATGGGCAGCATACCAGTGCTCCGCGGCTGGGATGCCCCCACAAGCCAGGCAGCTCAATCCCTCATAGCACTATCACCAAAGTACTTGTGGAGAAAGGGTCCCTCCTGGTGAGGCTGGCGAGTGTGATGGATCAGCCCCGACTGTAGAAATCAGACACCTTCTCTGCACGTGTATATGGCACCCCTCTGTGCCATATACATTGCCTCAAACCTGTCTTCAGCAAAAGTAACACGAGTATGCTGATGTACTCCGAGGTGTGGAGGAGAGGAGAGATGCAGGACACAGGTCAGATCTTAAGCATCTACTTTCCCGGTGTACATCTGGAAGAGAGCAACATGAAGGACCAGCTATTTGCTTCAGGCATGAGGACAGATTGCAAATAGTCCCTAGATACATAAAAAGAGGATTTGAAGAGTGAGAGAATTAATTGGGACTGGAAAGTGAGCAATGTGACTGAGTTACCACAGAGGTGACTTAGGAAAACCTGCTTTGCAGTAAAGCCAGTTGTGAAACCTCTGTCCCTGACCTTCCTTACACAGGGTCTAGAGAAGCACTTACTCAAAATAGTATAGATAAAGGTGGTTCTGCTTTGGGAAGAAATCAGCTGTATTACCTCCTAGGGTCCTTCCTAGGCCTATGCTCTTCTGCCCATTTAGTATTTTTTTTACCTGGAAGTTTTGCTCTAACTCTTACTTGCCAAGTAAGGCTGAAGGTTGTGCAACTGAACGCTGGGAGAAGGGGGCTGTTGTAAGTAGCTGGGGCTGGCGAGGTCCTTGGAGCTTCATGGCTAATGTGGAAGTGACTCTTAATAGCCGATCGTTAAAAACATTGGTGACAGAAGGCTCTCAGTTATCTTTTGCATAACTCACAAGCTTGCTTTTATTTTACCCTCCAGAACCTGACGTTTCAGCTAAGAAATGTATTTCCAAAGCATGAAGCTATCACCGCTTCTTATCTTCTTTATACCTAGGCATCATTGGGAGGGCAGTGTTCTCCATTCATCCAGTTCTGCAGCTGTTAACAAGCCGGAAATAATTAAGGTATTTGACCCAGCAGCAAATAATAAAATATTATTTGAAAAACATGCTTAATTGAAGGGAACACCTTCATTTTCCCCTTATCTATTATCCCAAAGTTTCATTTTCTCTGCTTCACCCCATAACATCCTTGCACTTCTGTAGGTGTGTTTTGCCAGCTGTCTCAGCTTTGGAAGGCTTGGGTCTTCCAAACAACAGCATAAGGAAAAAAAATGAGCTCAGCAGAAAACATGTATAAAATATGTTTTTAATTCTGGTATGCTTGGAATATGAAGAGCATAACGTAAGTGGATTAGGTGACTCAAGCTGCTTGCAGGGATGTTCTACCCCGAGGGTTATAGATGAATCCCTGAAAAAAAATCTGCAATATATCAGGCTCTTGCTTGACAGCAGCCTGGCTGAGGATCTGGGAGAGTCTCTCATTTTCACTCCCTGACAGCTCATTGCTCCTCCCTGTTCTCTGTACTTGCTCTGCTATTCTGCTTTTGCTAACAGTGGTCAGAAATGAAGTGAGCCATATAAAATATATATTGCAGTTGCCACTCAAAACAGA
This sequence comes from Microhierax caerulescens, assembly GCA_035590215.1. Classification (NCBI taxonomy): domain Eukaryota; kingdom Metazoa; phylum Chordata; class Aves; order Falconiformes; family Falconidae; genus Microhierax; species Microhierax caerulescens. The sequence goes on from JAVJGJ010000037.1 coordinate 28,618,088, forward strand.
CATGAGGAAAATGAAGTAAACAGTATGATAATAATTGTTTTCATCTAGGCAAGAGGGAAGGTCAGTATGCCTTAATGGCAATCACTAACCAGGAATGGTCATGGGGGTGGGTTTGGGCTTAAAAGTCACTCTCATTTCCTTGTTGTTTGTTAGGATGGAGAGAGCAACAGGCATGAACGACACAGAATGATGAGCACAAAGCCAGCCTTATGATCGAAGAGCCTCAAGCAAAAATAAAATCTTATCTCTGACTGCAGGAGGAAGAAATGCCACTGCAGCAATAAATCCAAAGAAACAGGACCAGGCTTTTAGTTACATCCTTTGATTCAGCCGCAGGATGGGAGCAAGCAGCCTGTGCAGAGGCAGAAGACCAAAAGATTAATCATCTGGGCCTTTTTGGTTTTGTTTTATATAGGTACAGTCTCTTCTTCTACAGTTACCCTCCTGCCCAGGTGATCCTAGTTCTGTCCTGCAGGATCTTTGCAGCCTTGTCTGCTGGTGGTGCATGACCTGAAACCATTGCTGCCTTGCTCACAGCATTATCGTTATGATTTGCTCCTCTACGGACCTTGCAATTACAGTTGACTATCCTAAGTTTCCCCAAAACAGTGATGTTTTGTGTTGTTTCTAAAATAATAGTTTCCAGAGGTCATTCCCCACCACACAATAAGCATTTGAAAGCAGCGTTGTGTTTGGAGGCAACCTAATTCCCCTGTGGCTCTTTCCAAGTGCTGGCACTGCTGTGTTACTGAGGATGCTTTCTCCCTCCTCCCAACGTTGAAATGCCAAATATATCCCGACTACAGATGTTGCAGATGATATAATGACATTCGATTGTAATTCAGATGATGATTTTGCTGCCAAGTAAAATCTTAGCAGTGACTATAAACCTAGCAATGTTCTCCAGTGAGAAAACAATATTTACAGTAGGATTTCAGCTCCATGGTGCATTCAAGCATCTGTTTGCAAAAAGTTCAAAGAGGCTGAATTGGCTACTGCAAGAGGTGACCAGTATACCATACCACCTTATTATGACATCTCTCCATATGTACTAGCACCAAATTTTGCCTCCACTTAAATATTAGGACAAATTTTACAGACAGAAAGAGAAATAGCTGCCTATATAGCTTTGAAGTTATGGCACAAGCCTTCATGGTAGAAAGAAACATCATTGGAAATTCACTGTTGGGCAACCACCCTTGGTGTAATCAGGGTCGTGCCCTGCGTTGTGTTGAGCAACCAAGAACTAAGCTGAGGCGGAGGCTTTAGCACCATCCCAAGTTTTTAACTTCCTGACACACGCTGATTTGAATCACAACCTTCATGTTTATTAAACAGAGCAATTCCTGTCTGTTTAATGCAGAAACTGCTATTTTCTGTGGAGTTTCCAAAATTTATATGCCTGCAGGATATTTAAAAGTATTTCCAAATCAGCCTATCAAGGCAGGTTTTCCTCCTGTCAGAAGTGTTTATGTAATAAAAGCAAAGATCTCAACAAATGCCTCCCTTGTAACGTTGCCTGTACACAGAGCGTGAGGTTTGTATGAAGCAAGTGTCAGTTATATGCGTGTTCCCCTGCACTGCTAAACATCTACTCCACTCCGTAAATCGCCAGCTCCACATGCAAACATAGCAGGCTTGCAGGAAAACACGCTGCAACTGACAACATTCAGATTTAATCTACCAAAACTGAGACTGCAAAACTACAGGGTAATATATCCCTTTAAAATTATCCACTTCAGGGCTACTATAACTATTGTAACCACCTTCTCCAGCAGGATAGGTGGACCCTACTAGGAGGAAGAGATGCCCTACAGGCAGGATGGGGTTTATGGTGATTTGATTTTGTTTTCTCGTGGGACACAAGGAAGAAAACATTTAGAGCTCCCCACAGTACAGTGCAACACCGCGTACAGCAGTGGTTTGATGGATGGGGATGGAGCAGCCGCTGATCCCCGTCCCCAGTGTTGCGGCCAGGTAGATCCAATCCTACAACACCCAACTCCACACTGCATGACACAAGCCAGGAGACAAAGTATGCACATTTTAATGCAGGTGCACTGCTCACTTTGAGGTAACCCTGTAGTAATCCTTTGGTCAGGGGCTGTGAGTAAATAGCATGCAGCAGCACCGCAGAAAAGCGCATCTCAGGCCATGTAAGGGTGCGGGTGGCATGACCGGCCCCAGAACATGGCTTGACCCAGCGCGGAGCCAGCACTGCCTGGTGACACCCAATCCCTGCATGGATGGTGAAGGTGATGTTGGGTCTCTCTCCCAGTCGCAGGAGGCATCAAGTGCTCTCATCCCGCCCTGCTCCTCCCCAGCTCCAGGCTCTCTCCTCCCACACCTCAGAGGTCCTCAGCCACTTCTGGGACATTGTTAGATCTTTTACTTTTTGCTGCCATTCTGTGCTCCCCTTAGTGCTTCTTAATGCAATATTCAGCAAACTTACCGATTCCTTCCTGCTAGCATTTTCACCTGTTGTGCCTTCTACAGCTGCTTTCCCTAGTAGATGTTCTCCACCTGCAGCCTGAGATAATCCCCTCCTCGCTGTGGGGGTTTCTAAAGCCCACGGCCACCGCAGTGCTGTCCTTGCTCTGGAGGTCTCCTGCAGCCGCTTGGGTACTCACCCCGCTTTCCTCCAGAGGCAGAACTGAGAGCCCATTGCCCCACCACAGTGGCACGAAGGGTCTTCACAAGAGAGGGCAGCAGACTCACCTTCTTCCTAACTACAAACAGCTCGTTGGCATACACAGAGGAGCAGAAGAATGGTGACAATATTATTCAATAACTCAATAGGTACCCGGGATGGACGAAAACACAAGGCAAGGCAAAGAAAAGATTACGAGTATGGGCACCTTTAGAAAAATATGCTCACATGGAATTTTCTTTCTTATTGGGGGAAGTTAGAAAAAAAAAAAACCAACAAAAAACCATGCTCTTAGAAGAAAGTGTAGTAGTTGCCTTCAGGAAGCTCTATTTTAGGATAGTATAACCTATGTGCTGGTTGGATTAATATTTAACATGGCTGAAAAATAATATCACCCTATTACAAGTTCCTCCCAAAAATGGGCACAAGCCAAATTCCGCTCTAAAGTAACACCTGTAGAAATAAAAGCACCTCATAGGAGGAAAATAGTGTAAGTCTAATAAATGTTTAAATATTACGCTTATAATTAAGAAAGTAAAATTAAGGAGTTAATGACAGTAGAAAAAAGTACAGCTATCTGGGTCTTGATATTCTGCTGAATCACTTTTATTTTTATGGTTGATAAATAAATGTTAATTCAGAACTGTAAAAAAAGGGGTCTCCACATCTTTTCCAGATGTGGAATTTGCTTGGGAAAAGACATGCAATAATTCATGCCAATCTCCGCAGACACACACATGTGTTTTAAAAGTACTTTGTTAGGATAGAATCAAGCTCTTTTTTCACCAGTGTTTTGTATCTTTCTGGGAAGAATTAAGTATTTTTCAACTTTCTTTATTAAACTTATCTATTTTTTCTAGATATCACAAGTCCTCTTTTATTACCTGTGACAGTGAAATACCAGCCCTTTGGAGCCTGGTTCAAAGAGGTCCTACATCTTCCTTTTCTATTAGTTTTGAATGTTTTCTGTGGCTAAGATTCATGACTGTACAGATGGTCTATTCATCATGTTAGGCTCAATTACCTCTCAAAATATATGGGGGAAAAGCATGTTTCCATTGAAATCAGTGTTAGAATTCCTATTACTGCAATGGGGCGACAATTTCACTCGCAGGGTTGAAATGACACGCTAACCTTTGAGCGGTCCTCTGGATGGCACTGAAATTCACACAGAGCGTGCATTGCTATGTTTGACAGCAATGTTCTAGAACATACTGTTTCTTTAGCATATATTATTGCAAAGAGCAGTCATGCCATTTGCCAAAGCAATTTTTCAAAGCTGAATTTGTTCAATGTTTTTCATAATTAATGGCATTATGGAGGCTCTTAATTTAATTATTCAACAGTGTATTCTCTCTTTTGATGGATGTCATTGGTCATTAATCTTCTTGCTTCTTTTTCAATTAGCCTAGATAGATTTTTGCCCTTTTGGGTTAACCCATAACATGAACCCAGCAGAGAAGGTGCAGCCCTAACCTGACACATGGCGTGAGACAAGGATACACGTTGCACTCTGTCAGCAGCACTGATGCTCACACGTACAGTTTACAACAACTTACTGACCTAGAGATTTCTTTATCAGCTTCTTCATTTTTCTTCTCTAAAAATGGGTTTAAAATTGGATCTAAAATTCTAATATTCTGTCTTCGTGTCATTCTATCCTGAATTCACACCATGTAACAAAATGGCAGTTCTCTTGTTTATTAAATATACTTCTTGCAGAACTCCAAAACAGTGTAGCAGACTCCATCCCTGTCTCAGTATGCATTCAGGATTTCAAAGCAAACCCTTCTTAAAGCAGAAATACTGAAAGATCACTCTATACATTTTGCTAAAGAAAATCACTCTTTTTAACACTCTAGTGTTTCCCTTGTGTAAAGATTCAAGCACTAGGAACCTGTGTGGTGAGTAAGTACACAAAGAATGTCCTGATTTTTAAATTGCACTTATAAAACAAAACTATTAGTAACAGATCAAGGCCTTAAAAGAATAGTGCAATTTACTGCTTATGAATAAGAATATGTGTGGCAAAAAGGTGTAGAAAGCTTTAGATAGCAAAATTGTTTGCAGATGGCAAAGTCATAAGCGAGTATACAAAACATGACAATGACAACTCTGTCAGGAAAATTAATTTCAGAGGCAAAGTACGGAAAGAAGTACAAAAGACTACGTAAAAGGACTACTAAAATGTTAGCCTGATTTTTTTTTTCCCTAAGAATACTGAAAGTTCCCTAAACACCATCTTACCTGACAGATGTTTTCTTGCACTCACTGTCAAGAAAGCACCTGTGAGAGCCACAGCAGAAATGATATTAATGCACTTTTCACCAAATCCTTCCTCTCTGAATCTGTATTTTTGGTGTCACGTATCTCAAGTAGATGCACTTTGTGCTGGGGGGGGGGGGGGGGGGGGGTGGTGGGAGGGGGGGGAG
>JAVJGJ010000037.1:28625500-28642391 GCA_035590215.1 Microhierax caerulescens
CTGGTGAGCACTCAGAGCTGAACATAGACATGCTTTTCTGCAGCTCTAAAACTACACAACCTTGAGTACCCCCTGCTGCCTTGCGTTGCCCCTCCTTGCCAAGGTTTGCAAGGAAGGAGCAGGGAGCTTGGCAGAGGACAGGTCTTGGGACCTTTCGTGCTGCTCGCGGGTAGACTACAGAGGGGAAACTCCTGGAAGCTCCTAGTTGTCCCGATTTCACAGTCTTCCTCTTAAATCATTCGCTCTGTCTTACAGCTCTGCAGGTAAAAATTTACTCCTCCAGTTCTGCACCGTGGGACCCTGATACATGTGCTGAAGGTCAGCTTCATCAAGAAGGGCATGTGTGATGCCTTTTCTCCTGCCTCCATGCAGAGAGTCAGCTGTGGGGATGGCTCCCACTCAGAAAATAGCTGTGAGAGATATGCTTTGAGCTAGATCAGCTCTGGCTGCGCAGACCCTAGGGCAGGCAGAGAGCAGGAGGTGGGAACAACTGCCTTGCTGTAGACAACAACATCACCCACTTCGTTGGAGAGCATCTCATATTAAAATAATTGAGAAACTGCAGCCACAGTTTGGTCAGACTCTGTGTGTCATGTAGGGGATGCATCTACATCTGAAATCATGCATATGACCCCTTCTGTGCTGCATATTCAGAGAAAGAAATACCTGATCATTTGTTACTTCTCTTCCACAACAGCTGTTTTTATAGCTGCTGTTTCTTTTTATAGCTGAATCATTCTTTTTCAAACTTGGCTTCTTTGCACACATGAAATGTTTTTGATCAGATTATATTTACAGTGAAGGCAAATGCTAATTTAATATCTGTCACAAGATCTTGCAAGATTTCCCGTGAGGTCTCATGATGGTGTATCAGCATGTAATTAAATAAGAGGGCCAAGCCAGTCCGTGGTGTAAGTCCTGGGAAGACAGTGATATTATGTCAAGGAAGTGTTTTCTCCAACTGCAGTCACCTCTAGCTTGCCTGTGTTAGTTTAAATTTCTTTGGCTTTCTTTTTTTTTTTCTTTTCCCCACCAGTTCTCATTTATTTGTACTTCAAGTCCACCTTTCATATTTCTTTTTCCCATTTTCAATCATCCATGTGAAAGTGTGTCACTTGTCACAGATGCCTTTGACATGCAGGTTGGTTTCACTTTGGTTTATTCATGTACTGGTTATCTGCTTATTTATAATTTCATCCCCAAACAGATTGATGCCTACTGCTCTCAGATTTGAACAGCAAGAGACTTGCAATAGTATAATGTGTTACGATAATGCCTAGAGTTTTGGCTAAGATTCATTACTTTTCATATGTTTCCTTGAACTTTCCATACGTGCCATATATTCATTCATTCACAAAGCAAGTTTTCCAATTTTTAGCTATTCTCTGTTATGGCTGCTCACCCCATTAAGCTACACCCCAGACTTTCTGAGCCTGTCACGGGGGTTCAGGTGCTGCTTGTCACCTCTGGCGTCTTCTCCATCAATGTCCCTGATGGTTGTGGCCACCGCCACTGGCAGCCGGGCACAGACACCTAGAGCAAAGCAATGCTGCCAGCCTCTGCAGCCTGAGATCACCTTTTTGCCTGCAGGGAGGGTACATCTGCAGGGCCTGGTGCAGCACTGTGCAGAGATAGCTGCACTGCAGGCCAGCGACAGGCAGAACAAGTACATGACAGACGAGCCTCTGCGCAGGCTGATCAGCTCTGCAGAGAGGTGGGATGCTGGAGCCAAGGCAAGGGTGCTGCTGAAATGGCAGCTTTGCTTCAAGAGGCTCTGCAAGATGGCTCAAGGCTTGTTCAGGTTTCGCTCTATACCGATGCATGGTGCTCTGTGGATAGGAGTAAAGTGCTGGAGCGATTCCTTCTGCTGCTGGAGCACAGTAGTAAGTCATGAGTAGGTAGAAGGTATTCAGCTGGCATGTAGCATGGTCACAAATTTCTAGAGTGACTATAGCTACAGTACAAGAGCTGGGGGAAGGGGGGGTGTCTAGGTCTTTTTCCATTGAAAATTTTCAGCCAGAAGCAATTGGGAGAGTGAGTAGGGTCTTGGACATCAGGTTTCCAGATCCGATGAAAAAGAAGACAGCATCTGTGCAGTCAAACCACAGTTTTCTATGTAAAAATATTGCTGGATCCTCTCACCAAGCCATTTAGCCTTTCCCATGCTTCAGTCCCCTCTCGGGAAAACCGAGAGACTTCTCTACCCCAAGGAAGGATCTGTAGCCACAGCCTCCAAGCACGTTTCATACCCCCAAGCCCCTGGGAGCAGTCTTGGTGCTCCCCCCACCCCCTGCTCATCTCCACACTGGCAGTCCCCAGAGCCCCCCTGCCCATCCTCCCTCCCTCTTCCCCCAAAGCCATCAATCACGCTCTCCCCCAGCTCCCTACCTTACTAGTCTCTCTCCTTTCCCCATTCACTTCCCTGCCTCCACAAAGCCAAAGGCTCATCCCACCCTTAGTAATCATGGTTGCTTCATACAATCCCACATTTATCCAGTGCAGGTGCTTTCCTTTTATACTAGATTCGCTCTAATACAAACTCCACTACGGCATGTCCAGTTGCTGACTGCCAAAATCAGTTCCTATAGCACAGACCTTTCCAACCAGCAGTCTGGCTGTCCTCCAGGCTGTCTGCAGGACAGATATTCAAGGGAGAAACCGAGGGAAGGAAGGCCTGGCACAGGATCTGGGTTTTTCTCCTCTAAATAAAGCTGCAGAGAGTAGCAGTAATAAGCCTGGCATTTGGGATCCCCACAGTCATTGTTAATGGGAAGAGAACTGGGAGCATCTATTGAAAAGTTTGAGAGGATTGTTGGAGAAATTAAGAGCAAGTCAGTGATTTGCATGGTGTATTTACTTTTTACTAAAATGGAAATTAAGGTTCTGATTGAGCATTTTATGTAATTAAAATCTTTTTACATGGCAAAATGAAGTCTCTGCTGCAGAGGTAATAGGAAGAACAAAAATACTTTGGACGTGCTAAAGATAGCGCAGATAATTAAATGTTCTCCATGCTTCAGTTTTCTCTCCAACCAGATCAGGTAATTAATGTTTGCTTGTGCCAGATGCTGGATTACTCCTGGATCCTGCTGTGCACAGTACGATTCTCCCACAAATTCCCATTTGTGACGAGGTGAGTTGAGATAACCTCACTACTGTTATGAGTCTCTGTACTTTTTATACAGGAAGATGTTGAGAGTCCTGCTGTGCTGGGTGCTGTGCAAGGGAAGAGCAGGTACCTGCCTGAGAGCATTCCTTTGTGGTCTGTTGGATATTTGGGGAATGGCGATGAGAAAGGGGATGTACAGAGCCCAAAGGCTTATCCTAGTGCCAGTAATTGTGCCTAGTGTGAAACAAGCGAGTCTTCCAGATGATATGGGGAGCAGGAAAAGACGCCTTTGCAGTGGGATGTCTTTCCTGGTGCTGGCCAGTGAGAAACCACTGTGAGATGAGAAAGAACAGGAGAACCTCAGGAGGAGTTTCCAGATGTTATTCATATTTTGGCTAGCAATTTAGGTTTGCTTTAGAGAGTCAAACATGAGCCTGTCTACTTTGTCTTAACTGCAGCTTCGCATTTTCAGCATGATCCCAAAATAATTCTTTACTGGAAGCTCCTGGTTTTCCAGCTTTTGTGCATTCTCTGGGGACAGAAGGGACTTGCACCTGTGTGACAAACAAAAACCTTACCTGATCATGAAAGCATTTTATTCTGCGATGCAAAAAAATTTCTCTTTTCTTCCCTCTGTGTTTCTTGAGCTCATAGCATATCAGCTACAGTCAGCCAAGCAAGAAAAAGTGAAACAAAATCTCTTTGAGAAGCAATGCTCAGTGCCCTCACCTTTAGGATATACAGTTTCAGTTTTTTTTGTTCCTTGTGTGCTTAAACATCCCTGTGCAATTTCCATTTCTCTGTGCTATGTCTGTCTTTATTTCACATACATGGATGTGCAGGGCCATCGCAGAGGCAATGGGACAAACAGGGTGGTCCTTACTCATTCAGAATCTCCATTGATTTCAATAAGCAATTCGATTAAGCGGAGACTATAGGATTTGAGTCAGCCAATTTCACCCAGATTAAGGGGAAAACACGCCTGAAATTGATTGATATGGAAGCAGTAAGCCCATGTCCATTGGGCACTCAGAGCCTGCAGGCATCATGCATGCTGTATCAATGCTAATATAAATTCGATAAGAGTACATGGTCCAGAGGCAGATTTGTCTTTGATAGATCTTTAAAAGCTGCACAAGGAAGTTCTGCCTCTGAGAGCATCACAATCTTTCTTGTCAGTGGAATGCAGGCTCAGCGAGGCAATCGATACCAGGCTCTCTCCCAGCTCACTGCTGGGTTGGGATACCCCTAAACAAGGGGTCCTGTCGTGACAATTCTTCCCGTTTATCAGCACACAAAATTTACGCTGCTGCTGTCAATAGTAGTGTCGCAGATCTGAATGATGTGGAGAAGGGCAGGACCTATGCAGGTAAGACACCTCCTGAATCAGAGTTCAATCCCATTTTGTCGAAGGCATTGTGCCACCTAATCCTCTGATAAATGTATCAGAATCTGTCTTACAACATACAGCATGGAGCAGCTCTGTGCAGCTGCCTTCCTCTTTGAAAGCCCATCCAAAGGAGAAATGATGTTAACTCATAATCTTCCTTTGAAGCCTCCATAGCCAACCACCTCCTTACAGCCAGCGCTTCCATGCTCCTGCCTACTTTAGTATCTGCTGACAATCAGGTGCCGAAGCTCCGGCGATGGCCGGTTTGCATTCCTCTTGCACGGGGTCTCTGTGGAGCCCCCCAGGCTGCTGCCCAACGCCCTGGCTGGAGACAAACCCACACCGTGGGCTGTTGCACCGTGTAGCTCAGGAGCATCTTCCCTGTAACACCCTCCACTCGCTGGCCAAGGAGCGAGCAACGCGACCGCTCCCTTTAAAACAAGCCCACAGAGAAGGAGCTGAGTGAAATGGTCACCCCTGGCTCATGTTGTAAAGGTTTTATGGAATGGGAGAGAAAGACTTCAATGAAAAATCCTCTCAGTTGGAAAAGGGAGTTCTTATCTGCACTCCAGCAATTTCCAGCAAAATTTACCGTTTCTTTTATGTAGCAAATCCTCTGTAAAAATGATTATATATACAAACATTGAAAATTTCCAGGTCCCAGAACACATAATAATATTTGCCACTTATAAAGCCCTTTTCATCTTCAAAGCACTCCACAAGGACCAGCTAATGAATCCTCAAGTTATTCCTTTGACGTTAAGTGATGTGCTCAAGGTCAGAGCTTGAATCAGTCTCAGAGCCAGGATTAGATACGAGCAGAATTTTGCCTACTTAACCCATGACCTTCATACGAGAAATCACTCGCTGTACTTTAACAGAAATTCAGATACAGAAGCATAACAAATTCTTTAGGGGAAAAAAAAAAAGTTGGATATTTCAGAAGCCATTTCTCACCTTTCCTCCAAACTGTAACAACCCTCAGCACTTTAAATATAGCAGCCCACTGTGTTTTGCAGTTTGGCAAGAATGCTTGCCCACCTGCTTCACAAGATGAGTTGCTTTGTTTCAAAACAGCCTCTGCCTTTTTTCTTCAGTTAAGTCATACCCAGGCTTACTTCCAGATGACAACCAGGTCACCTTCCTAGCCAGAGGCCAGCCCTGTTCCAGCATTACCCCCTGCCTTGTTTTCCTCGGCATTAAGTGCGTTCACTTGCCCCCTGAACTAGATGTAAAGAAGAAAGTCTTATCAGAGAGATCCAAGCATGATATAATTGTACCACTGAGCACATTTTGTTTGGGTCATGCAGAGAGTTAATTCAGAAAATCAGCGCAGTGTGCTTATCAGTACAAATTTAACTGGATACTTTCTTACCAGTACAAATCTTGTCAAGGTGGATATATTTTTATTTTTTTTTAATCATTAAAGCAAGGGGGGTGTGAATCAATGTAAACCTTAGAGAGATTTAACTCCCTCAGCTCCTGGCATTCATTGCAAAATAGCTCCAGCTTCGCGCTGGATTCTTAAGCGTGTGGGCTTGTGGAGATCACGCAGTGCAATGGGAGTTGCACGAAGTCCTGAGGAAGCCCAGACCGGCCATGACTAGGGCACTGCCTCCCTGGGGCTGCCCAGCATCAGGGTGTCCCCGGGACCCCCAGTGCTGCCCAGGCAGCCCTGTGGAGCTGCACACAGCCCCTCCTCCCATCCTCCATCTGCCTCTGTCTGCCTCCACCTCCACTTCGGCTGCACAGTGCATGCAAACCCAGCACCCATAGGAAAATCTATCCCAACAGCTCAGTGGTGCATGACTCAGCCTAAATGAAAAACAAGATGGTTTTTCGTAGTACCCGGTTCAGAGTCACTCTGATAACATGTGATTGTAATTTAGGTGGGTGGGGAGCAGGGGGAGAGAAGGGGATATCTTGCAGACAGCTTGAAATGTCCTAAAAGTTTCTGAAATCGAGTCTGCAGTCTCTTTTTGGCTCTTGAAAATGTTAGTCAGAGCCCAGCATGTATTTATGATCTGAGCCTTATATTGCCCAGTTAACTGATGTTTTCTAGATAGTGAACCACAGCTACACCACGTCTTCCAGTGGTGCCCTCCCCTGGCAGCCCCAAGCTGATCAACAGATAATGAAAGAAGCATTTTCAAAAACTTGTAAGTCCAATAAAAATCTTTTATCAACCACATTAAACGCGTCCCAGAATAATAACAACAATTTTGTAACCATCACTGCTATTCAGTAACAATAAGGCTGTGATACAAAAGCCAGCAACAATCCTGGGAAAGAGCAACCAGGTATTGGGATTTTTCCCCGCCTGCCCACCTAATAGGATGTATGTGTGCAACTTCTCACTGTTTCTCTGATTTAGCGAGTCTGAAATGCTGTTCTGCATATTCAGCCTCCTTTGAAAACCTTTCCTGGCACATGGAACATTCAGATTTCAGTCCCACCCAGCCGAAAAGCATCAGGCTCCTCCATATTCCATGACGTACCGTGATGTATCAAAGTACTTCATTAAAGATGGCATTGACTCACACTACCCCTCTCATAATTTTAAATTTAAGTGTATTTTGCATGGCACCCGGTCCCCTGCCTTGCATTAGGGTGCTTCAGAAATGGTTTTTGTGTCAGGCCCCCGGGGGACACCGGGTCATATCTGGACTGGGGTGGGAGGCAGCCCCATGCTGCTGGGATCGCACAGCCCTGGAGGATATGGAGACATGGCCCTAGGTCTCAACATGCCTGGCACTGTGTAACCCAGGTTCTTCCAGCATCTGCAATACTTGGTTAGGATTTTTTGGATGTAGTTCTGGATTTAAGCAGTTAAAGTCCTCCTAAGTCCTTTTTTAGATGCTAAGTCCTTTACTGGATCTAACCCAAAGCATATAAGTAGGAAAAACGTGAAATTTCTGCTCTCTCCATAAAGATGTCTAGCTGTCTTTTAAATTCATTCCTGTTATTTGCTTCAATAGCTTCACCTAGCAATAATTTATTCCACATGCTTATTACTTTTTGATTGAAATAGCTGTGCCTGAATTCCCCTTTCACTCTTAATTTTCTAGGTTTTAGACTAAGTCTCTTGTTTTTCCAGACTTCTCATCAGACTGAAGAGTTTATCTCATTCCAGTTGATCAAACCTTTTTACAATGTTAATATTTCTTCAGGTCTTCTTTTTTCTGATTTTTCTGACAAGAATAAATGCTTTCCTTTTGAACACATGTAGATTAAGCCTGCTTATGCTTCCACCTCCGGAAAGGTAGAAAGCCATGTGAGAAACTAAACACGTCAAAAGCCTGTATTTCAATCTTTTGAGTACCCTACTTAGTAATAGCAACAGTGTTTTAGGGGTGACAAATCAAATGTCCCATATGCCAGTTTCCATCTTCAATTACTTTGACAGCTCTAGACTTTTTGAGCTGGCAGAGCAAGGCGTAGCTTCTTTCATGGCTGAAAATGTGCAAATAACTTCGTTAATGACAGGAAATGATTTGGGAATAGTTTTTTACTCATTACATTTTTTTTTTTCATGTTTATCTCACAAGGCTGTAAAAAGATGCAACATGCAATAAAAAAATACAAGTTTGTACGTGTATGTGTGTGCAAAGTGTGCATTTCACCGATTTCAGAAAAGCTGGCTATAGTAACTACATCTTTTAATGACTTAGCTATGAAGACATGTAATTGGCTCAGAACAACAACTCATTGAATTTCTTTTGTTATATTAGCTTTTGCTCCTCACTCTGTTTTCCTTTTTCAGCAAGGTATGTATTGGAATCTCAATGAAGGTTTTGGGCTAATGTCCCATGACGCTTACAGGCACGTTGCCCTGCATCAGCACATTTCTGAAGGTTTTTTTCTTGCAGCCAGAGCGGTCCGAGGTGTTGTTTCGGACTGGTAGCTTGGTTTGAGGAACATGTGCCTTGAAAAGGGGAGGATTCCCCAGTGAACTGCAAAGCTGTAGATGGAGAGATGGCTCCTGCCTGTCACTCGTTGAACGGCTGAGTTCTACCTAGCCCTTGGGTTAGAGAAGAAGAAAAGCAGGGGGTGGAAACCCCCCTGCATTTCAAACTGGTTCTGAAACTGGTGTGGCTTTCTCCTTTGGTGACTCAAATCTCTGCTTGTAAGCCTGAACTGAACCTGCTCTGCAGAGACTGAAATCTATCCCCACCAGATTTCTGCTAGATAAGTATTGTGGGCTGTCTCTCCTCCTCTCATAGCCTGACCGTGGTGTCCAGCACACCCAGCATGACTCTGGGGTGACACCTGATCCCACAATGGGGGCAAACACCACTGCTGGCACCCAGGGGACAGGCAAGATAGGGAATGCTGCATCTGCAAAGATTTTCCTGCTGCAGGCCAAAGGATAGTAAATTGGTAATTTTGTTCTGTTGGACTGTCTCAAGAAGAAATTGCATGCATGCTGCCTTCTCCAGATGTTCACAGGTGACTTAACAAATGACATCATTTCACATCCCTTTTCCTTACAAAAAGTGACAGAGCTGGTGGAAGGGGAAGCAAGCTGCCAACGGACAGGAGGCAGCCAAAATGGGTAAGGAGGAAAGGAGGGCAGGAACATGTGCAACCTTCTCACTTGTAGTGCCAGTCTTTGCAAAAGGAGAGGAAGAAGGTGGCCAGAGGGAAACACACCAGCAAGTCTGACCCTGAGGCTCCAAAAGTTTGTCCATCTTTTAGAGGAGGAGGCTGGAACTGTCCTCGAGAGGTTTTCAGTTATATTCCTGCTGCCAGCTTTGCCCCTGCAACATAGTATACTGTATTTCTTTCCTATGGTGTCCAGAGCTAATTATATTAATATTAGCAACAGATAAAAAATGAGCATGGGTTTCAATAGATATCTTATTCATTGTTTCTCATTAGTATTACTACACATGTAAGTCAGAGCAGTGTTTCTTTAAACACCCAACATCCCCCTCAGTGGTATGGAAAGACCAGTGAAAGATTCGGAGTACTGAGCTATTTTAATTAATTTTTCAGGGCTAGAGGATATAGATAAATTAAAAGGGGAGAAAGGATTTAAGTAGGGAGTGGTTTAGGATCCAAAACACTGAGTTTTTTGTCAGGGAATGACTGTCCAGAATATAATTCTGTTTATCTTGACTATTTATCAGTGTATCAGAGAGAGGAAAATAAGGTATTGTCACTGCCAGATATGGAAATGAGAGTCTGGTGACTGAGTTTGCATCTCAACACGTTGCTAGTTTGTCCTTGAAATGGCGAGCTACAACACAGAGAACTTAGTACATCCTGAAAGGACACTAACTTTGGAAACTGGTTTTGTAAGACACTTTTCCAGAAGAATAGAAATTCTTGAAAAATGTCCGTTATACTGGAATATATATATATAACAAAATATATACATATATGTAACTCTCTCTCTATATTATATATAGGCTTTGCAAGAAGGAAAATATTTTCCTTCTTTCTTCTTGGCTTTTTCCTGTTGAAAGGAAACCTGTAGCCTCCAGAAATATTTTCTTAGCTGTTTCACTATCAGTAGATTGTAAAAAGAGTGAACTACCAATATACAACTGCATAGGGATATCCATTCCAGTTCAGATACGAATATCTGATTTCCAAAAAAACACCCAAAAGATCAAAAAAAGGGTGGTTTTTTTTAAAGAATAAAGTAAAGCAAGCATGGACCAATAAGCAAGAAAAAGAAGACAGTTAAGACACAGTAAATAAAACAAAATGCCCAGAGACAAGTATTCCCTTTGAAAAAGAACATCAGAAGGAATGAAATTAGTCTTCAGAAGATGTCCAACAGTGCCCCGGTGACAGCAGCGAGGCGGTGATGGAGAGCTGCCTGGTGCACCAGCAGCCAGGTACTGCATAAAACAGAACTTTGTTCCTGTGCAGGTCAGGCAAGATGTAGGAGCAGGTTTTTCTGTTCCTTAGTGGCAGCAGTTTTGTCTGGTATTTCCATTTGTTTTGATTAACCCTCTGGGAATTGTATGTGAAAAGCAGTGCTAATCACACAAAGCAGTACACAGAGTACTTTGGGGGAAAACATCATGGGCTCAGTGCAAGATTGCAGCACTGGAAGAAAGGTTTCTAACACCTATCAAGGAGTTAATACTAGCAGATGCAGAAAAAAATAAAATCTTAAAGGAAAAGACATTCCACACCAAGATGCTTGGTACAGGGATGTTATATTTATACCAGAGATGCTACATACGCATCAGAGGTGATATTTAAAAACAATCAGTACTGAATATACCAAAAATGGAATATCAGCCAAACTCATGGTGATTCTGATTTTGGGTTCAGTTAGTTTGGTGAAAGATTTTTAAGCTGAGAAGTCCTGAGGAGGGAATAAAGCTGTCAATGCATATTTTGACAGAAAGTGTTTACTTTTGGAACTGCTATAATGTTTCACACAGCTGTTTTCCTAATGAAACCTTTCAGCTTGTATTATGAAATATGAAAAGAAACTAACCTAAGTTAAAAGATTAAGCAAAATTAGAAAATTTAGTAACATAAGTGAATATTTCAGTTAGTTTCACCAGTCATTGCCCAAAACATTGTTTTGATTCAACTGAAGTACAGTATTTGTCCTGTTTTCTTTTTCTTATTTCAAGCATGAAAATAATAATAATAAAAAATTTAAATCATATAGCTTTAGCTGAGTGTTCCTACTAGGTTTGTAAGTATGTAACTTGAAGAAAAAGAGCCGGCAAATAACATCTCTAAGAACTGCATGCCTGTGAAATGACTTGTTCACTGCAAAGCTGGATCACTATCATAAAGCCACTCAGTAGCAGAGTCAGGCTGTCAACAGGGGGAAAAAATGTACATCAAAAGCTACAAAAGGCAAGCTGAAAACTAAATAATAGACTAATAGAAGATGCAGGTGCAGATAGATTGCTGTGAATTTGCGTGCAATATTAGTAAGAGGTTTTGTGTTGATCCAAGACTCAGATGTCCGATACAAGAAAAAAAGAACACAAAAGCAATAAGAGAAAAGATTAATCCTAAAACCAGAAATTAATTACCCAGCTGAGGAAACTCATGTACTATCCTGACCTGCACAACCTTGCAAGCCTTCATAAGAAGCTAACGGATCCTCTCTGGGAAATGTGCAATCCTGAAAACCAAAAAAGGCTCTGGTAGAAACCCGGAGAAGAGCTGCAGACCACCATGCAGCCAGCAACGAGCTCTCCTACCACACAGGCATGGGATGAGAAAGCAATTAACACTGGCACTCAGCATATGCTAATGAATAGGGGACTGTCGATAGTAATAATACAGCCACATACTCAAAACCTGACAAGGACTACCATGTTATTCGGCCAAGAGAGTGGATGGTCGACCTCTGGGGACAGATAGAGTCCCAGTTGTTTGAGCGTGCCAGAGATGGATTGACATGTCCTGCTGAAATGGGCGTGTGAAAATTGCCCCAAAGCCGTGGGTCTAAAATGCTTGGTGCTTCTGAGAGGCGCTCTGATTTTACAAGTCAGCATTTTTGCAGGATGCTCTCAGGCTGTGCAGTACCAGCTGTGTCCCGTGCTGGCCAGAGGTTGCTCTCAGCAGCCTCTGGAGGGGAGCAGGGGGGACAGTCCCAGCCCTCCACTGACCCCTCTTCCAAGCTTTTCAGCCACCTGGCTGTTCAGAGACAATGTGCCAAAGCCAAGTTTGGGAATGGAGAGGGCTTTGTGCTGAGTCTTGAGAGGATAGGGAGGAAACAAATCCCAGGAAAACCTGAAGTTTGTTATCCAGAATTAGGCCATTCATGTTTCACACAGCCCAAGTCCTAACCTACCTATCCTATAAAAAAAAAAAAAAACACTCAAAACACTACACTCAAAACCCCCAAAAAGGTGATACTTTAAAAGACTGTTCAGCCAGCATCATTATACTGGACTTTGGAAATAAACAAAGTATAATTCTAGAGAAATTTAGAAATAGGGACCTCTCCCTTTTTAATAAAAAACAGTAAGTGTGTGAGTAAATAATCTTTAACAGATTAAACTGAAAGCACAATGAAATGCCTGACATAACATTTTCCATTATGTACTAATTCTAAAGCCACATTGTCCTTAAAAAGCATCAAATAGGCTTCAACAACACCAAGAAATGCCCAACAAACAAACAAACAAATGAAGAAACGTACAAAGCCAAATGGGCTGAAGGTATATTCTCAAATAAGCACAAGCAAATTCAGATTGAGAGGCACTAGCCCATTGCTCAGTGACTCCAGCTTTTTGTTCTTCAACATTTTAACTAGCTGCAAACTCTGCTCCAAAATCCAAATTTTCACTAGAAAGTGATAGTTCAGGTTGTGAAATGAATGCACACCCATGCCATGTGAACCACCTCTGCAGACAGTCAGAATCTGGAAGAAACATCGCTGATCTAAGACCAGCCCTGACATTTCTAGATGGCTCAGAGCTGTACTCTAGCACCATAAAAGTCACAGATTTTTGTTTTTGGGCTTTTATGCATTTGTTTACACTTAGCTCTACTAAACCTATTTCTACTGTCACTATGGGGGATTCACAGAGAAAAAAATAATCAAGCCTGTTAATGTCTAAGAGTAATTTACGCAAAAAATATTTAGCATTTGACTGAAGTTGTTCTACTGCCCAAAATTAATGGCTTGTCGAATCAAAACCATTCTTGGCTTTTTTGACGACAGCACCGAATCCCGCTGAGATCTTTGCCGAGCTGCATGCACCATGGTAGTCAAGGTTAGGAGCCTCCAGCACAGAGCAGGTACCCCAGCACTGCATGGAGCAACGTCTCCTCCGCACCGTTTTGCAGCCACGGGCACTTGCAGCACTTGATGGCCCCATGCATTCTCCATGCAGCTCTGAAGCACGCTTGGCACTCACTGTGACATTGTGCTCCCTTCACCATGCCCCTGGCTCCCACTGCTGCCTGTCCCCTGGCTCTCATGGTGCCCATCACCAGGCCAGCCACCTCCTCTAGGCTGTGGGGAGGACATCTGGTAAGCTGATCTTCCCAGTCTGGGGGAGATTATGCTGCAGGATCTGTAGGACAAGAAACGCCTGAGGTGTTTGGCACTGAACCAGGACACAGCACTGCCAGGTTCCTCTTCTCTGAGAGCAGAACCTGGAGCCAGCAGACTCGTGGCTGAGCTACTGGCTAGTACTCACACTGGTTCAAGGTGTACCTGCCATCCAGGGCCAGCACGCTGCCTTCTGTGCCCCACTACCTGTAGTGGAATGGAGCTGGGTTAATTAGCATCGATAATGTACAGCTGGGGGCTGGCTTCAGGGGCAGTGGGTTGGTTGATGTAGATAAGGTGCAGCTGTGGCTGGTTCTGTTAAGGGGTTGAGACCCAGTGAGAGAGAGCAGGAGAGGAAGAAGAGTGAGCTCTGAGTGAGGAGATGGCAGAGGAACTGGCGTGGAGAGTGTGCCAGTATGAGATGGTAAAAGAACTTGTTGCAGCTTAATAGTTTGGAGAGTGCTGTGACAGCTACCCACCAAGAGGGAGGTGTTCATGACCCTTCTAACTCATCAGCCCCCAAACATTTTGGGCAAATGATTTGCTATGGGGCAACAGGCAGTGATGCATTTTTGCAGGCCCACTGCACAGCTGTCATACTAACCCCCTGAGGGGATCAGAGGCAATTCCTTTGCTAGGAAGTGGTGACATTGACAGGTTTCATATCCCCACATTGTGTCCACATGGCTTTTATGCTCCTATCTCCTCCATCATCTTGCAGACCCTTGCTGATCTCCATAAAACATTCATGGATATGATGACCAGCCTAATGGTCACATACACGTCCCAGATCTTCCGTAGTTCCTTGCTCTTCTTCCACAGCTTCCACAAAGTCCTAAGCCCAGCATGATGTTACATATGCCCTGATACTCCAGTTCACATGGCTAAGCTCCTAACATATGCTTCAGCTTTGCCATGTCTGTCTACAGCAGCAAGGCAGTGTGAGCATGCAGACAGCTGACTACATACGGGGGAACTCTAAATGGAAAACTAAAAGCCAGAAGCTCCACCATGGCCCATCATGGTCTGCAGTGCCTGGCATAACTGAAGCAGGACCATGCCTTCCATGTCATGTGTGCCCAGCATTGCACTGCACCTACAAACCTTGTTTGGTTGTTTATGAGGCCTCTCTTGTCCACATCACCCTGTATTCTGTGCTTGCCAACCTGGTCCGCCTCCTCCTCCTCATTTGGCTGTGGGTCATCATCTCCCTCTGGAATATCTCCTAGTTTAAAACACTCCTCACTGGGTTGGCCAACCTGTTGACCGACCCTCAAAGTCCCCGACTCTCAAAGAGTTTGTAGAAAAAAAATTCATGTAGTCAACACTAGCTGTGCAACCAGTTGTTGACCCTCAGGATCTGCCTGCTCCTCCTCAGCACCGTTCACAGCTCCTGTCACAGGGGTCTGAGCTACTCTGCAGATGCAGACCTGCAGGTGGAGCAGGAGCATCCTCCTGGTGCTGGGAGTCAGAGCAGCACTCTCAGTGAATCTTGGGTGATGAAAAGCTTACACCATCTGTGATGGGGAGCTCAGGTCTAGATTCCACCAGGGAGGGCCCAGTCCCTCTGAAGGGGGTCCATAGAAACCGTGGCACTGAGTCAATAGAAACCACTATAGAAAACAGAAACCACTGCAGTAAGATCAAATGGACGTAGCACTGCAAGGACACGTGTTCTCCACTCTGGACTTTCTGCATGCTGTCCTGAGAGCAGGTACCCTAGGCTTTTCCTTGAGAAAGTGAGATGGGTTGCTTTCAAAACAGCTCTGGGGAAGAGGGAATTGAGTGGTTGGGAAGCCAATACTTGCCTCCAGCCTTCTGTGGAATATCTTGCGTTGTTTGGATTTACACAGCTTCAGAAATTCCTGCAGACTTCTCTTATGGTGTATATTTCCTGCATTGCCCAGGCCATGCAATTTATTTCAGTTAATTCTTAGTAACACAACTGAACGCAATAACCTGATGTATAACCTGCTGTGTCTGTGTAGCAGCTAACGTCTAATCCTTTACAGGACTTCAAGAAATTACTACAGCTTGTAAAAACTTGTAACTGCTGCTGGCACCATTGGTAATGCACAGACGAAGCACAGAGCACCCTGCAGCAGGGCAAGCAAATGCCCCTGGTTCGTTGACATGGGCATGCTCAACATTATTTGCTTCGTTTAGCTCTGACTCTACCAAAATATCATGCTCTTAGCCTCAGGCTTTAGGTTTCTTCTCCATGTGTGCAGCTGAGCACCTGCCTTCAGCCTCACCTGAATTAAGGTAAGCAAGGCATGGGGCTAATTAAGGGATAAATGAGGGCAGAGCAGAAATGCAGGTGGGGGTGTGTGCAAGGGGGCTGCCTCAATGACAGGTGGAGTAGGAAGGGGATCTCCTCAGAGACAGAAGAATTGGTTTGGTCTTCCCCAGGTAAAAGGCAAAATTACACTTGGCTTTTCCTGGCTCTGGAGACGTCTGTCACTCCCATGCTCCATGTAAGGGACAGAGGCACCAAACAGGGTCTCTTCATTCCACACCCCTATGTCTGTGGTGCAGGAAGCTTTCAGAGACAGCCCTTAGGTTGTTCTGCTCAAAATCTTTTAAGGAGCTTGCCAAAATATCCTGTTTCTTAACCGTAAAATGGAAACAGCGTTGTTAGGGTAAATAAAGTAAATGCTAGGAAATACTCAGGCATCACTATAAGGCATGCAGAAAATGAAATGGCATCTACCCTGGCACAATAAAGGGCCTCTTAAACATACAAGAGTACAGTACAACATTTGTAGCATGACCTATCTCCACAGATGAGCCCTATTTTACACATAGGCAACAGACCCAAAGCTGCCCAAGTGGGCATGTTTTGATCTATAAATCTGGGTTTGCTCCATTACTACATTTTCCATTTATGAAATGACAAATCCAAATTAATGCGCTCTAGGGAAAAGAAGTCTGGCAAACAAGAGAGGGAAAAAGTAAGTGGAAAAAGTAAGTGAAAATGTTTTCTCCTCTCTGATGTGTGATGAACCTATTGCAGAAGACCCGGCTTCTGCATTGTCTTTCTGCAAGTCTTAGCTTGCCTGGCTCTGAGCTGCAATCAATGGCTATCTCATCCGGGAAAAAACAGGATCATTCAGAGCTATTAAAGTGTTACTGGTGTCTGGAAGGAGGGATGCTTTCTGAGCATGGGGACTGTGGCAGCATCTGGCAGTCCATCGATAGCTCTACACTAGGACTGGAGCCCATATGAAAAGTAGGAGCATTTCTGCATGATGCGTGCCTCCCTTGGAGCAATGCTTAAAATAATTGCTTACAGTCGTTTCACTGTCTGAGGGCTCTATTGCTTTCGCTTGCTTTTGGTTTTGTATTTTTTTTTTTAATGTAGAGATCTTTGACCAAAAAAAAAAAAAAAAAAAAA
>JAVJGJ010000037.1:28642491-28655835 GCA_035590215.1 Microhierax caerulescens
TTGAACAAAAAAAAAAAAAAAAAAAAAAAAAAAAGTCCAAAGATACAATAATTTTATTCTACTTTGGGTTCCTTCTTGCCTCCCTTGTCCTGGTTTTACCTTGCTGGAACTCCCCTGCCCTTAGTGGAAGCAGCACACGATTTTGGCTTCGAGAGTGTGTGGGAGCAGCCCCTCCGTAGCTGCTGCTGATTCACCCTCCTGAATTATCCGCTGGGCTGCTGCTCCTCTGACTGCGGGAGTGATGCAACGAATGCAGCTGCCTCCATCTCGGTCTTCTTCCACCGTGTGCTTCTGGGGCCGGCACACCCTGAGTGACACAGGCTGCTCGGGGGCCTGGGAAACTGTGGTGGTTCTCAGCAGCGTGGCTCCAGAAGGGCAGTAGCATCACTCCACCACCACCATCCTCCCACCAGCTTGCCTGCGAATTCAAATAGCTGGGACATTACCAAACACATCCCAGAAAGCCAGACAGTGAGGAGTCAAGCCTCCCACCCTGCGCTGCCTTTATGTTGCTTGAGGTCAATTATTATAAACTATCAATTTTTCAGGAATGCCATTAATTTAACTGCTGTGTAAACTAAGTTTCTGTTTCTCAGCAATTACAATGCACAAGATCGCAAGCAGTAGTAATTCCTGAGTTTTCGCCTCCTTTTTCTTTTTTTCCTCCCCTTTCCTTCCAGAGTTAACAGTTTCCAGCTGTGTATTCTTTGGATGTGTTTCCACACCAGCTTTTTCCATAATATAGAGCCGGACCATTTCCAAATCCCAGATGTGCTATTTATTTACTCTGAAGCATCTGGGCCCTGACATGGTCTTGTCACTGCAACGTGGCAAACTTGTGAAAAATCAGAGTGGCAGCCAGTTAACAAGCTGCACTACACTGGCAAGCGGTGAGAGCAGTTCAAAGGAGAGAGGAAGAGGGTGGTGGGGTGGAAATGAGAAAGGAGCAATTTTCATCTTTGGCTACGCTGTGCTTTCTAAGGTTACAAATGACTAGTGGCATTCAAATTGGAAACTGGGGATTTGGCTCTTTTGTAAACAGAGCCATAAGGACGCTGAAGCCCGACCGAAGCCGACTAGGGTGGCTGTGAGATGTTAAACACCCTCTCGCCAGCCCCTCTGAAGAACTGCAAGCTCAGGCATGATGCTGCAGGTCTTACGCAAGCTCACGCATCCTCCTAAAGACCCTTGAAATGACCACAGATGCTAGAATAAACCGAGAAATGTATTTTAAATTTGCCTCTGAATTTCCCTGCTCAGGAAGGGGCCAGTAGGAGGACTTTTTATGCCTGAGAAAAACATCCCTCTCACCGTCATGTTTTAACAGCAAAGTTCTAGCTTTGTTTTAAAAAGTGGAGTATGAGGGGGAAAGCAAGCATGCTCTGAAACGAAAACCGCAAGACCGCGGTGCAATGGAAATAACAGCAAGCTAAACTGCAGCACCTCAGTTATGACTGGGGTGCTTGGCTTACATTTAGCACTGCCTTCGAGCCAAGAACCTGGAATTGCTTTACAGTTGTCGAGCTTTCAGTCTTTTTGTGGCCCACGAGATACTGTTGTTGAAGCAGGTGTCAGCATGTGTTTTAAGAAATAGAGTCAGAGTTGCATGTGAAAGGCTGAAGAGGTCAAGGGCTGTTAAAGGCAGCGAGGAAGAAATGAAGTACTCTGTGAAAGCAGTATGTTACCTAGTTTGAGTTTAATCATGCAGATGTTTGATCAACCAGAAACAGAAGGGTTTCTCTACAACTGTAACTTGCCTGCCCTGCATTCTGCATACTATTTGTATTTTAGAGCTAGTATGATACCTATGTTCCCCCGTTAAAACTGAGGTAGGAAAGATGAAAAAAAATATTTAAGGAGCCTTGCATGGAAGCAGAAGGGGTGAGGCAGGGAAAAGGTTTGGCAGCACTGTTTTCTCGAAGCTAATGGTGCTCTTCACTTTGTGTTAGAAGCAAGCAATGTGACCTGTGTCACATGGCAAGGAGAAATACCTCCCAGATCTGTGCCTCTCTCCATGTCCATCACACTCTCTCAAGAGCATGTGAGTGAAGGAAAGGTATATATATATATATATATATATTATATATATATAATATATATATATGTGTCCTTCCCACAACACAGAAATCAGTCTCAGGTCATTCCCTTTCCTGTGTCCTCTTTACCATTCATTTAGGCAATAAGATATGCAATAGAATAAAAAATTCCCTGGAATTGAAGTAGTTCTGCCAAAAGCTGCTCAAAGATGATTTAAAACTTCATAGGAAATGTTGTTAGAATCTTATTCAGTGAGATTTTTCTTCCTCAGATCTGATTTTCACAAAACTTTTGGGTAGCAATTTTGGTACTAAAACATATCAGAAAGTTACTGTCACTGCAGCAGTACATATAGAACAGAAGATATAAAGCAAAGAAAGAAGACAAAGAACTGAGCCAGTACTGATCACGCATGACCAAATGCAACACCAAGACACGGGCAATTTTGTCTGATCCCCCCCCATGAGTTTTTATTTCAAAAAATCATACAGCATCATCAAGAACCTTTTATAAATGCCTAACTCATGAGACACAGAGAAGCAAATCCAGATGCTTTTCTGCTCAGCAGACCTGGAGGCTGGGCAGAGCAGTTCCCATTGACCCAACAGCTCGCTCCATACCAGACAAGCATTGCCCTCTCTAGCAAGTGAGGACCCAGGGTGCTGTGATTGCCCAGAAGCAAGGTGCAAAGAGTGGGAGTGGTAGAAGTAACCATCCCTTTTATAACTTTTCAAGAAAAAAAACCCTCATCTTCCTAGCCGTGAGAAGCAGAAGCCATGGAGGAGAGCGTGTATTTCCAACCTCCCATTCAGGCTGGTCTTTTCCAAGTGTTGCACTTTTCCTACCATTATAAATACAAAGTAGAAAGCTTGCAACCGATGTGACTGAAGCACTCAAACATCTGTCTTTTCATCATTTCCTATGAGAAGGTGCCATTTTCAGACAGCCAATGGCTCATACAGTGCTCCAGCACCAACTGGAAGAGTCCCAGATGCCACCTCCTGGAGGTCTCTGCTGCACCCATAATTAAAACATGGTGTCATTACTTCCAAGCTGGTGCATCGTGGTGCCACCCCAGGCAGTGGCAATGACAACCAGTGCTCCTAACAACACCTCCCTGAACTGTTTACACAGCAGCAAGATTAAAGTTCCCCATCACTTCAGTTCACTACAACTATCATTTCCTGGGATCTTAAAATTACTGCAAAAATTAAACATGATCTTTCCCTGTTGTCAGAAAGCTTTAAGATGCTTTGCAGAGCAGCTTATCAAACTGCCTGTTTGATTCCCGTGGGAAATGCATCACTTATGGGATTGCTATACACAGCCTTTTACTGTTAATGGGCATCAACTGTTTGGGTGTCCTTTCGCTCTGACATATTGCTGCATACAATGGAACAGCACATCACATTATAAGTGGCAAAAAACAATTACTGGTCTTTTAAGTCTTGAGAAGCGAATAATGCTCAGTGAAACTAGCAGCTCGGGCACCCTCTTGTTTTGGCCATTGGAAAGGCAACTCTGCAGCTACAGCCAGAGAATCACCAAGTAGATTTTATTTAAAAGAAAAAAAATTCTCAAGAGGCAAAAATAAAGCTGAAGTCAAACCTAAACGATTAAGCAGGACCACTGCTGTTCACAGCCAAGATGTCAGTTATTACTGATAGCAGATGGACCAAATATTTTATGATGTGAGTAGTATCCATTGTGGACTGAGTCCACCATCTTTGTGATAGATCCAATAGACCAAACAATTTTGAAGCCTGCTTTCAAAACACAGGGGACAAGGGATTTGACACAGAAGAGCAGTGGGTTCTCTGCAGGTATGTCACACCAGCTATGGCTTTATCACTTTGCATGCTCTTTAGAAAATCATCCTGGCCCTTGCTACTCACTTTTGGAAAGTGAAATGATAGATCATTACCAAACATCCAAATACACGGCAAATGCTAATCTGATTTAGATCTGCACATAAATGCTCTGCAGATTAGTACTCCTGCCATCATTCAAGGTCATCGCTCTGCTGTAGCCAAAAGGGTAATGTCTCATTACATTAAACCGTGAGTGCTTTGGCCCCAGGCCGGATTCAGCTCAGTGATGTAACACTGCAGGCATAAGCCATCATAAAATCGCCAACAGTGGAAAATCTGCCTGCAGATGGATTGGGTTTGAGCTGTTGCTGTGGTGGGTTGAAGGTGTCTGTAATTCCTGGTCTTCCAGGAATATAACCCTGAATGCCCCTTGCTCACTGGGGAGCCTGCGCAATTGCTGTCCTTGGAGGATAACACCTTCCAACACCAGAAAGGAAAGGAGGGTGGCTTCAAAAGCTCCACCAGAGATCCTGCCAAGCCCAGGCCTCAAGGCAAAGCCACTGCCTTTTCACAAACCCTCCGGAGTATCAGGACTGCCTGCTCTTTTGGGGAAGAAAAGCCCTCAGGGAACCTCCAGCAGAGATGAGCATTTCCAGCAGGGGAGGATGAACCCAGTAGACCAGAGACTGTTCGCAGGGTCTGTTGTGGCTTGTTTGGTGTCTAAATACAAACCTGTCTCAGGAAACCTGCCATTTCCTTCTTAGCAAGTTTCAGAGCCATGCCTCTGCTGATATAGGGTCTTAATTTCCCTTTTATTGCCTGTCCCATAAATGTCCAATGCTCAGAAGCACCCTTTCCCCTTCCTGAAGACATGTTTCTTAGTGCTGTTGTTTTTTTTTCTTTTTTTTAGTTGCACGTGTTGGCCTAGTATCTACATCCTCTCTCTTCCTTCCAGAAAGGAACTGTAGTCTTACAAGCCACATGAACTTTTCCATAAATCAGTGGCCTCGTTATTTAAAAAAATGATTAGGTAATTCTTATTCTAGAATCTTGGGATATAGTAATCTTAAATAAACTCATTAATTTTGATAAATTAGGGTATTTTTCCTGAGCTGGTGTAGCTGCCACAACATATGTCATCTTCCTCTAAAGTCTTTTCCTTTATTATTTTTTCCAGAGTCTGTACACATTGGAACCCAGCCGGCTTGTTTTGCACATAGCATCGGGAGCCACATTTACCCCTGGAGTAGTTCCATTCAAGCAGAGAGAATTACAGGAGGCTGAAACTGGTTCCAGCATGTTAGATGGTTAAAACATTCCCGGTGTTGATAGACTGGCATTTCTAGATCCATACGGCAACGACAGTCCCCGGAGTGTGGCTGGTCTCCATGCCTCTGGGTTTTTTTTCCTGCTGCTCTCAGCTCATTAGTGGAAAAGGGAATTGAGGAAAAGTTTGTCAATCCCTTGACCAAAAAAAAAAAAAAAAAGCACAGAGCAATATACCAGACTAATTTACACTAATAAAAGTCTTGGTCTCCATAACCACTGATTATAGCTTCAGCTGGAGTGGAAAGAGAACAGTGGGTACTAAGAATCTCTACTGTAAATGAAGTGAAGCCATCGGGCTTGGCTATATTCAAAGGCACGGGGTGACCTAAGGCACACAGAATTCATGCTAGAGGTCTGTTGGTTTTGCTACAACCAGGACATTCAGGGAGTGAAGTCTTAGAGCTGAAACATAGTCACGCGCTTTTTTGCATGAAAAACAATAAAAATTCTGAATCTGGAAGTTGTTAGAAGCACTTTCAATAGTTATCAGCTCTGGACATTGATTACTTGAAATGGATCCCATTTGGTGATCTCAAGCCTAAATAGTGATGTTACTATGCCAGCCCTGCCTCTGTTATGTGAACAGGATATTTTTTTCCTGAATAAGAAATAAAGTACTGGGTTTACAAGGAAGAAAGAAGTGTTTTCAATATATTTGTAATTCAGGCAAAACCAATTCCTCTTTCACAGCTAAAGGAGCTTATATCGCATCTGTTGAAGATGAGAGTTTAATGTAACTTCTAAGTTATATCTGACAATTTCTCAGAAGAAAAAACAAAGCTATTTGGAAACCTGAGGTTTTCTCAGTGGAAATGTAAAGTGAAAAATGTCAAATGAAGCATCTCGTTTTTCTTCAGGAAATTAAGAACGAATTCAAACAGGGGAAAAAAGTATTTCAACTATAGGAGCTTTTTTTTTTTCTTTTTCTCCTGAGCTGGAAATGCTCAATGCTGTAAATGTTTAAAATTACACTATTAT
Source organism: Microhierax caerulescens (assembly GCA_035590215.1). Lineage (NCBI taxonomy): Eukaryota > Metazoa > Chordata > Aves > Falconiformes > Falconidae > Microhierax > Microhierax caerulescens. The sequence goes on from JAVJGJ010000037.1 coordinate 28,648,647, forward strand.
TTTCAAGATTTTCCATAGAAAATCTAAATGCTTTCATCTGAATTAACATCTTCCAGTGAAAATTTAAAAAAGAATAATACGTGGGATATTTTAATTAGGTAAGTTTTCTCTGGAAGAAATTGCAGCCAACTCTAAATGGAAGCCATAGAAAGGAGTTCCTAAATTAATTCAGAAAACTGGAGTAGAACTTGGGCTGGGCTTGCATGGGGCATTGTCCTACGGCTATGTCTCTTGTCTCTCCATACTTGTTAACATGCAGCACATTCCCCAGCACCAGTTTTGGCCATGTAAACAAAGGGACACTTTCTTGGCCCCTGCCCAGTCACCACTCTAAGGATAGTGCGTGCCAAGGACCGCTGCCAAAATGTCCCTGTCATGGGGTGAGGTGGGTAGAGCTCACTCAGGCCAACGAGCAGTGCCCTGGCCCCTGGCTGCAGGGCTACCCAATGGATCTAGGCAGCTCTGTTTAGGATAGATGTAGCCTACAAACCCGAGGGCTGCAGGGAGAAAAAATGGTATCAGATACAATGGGGTGTTGAAATTATACAAAACTTACCTGTAGGTTTCCTGGAGTAACACCATTTAAATAAACTGACTGTTGTCAAAATGCCCCCTTAAGCCTCTAACACATTTGCTTTCCTGCAAGGAGTTTTTCCTGCTGATCCTCTGGAGCATGGGTGAGCAAATGTGACCCGGGCTGTGCACCTGCCTTGCTGGATGTGGGATGCTGAGCTGGTTTATGGTGGTGTGTGCACTGCTTGGGCCCGGCATGCAGCTCTGGAGCACTTCTAAGACCTGTTTGTCCAGTGCAGTTGAAGTAGGAACACAGGTGATGTGGTGAACACTTGGGACACTGATGGCTGCCCTGTGCACATGGAAATGACAGCAAAAATGAAATCTTCCTAAAAAACTCTGGGCTATAAACCTTGGCTATAAGCAAATACACTTCAAACAGAGCATAGGCGTATCCTCCCTCCTTTTGTTCCCCCTAAGGTGGCAGCCATGTCCCTTATTTGGGTGGGATTTTGTGTTACTGCAGTGCTGGAGTCATTAAAGCAGCTGCTGACCTGTGGAGAGAGCTGGGACAAGGCTGGGAGAGGGGCAAGAGAGAAGGCAGAGGAGTGTGCAGCTGCTGGGGAAGCAGAGGGTGGTGCATGTGATGGAGGAGACACACGCAACTGCAAAGCCATTTTTCTCCTGCTGAAGAGGAAGGGGTTAGAGCAATATGTACAGCATGAGGAGAGGGTCCCTCCCCGGGCTGTCCCTCTGCCTTCTTCATACACAGACCTTCAGCCCATTCCATTACTCCCTACTAGACCAGGTAGAAACCATATGCTCCACAGCCATCTGAGCTTCTGACCCAGATTCCAGAGCAACCACCGATCATTTTGGGGTGGGTCAGCAAGCCATCACATGGATGTTTGCATACCATTGGCAACCACACACATCACCAAGGCAGTTTGCCACAGGTGCTGTATGAGAAGTGACACATCACTTTTCAGCTCTGATGGATAGTGCTCTACCATATTAGTGGGTTGTTTCCAGCAATGTTGTGACCCTTAACTTGAAACAGAAGAAAGCTATTTGTGGAGATGAGCTCCAGAAAAGGCAGAAGTGGGTTCAATATCATAACACTATCAAGGTGCACTTGTACATTCAAAGAACATAAAAGGAATTTTAAGCCATAGCCTATCCTAAGGAGAGGTCTCAGCATATTGCTGCTTTTTCTTATGTTGCATTTTCTGCACTAAACTGTGAGCACAAACAAGAAAAAAATGCCTTTTTGTATGAAGAGATAACAACATTCAGTACTTTAGAAAGTCAAATACTGCTTTTGGGTTAAATCTCAAGGAGATGCCAAGGGAAGCTCTGCCAAAAGCATAGTTGTCTGACCTGGGAGGCAAATCACATGAGTTGCCAGACGCAAGCATATCACAGCCATTCTCTGAACTTTTGCTACTGGATACCTTTTTACATTGGGTTCAGCATCTTGTTCCTTAAGGAATTAAAACTCAAGAGGCCCAAGGGAAATTCAGATTTAGAGATAATGATGACAGGGAAAACAGGGAGCATCAATACAGATGAGGCTATTTGAAGAGCACATAATTCAACACGAGTAAAGGTAGCCCAGGTGTTGTGTGGCCTCACACAGTCCATCGGTGGCTGTGCTGTGCCTGTGAACACCAGCATCTCCCCAGGCTACTGCTGCTGCTCTGGGGCAGGCTCCAAACATCTGATGGCTGAACATTCAACCTGTGGGGCTTGCAGGACCGAGCCAGACCCGATTAGTGAAGCTTAGATTATAATAAGCACTGTCCCACCTAGGAAGACTGAAATGACAGAATGACCCAAGAGAGGAAGACACTTGGAGGAACTGTCCAGGCTCATTCCACTTCTGGGTTAATTCCCAGGCAAATCCAGGAGACGTCTGGAGCTTTGTGCCAAAAGCAGCCCTTGTCGACATTATCTCCCAAAGCACACCCTTGGGAAGAGACAGAGCGCACTGTGTCCTCTGACCACGCGGAGAAAGCCAAGCATGCTGATAAGAAACCAGAGCATATGCCTTGTTTATGGTCATACTCCTTTCTCCCTATCAGAACTTCTGAGCTGTTACAACTACACTAATCAAGTCAACGTTGAACAGCCCCACAGTTAAGACATTATTTAAATGAGCAAATTAATAGATTCAGGATGCTGTAACAGTTAAATGGCCACTCAATGAAATCATATGGGGTTTTAACTTATTATTGGTAGCAGCTCACATAAGTGATGTTCAGTCCTACCTGCGAGTGAGAGAAGAACACATTTACGAAGTGTAAATATAAATACGTTGTGCTGAAAAATTGGCTGTGATTTCCAACAACAGGAATAATGCCAATTAAGCTCCAGCTGCAATCAAATCACTAGCATGAGTCATCCCTGCATCTTGAGAGGAGTAGCAGAGAGGCCGGTTTCTGCTTCTTCAGAGCCTGGCTCAGTAGCACAAATATGGCCTATTTTGTGACCTGGTCTCTGTAGCTCACACAAAACTTTCTCTTCAGACGCTACCAGGTTCTCACTGTGATTTCATTAACTATAGAGAATAACACAGAAAGAGAAGCATGGGTTATAAAAGAAACCCATCAGACAGGAGAGGCACAAGAGGAGAAAGAGCTGTGTGTCCGTGTGCGCATGTGATTCACTAGATGTAATCACATTTGCTGAAACAAAAGAAAACCACACTCATCTTTTCAGAAGAGTGTTCAGCTAAACACGTATCACCTGGCAACTGGACACTGATTTCTCCTCATGCCCTGAAACCCATCACTAGCCTCCCACTGGCTTTTCAGCTTTATCAACATTTTTGCCTGTCACAAGGCAGAATTCATCCATGGCTGCTGAACCATGGTGTTATATCAAGAATGATTTGCCCTCCAGTCTGGGTCCTGAAAATTACCTATTAACCCTCCTTTCCCTTTTCTCAAATTAAACAGCAAAGAAAGCGGCTTTCTGTTCAAATTTTCATATTGTTGTGTATTGACTTAACCCAGATAAGGGTCCCGGCAAGTTTGGGGAAATCAGATGAGCAAAGATATGCAAATTGTTTTGCTGGGAGAAGATAAGTGGGGAAAGATTAAAGCCTCAAAGCAGCTGTACAGCTGATTATTGCCAATATCATTGCAGAATAAAAACCTAACCAAGCAGCACAGGGCGCCATGTCAACTGGTATCTACCCACCTAGAGGGCATCATCCTTTTAAGACCCAATGAGTAGGGTGAAGGTTGCCATGCAGCTGTTGAGTAATCCCACCAGCCCGAGTGACATGAAGCAAAAAGCCAGGGAAAGCAGAGCTGATGCATCATCCCATCGTCGTTCTGCAAGCACGGTGTCAGGCTGTCACATCCCACGTAGGAGGCAAGTGCCTACCTGTACCACTGCTACATAACAACCACCTTTCTGCCCACAGAGCCAGGCCACCAGACCTTCAGCTAGCCCTTGCAGCCAGCTCCGAGGAGGGAGGCAGGCAGGACTTGCTTGGCAAGACAGATGAAGCTGGCATTTAACAGTCTACCCACCCTGCTATTTAGAGCTCACAAAATGCTGTAGAGTGGTCAGGCCCACAAGGGAGTGCCCTCTCCTGTATGGCAACTCCAGGATAACATCTCAAAGGCAGCACTGCTCCAGGACATAACCCAAGATCCCTCCCTGGTGCAAGAGTAGAGGACCTCTCTGTGAGCTTGCCCTCACCCTGCAAGCTTCACTCTGTTTGTGGCAGGGGAAAGGGATGAGAGTACTAAGCAGGCTGCATACCAACCTAAGTGCAAGCTCGCTTCTGGGGTCCCCCACTGCCTCCCTGAACCCTCTCTGACCTGTTACGGGCCGGAGCGGGCCCCACCATTACAGAGAACAACTGGAAGCCACTGATGACTCTCACCAGGAGAATTCAGCTTGGCTGACAGACTCCAGAGTGAATAGCTGCCAAAGAGCAACCAAGAGACTGCAAGCGATGGGCTATTCATCCACTGTGAATATATTTGTCCAAATCTCATCTATATTGCTGTTTCTACTTGAATCTTAACATTATCTGGCAGAGTCAGGAAGCTACCTGCATTGACCAGCTCAGAAATGGAGTTGCATTTATAACCACAGGAGTCCCAGATCCCTGTCAGCTTTACCCATAACATGAAGTTTTTTCTCATAGCTAAAACAGACAAAAAATCATGTCTATTCAGTCCCCCTCTGGTCTCAGAACCCTCAGAATCAGCTCTTAATCAAAAGAAATATCACTTTTCTAAAATCTTGCTACAGCTTTCAGTATGGGTTACTGCAGAGCTTGCATCCCTTTGGGGTAGCGCGTTATTCCTTCCTCCTGCTCAGCCACTGCATTCAGCCACTTTCTAAGCTACTTTTCAACCTGAGAAGAACTCACCAATTCCTTTTGACACCGAAACAACTTCTTCAGCTGAGACTGATAATAGAATATTTCCAGTTCCTAATACACACACAGCTAGCGTTTAATCACCAGTCTGGGGCACGAACACTCAGGCTGACACATGTGATTCACAGTTACTGGAAATGCCGTGTACGTTTTGTAGCAAAGGGGTAGAGCTGGGCAAAAGGATGATTCCAGCCTGGGTACTGCTCCTTTGCAGGGGACCCCTTGAATACCTGATGTCACTGAACAACACTCAGCTCTTTAGACATGCTTTTTCAAACAGTTCTCTCCCTCTCAGAAAAGCATCAATAAAGCAAACACATTAATTGTTTTAACAAGGAAAGACCATAAACAAAGGCTTTTCTTGCTGTGAATGACACACTTTTATTTTCACTATTTGGAGAAATACGTCACCATCTATCTATATTGGTCTTGGTGTTCTGTCATTTCATCACCAGAAATAAGTAGCTAGCTTAGCAGGTTGAGGTTTCAAATATGCAGTTTAATACACAGAAAGTATACCAGAAATGTCTCACAAAAATATAGCATTTGTTAATATACTTCAGGAAAATTAATAAAAGATTAAATCACCATTTGATAAGACCAGATGTATTAGACGCTTTGCTGCAAATAACATTGGTGGTAAGGCTTATTACTAGGATTCTGTTTGAAAATAAATTCCAGTATTACTGAAGCCCTGGAGGAAGGAAGGTATTTGGAACATTTGAGAAATAGGATATTTGGATCACTGAGAGACGAGGGCTTCTATCAGCTCCTTCCTTCAGTTAAGTATATGATCAGGTAGTACGATGCTGAGGGATAGGGCTGCTCTTTGTGTAATCAGAAGGTAGAGTACTGAGTTTACTTTATAAGTAAAAAGACCACAGTATGCTGGCTCAGTCATTCATTGGTGTACTGCTGGACTATTTACAGTCACCAGCCTGCTCACTTTAAATTAGATATGGGTCCACCCTAGAAAGCCTTTTGCTAGAAACTCCAGTTTGAATTATGGAATGAGTAGGAGCCCCACAATTCTCAGGGTTCATATCTATTGATCAAGATATTAGTCTAGCAAGTTGTCCAAAATTAATGTCAGCAGACTGAGAAGTCATCTTCTTCTTCACATGCCTCACAAACTCGTTCTGAACACCTTTCTCTTCAACCATACCCAAAAGCCAAGCACCAATCAAGGGCTTCATAGCGAGGAGAAGTGCATTTTGTGATAAAGCAAAGTTGTTCTTCCTGCTTGCTGTCCTTTCAGTCTACAGAAGACGTATGGAATTCATACAGAAGTTAGCTGTCCTAACAAGACCTAAGAGGAGGACCTACAAGAAGCTTAAGCCTGAAGTAAAGATGTCAGAGACACTCAGAACACACTTGGGGTCAGGTCCTGCTTCGTTCTGAAAACGCCTTTGATACAGACAGAAACTCAAAAGCTGTTGCTACCTGCTCAGTAAACTCAGCTGCTAAGATGTAAATTTAACATCACCAGAAAGCCTCTGTATTTATTGCATGGAAGATCCCAAAGGTAATCTGAACTTTGTACCAAACCCTGTTGTAAAGCGTTTCTGATTAGACAGTCACACATGAGATGACAGAAATCTTGACCAAATACAGCTGATCAAATTTTGGTGCAGAAACAAGGCATGGGATTTTAAATCACATCAGATCATCTTATAGGACAGTTACAGATGCTGGCTTCCAAGCATTGAGTATATTAAATGTGTTTTTGCTGCTCCCAGTGGAATAAAAAGAAAACAACATCTAAAAATAAGTGCTATGCTTTAGATTTTTTTGGGGAATTTTCCTTATATTATTATACCTTGGTTTTATTACAAATCTAGCACTGTCTGATAGCAGGACACTACATGTTCTCCTTGGAAGGCCACTTTCAGCCTTTACAAAATACTTTGCAGAACCACAGAATGGTCAGGGTTGGAAGGGGCCTCTGGAGATCATCTCATCCAAGCCCCTGCTCAAGCAGGTTCACCTACACCAGGTTGCACAGTCACGCCCAGGTGGGTTTTGAGATCCTGAGAAGGCAGGGGAGAGTTTTTTCTTCTCCAGAAAAGAGGGCTCCACACTTCTCTGGGCAGCCTGTCCCAGTGCTCTGTCACCCTCAGAGCAGAGTTTTTTCCTCCTGTTCAGGTGGAATCTCCCATGTTGCAGTTTGTGCCCATTGTCCCTTGGCCTGTCACTGGGCACCACTGAGAAGAGCCCGGCCCCGTCCTCCTGACACTCGCCCTTCAGGTGTTTGTACACATTGACAAGGTC
>JAVJGJ010000037.1:28662856-28752683 GCA_035590215.1 Microhierax caerulescens
GCTTTGCGTCTGGTACCCAGGGCTGCAAAGGGCCAAAAATGATCCCCAGCACACTTCCATGGGCTGATGTCATGGTGGCTCCTTCAAAACATAAGGGGTTCCTCAAAGTACCCCATGGCTCAGTGAGTAAAGCACCAAGTATCCCCTGTTTTGGAAAAGAAAGATTTCTGGTTTGTTCATTTGGGGTTTTTGTTTGTTTTTTTGTTTGTTTGGTTGGTTGGTTTTGTTTGTTAATTAACTCCTTGTTAAGTTTCCACTTGAACACCAGTGGTGGTAGTATGGTGAGCTGTCATTTCAAAACCTTCCCCCCTCACTAACTGCCCTTACTATTGCCCAGAAAAACATCACAGATTTGGGAATGGTGGGAGCATGCTGTTTCCTTTTTATTTTTTCTGAAAGGAAATACTAACAGTACTGCCAAACCTCAAATCTAACGTGCTATTTATGCCTTATGCAAGGAAAATATAGGAGAGTAGAGCTGGAAACAACGTCAGCTGATGATCCCCCCATACTTTGGCAGTGGGAGCAAGCTGGGCGAGGATCTGCCTGGTATGTTTAGGTTGCGGTGCAAGAAAAAGAAAAGAAAAAAGGAAAGAAAAAGAGAAAAAAAAGAAAAGAAAAAAAGAAGAGAAGAAAGAAAATTAAAAGAAAAGAGAAGTTCCTATAAAAAATGACAACATGAAGAGCAAAGGCATTAAGATCCCTGCAGTGGCTAAGCACTAAGCATGTGCCTGCATGATGTTGCTGAGATCGTGGCAGCAGGACACATGTTCTCAAGCCTCTTTTTTTGGAAGAGCAGTGGGGGGAGGCTCTGAGGGCCTTGGCTGAGCTCAGCTGTTTGGGATATCATTGCGTCTTGGCTCTCCCTAGATTCGTACAAAAGCACACTTGTACGAGCCTTGGCACTTCACACAGGGGCTATTTGTGAAAACAGTGGTCAGTCTGGAGAGCACCAAATGCACATTAAACTGATAATTTTCCCTTGCTTAGGACTTTCTCTGAAAATGTCTTACGTATTCCAGATTAGACAGTTTGCATAAATTAATGGCAGCTGACGGATTAACCCAAAGGCCAGATTCAGCAAATTAAGCAAGACTGTAACTCTAAACCATAAGTACCCTGTTAGGAGACGTTATAATCCATCAGTTGTTTTTTTTTAAAAAGCAAGTGCACACACACACACACACATCCCCATACCATTTCTAAGCTTTGTAAAATTGACTAATTAGAGTATATTTTACAAGGACTTTTGGCAGCAGCATGGACTTGCTAGCCAGATTAATGTGACAGAGCGTGACAATGCCTTCTCTCTGAAGTTCGCCAGACCCCACAGCTAGATCAGTGCTGTACAGTTTATCTTGGGCAGATGCAGCTTCAGCACCAACAAAACAGTTCAAAGAAGGGGGAGGTGATCCCGAAGACACGGATGTCTGAGGATATTAATGGCGATGCTTGGCTGCTCCAGCTTGCAACCTGCCTTCCTTCTGTGTCTCCAAAAGCTCTGCTCGGCGTGGCTGCGCTTTTCCTGAAAGGCCTGACAAGCTTCAAATGGAGCTCTTTCTTTTGGTTGGAGAAATTACTCGGGACATGAAGATGGCTTTTTTTAACCCGCCTGCCCGCTGGGATGTCATTAGAGACCACAGCTGAGGCTGCCACCGATTACGCTGGAATGGAGAGATGCAGCCCTTACCCCAGTGGGCGTGCTCATTCTGCCAGTCCACAGTTTTGTTTCTTTTAGAGAGAAATCACATTTTGAACACAAGAGACTCAACGCTTGGAGAATTTAGGGCAGAAGGCCTGGATTTGGATTACTCCTTTGCAGAGAGCAAAACACTCACCTGTTGGGAAGATGGACAGCCCTGGCGTACCAGGCCTGCGCTGGCTGTCCCAGATAAGCTTCTCTGTCCTTCAGAAACCTCCTGTGACTGTGGGTTCCTCTTCAAAAGGGCACAGGTAGGAAGGGACAGCTGAAGAGCCCGACTCAATATCGTTTAAAGGATGATAGCAGAGGTGGGCTTCTCCCCACCAGCAGAACATCCTTCTTCCCCTTTCCATACTGAAGGTGCTTTCCAGTTACGTAGCCCTTTAGCTATCATTTATGAAGGGGCATTGGTTAATGTGGCTGCCTGAGCCAGGTCAGTTCTCACTCCAGATTCAAGGCTTAATAAATAAATATAATAAATAAAGGCCTGGAATAAACCAGAAAGCAAAAAGAAATAGAAATGCATGCCTGCCTCTGGAATTAATTCTGAACCACGCATCTGCAGAACGCAGAATAGAGTAGGAAAATACCAATTGAATGAGTTGCGATTTCCCCTGCACCCTTCCTTCAAGCTGGAGGAGCTGGGCTGTGGGATTTTGAAGAAGCCCCAGCCACCCCAAAGAATGGATGGCAGCCTAGCCATGCTCTTCAGGTGTTTGCTGAAATGGCCAGAAAGCAACTGTCCTCTACTGGTGGGCTCTGAGGAGCCAGTCTGCCTCGGAGACCACATCCCTTTGGTGCTGTTTGAATGAGCTGTGGTACGTGGGTACCAGACTTGCTGGGCCAAGGCTCATGGGTGGCTTAACCAGGGAACAGTAAAACCACACACGGAGCTGCATTTTAACACAGTGACTGTTTTTTTCTGGCTTGAATTACAAATGAAATTGTAGATGCTACCTTGCTTGGGAAGATGCTCATTCTTCAAACACCAGTGAGCTGACTGTACTTCTACAAAGATTTTTCTGAGCTCTCTGAGTGAGTAATAAGAACAGAAAGAAAAAGAAAAAGTGCACTTTAAAATAGACCTTTCTGCCAGTAAAATGCATGTGATGAATGCAAGTAAAACACAACTGAAGGGGAAATTTTTCCCTATGAGAAATTTTACATCAAAAGCAAATATAGGTCATTCCACTGGAAGAGAAGAACAAATGTGTTAGTCATAGAATTCCTTTGTGAAATAATAGGGTTTATTGCTTTCTGGTTTATTCCATGTAAAGCCTTGAATCTGGAGTGAGAATTGACCTGGACTCAGGCAGCCACATTAACAAATGCCCCTTCAACTTAAAAAATAGATTCTCACATCATATTTGCCCTTCTGTTCCAGTATAGCCTGCTCCTTCCTAGGAAGCCTGGCTTGGCTGACAGACTTCAGGATTACTGGCATAACTCAGTCAGCCACAGTTTCTTGCCTGCAGCCCATTCAGTGGGGTCTGGCATTTGCGTCAAGAGAGATAAACGCTAGTTTGAATGATGTGAAAGTACAGGTGCTGCCTGGTCCTGCAATTCATAAGCTGAGCTGAATAATTTTACTTACTTTTGCTCAGAACAGAGAGGAAAAGGGGACAAGACGTCATTGTGGTGTCATCTACTGCAGCAATGTTACGCAGGACTTTACCCTAGTTTAAATCACACTGATGTCTTTGATTTACTGGAGCGGGTGAATGTGGAAAGCCTCCCAGAGCTTCCTATAATGCTCTGCTTCATGTGGATGCTCTCCTTGGGACAGCACGGAGGAACCTCCTCTTTCCCATGGCATACCATTCAGTACAAAACCACTCCAAAGAAACCCAGCAAAACTCCACCCCCAAACCAAATAAATGCCTCTCGCCTCATTGAACAGTATTTCAAAAGGACAATGTCTTTAAATAATGAGGACAGATGTCCTTCCCTTCCACCTCCTTCAGCATGCACCATGGGCTGAGGCAAGACGTGCAAAGGGAGCTGCTACCCCCCCTGCTGCTTTGCTGCGGGAGCCAGGGGTGCGGAGTTTCAGCACTGTGCCGTACAGCCAGCCAAGGCCACGCACTCAACTCTGCAGATGAAAATACACATTGAACAGCTGCTCTTTCAGACAGCATTACTCCCCCTGCACAGCAGAGGAGGCAGGGACCCGGAGGAGAGGTAGTCTGTGGTTGTGGAATGATGCATAGAGGATGCTGCAGGTGTGGAAGTGGAGATGCTGTGGGTCCTAGAACCATCTCCTGGCTTTTTCTCGCTTCAGGTGCCTGCCTCATACCCTTAACGTGCTCTGAATGTGAAACATGGTTGGAACTGAAAAAAACAGTTCTCTCTGGTGTGTCTTTGTCACTGCTAAAATAGAGCATAGTGCTGCTAAAAGCCCTGATTTCATCACTCTGCCATTTCACATTGGTGTGCCACATTTTTCTTTCTGAGCTGTGCGACTCCACTCTGTCTTCCCACAGCTTGTGCTGATTTCCAGATCTTATGCTGTTGCATGAACCTCTGACATATTCCCATCCTTACCTGCTTGATACTAGCAGTCCTAAAAGACTTGCCAGGGCTTTTAAATGCCTCATTCCTTCATGTACAAATGTTGCGCTGAACTGTTCAAGCCATCCTTTTACAAACACTCTCCACAGACTAGGGTACACCAGCACCTCTCGGGCAAGCTGAAGCAAAGAGCAAAACAAATGAAGGATAGGGAACCTGTCAGTCTACCTTTTCCCTCTCCTGCTCACCCTTCTGCCAGTATCAGAGGGGAAATGGGCCAAGGCTTGATGCTTTTTAATGTGAATGAGGCACTTTGATATTGCTGGAGAGGGAGCTGATCAGACAAGCTCTGCTATTCTTAATTCTGGTGAACAACGAAGCAGTATGTTATCGACCCCTGCCTCAGGCAAGGCCAGCTTAGATCAAGCAGGAAACCAAATGTTGATTTTTCAGAGATTTCTTAGCTCTGAGGTACTCTACCACACTGAAATATTTGTGCCATAGAAACGAGATTCAATGCACACACTATTTTCTTACACTGTTTGAACACCCACGAGGGGTTCCCATGAATGCCTGCCTGAAAACAGGCAGGGGGTAGCTGATGCCATAACTGTCTTGAAATGGTTGCATTGCTTTTTTATTGGATTAGCATTAAAAGCCCAAATATGAGCTTTCTGTGGGATGCTTCAGCATAATTAGAAGACATATAAATGTACATATGCCAGGGCAGAATCCAACTAAATCCATCACTTACAAGCAGGCAACAGCGTCACTTTGTCATCTCTGGATTGCGTAGTCGCTATGTGACCCCTAAGCTGGAGTTTGGGGCTGCCAGTGAGCACAAGTCTATTTAAGGTCACTTAGGACAGGAGCTGAACAACCGATTAATATGAGTTTGACAAAAATAATGTTTGAAAATGTATTTATTCTGACAGATTTCATGAGTGGTAGCTATTGCTCCGTTCAAGTTGAATGATAGCGTTCAGCCTGTGCACTTACTCATCCTGACAGCTAACATGATAAACATGTCAGCATGTGATTTGCCAAATATTTTCCTGTGGAATTCAGGCAGGAGTTGCCAGTGGAACTGGCTTTTGAGCAGAGGGACCCAGACATTTGAGTACGCTCACACATATCACACTTGCATAGCAAGCAAAACCCACGCCCAGCCTGCGAGGGACCTTTTCCACCCACCGGCCAAAACTTAGGTTCGATGGCGCTCTTCAGCTCTGCCCAGCGTGATGCTCTCTCCTGACCGTTTAGTAAATCTCCTAAAATCCTGTTTTTGCGGCACATGATAATGGCAAAGGCAAGATCTGATATCCATGCAAGCTCGACAGATGCAAGGAGCTGGGCAATGTTCATCCGGCCTTGGCAGCAGTGGATGCAAAGGGCAGTACTGGCAAGCCCCAAATTGGCTTTACCTTTCACTGCAGCGTAATTCTTCCCAGAGACTGAGCTCATGACCTTTATCATAGTGAGTTTTATTTACAGATTGGGAAATGGCAGGGTGTCCTTTAAGATGAAAGGAATCAAAACACAAGGGAAAAAGAAAGATTTTGCAGAAGCAAAAAGATCTGACTGGAGAACTGTTTAGAGAAGTCTGTATAAACAGACCTGTTAGGCCGATATCTCACATTTTAGCCACAGCTTTCTGGAGCCTTTAACTAGATAATTAAGGGATTTTTAGGCTTTGGACCTGTCGGTGCATCTGTCTTTTAATAACACCACACCTATTACCTCATGTGTTTGCAGCTGACTGATTTTCCCCTGCCTCTCCTGTTTTCTGTTCCCTCTCTGTCCTCTTACCAGTTACCAGCAGGTAACAGCCACTGCTTTAACAGTTTCTGTCTTGAAGGTGTTCAGAAGCGTTTTGCAGCCTCCTGGCCTCATTCAGGTGTCAATCCCCAGCTATGAAAAAGGATTAATTGCTATGATGCTAATAATGGCCCCTGTGTAATGGGTAGGGATCACCTCCAAGCTAAATGATTCTATGATTCTGTGTCACACCAGAGAAATGAATCCACACTCAGAAGACACAGGTGACTGCCGCAGGCACCGAGCGGAGACATTCCCTGCTAGCCCCAGCCCTGCTCATGGCCCACGGCATGGAACGGAGAGCAGCCCCATGCCAGGCAGCTGGCCAGGACCGCGATAGCCTGGCCCATTGCCAGGAGTCCCCCTGGTAACCCAAAGTGGGACCCTGGACCCCAGGCTGGGCACCACCATGCTGCAGTTCCTGGCAAAACCCAGAGGGAAGGACCCACTGCCCTCCCCTGCCAGTTCAGGGGATGCTCAGGAGAGCAGGGTCCCCTCCCCTCCATTCCTCAGGAGACAACACAGCAGCATGGAGTTCATGGCAACGGCTGAAGTGTCTCCAGAAAAGCACATGCAAGGTCTGACCTGAGGAGACCTTCTGCTGCATCGGGCTGTGCTGGAGAAAGGGGATCTCCTCTCTCAAGCTGCCTCCTAAGGACAGCACTGGGATGATGGGCAAGCCACTGGCTTTCTCCTTCATGGCTTGACCTCACAGCAACTGGCTGTTTTAAACTGAATCCACTGCACCAATAATTTTACTGAAAGAAAACTTTAAATAGCAACAAACAGCTATGCGTTATACCAAATAAGAACCAGGAGGATAAATCATGATTTACTTAATGCTCCACTCAAAGGTGCAAATCTCTCCTAAACGCTGCTGGTGGTTAACAACAAACCCACCTTTCAGGCAGCCCAGCGTAGCCACCATCAGCACCGTCCACAGTGCGGTGAAGGTTCCTGGCATCCTACAGACATGAAAGAAAAATAGTTTCCATTGCTACAAGTAGGAAAGACTTGAGCTGATAACCCTGCTGTGAGGTGTCCCCAGCTGAGGGAGGAGGGGACCCTGTCCATAAGGATCTCCTAGTTCCCAGCAGGTTTTGGCTTAGCTTGCTTCTGAAATACTTCATCAGCGTTTTGGTGGAAGATGCCTTTCATAGAAGCTCACCCTCTTCAGCTTTCTAACAGTCCTAAAAAGACACACGGCTCTTGTTCATCACTTATACAGCTTCCCTCCAACCCATGATGTATCGCTCCCATAATTTCAAGTGTTCACCATCATACCCCAAAGCCACATCCCACACCCTAACCCAGCTTTCTGTGCTGTAAGAGTGCCCCGGAGGCCAAACCCAACACATTGTCTTCACCAGGCTCTGGAGGGTGTCACGACAGAGTCTGCCCTTTCAGCCTTCCCTCTGCCTACTGCCTGCAAGAAAAATTCCTCCTCCACCACCATACAGGAGGAGCAGGTGATGCGTGCTCCACAGAAGTGACGTGTCAGCTACCTCAGTGAAGTTATGTCTGCAAACCAGGAAATGCTGGAACTGGCCAGCTCTGCAAGACTGCCCAGCATCCCCTATTTTGGATCTTGATTAACCAGAAGACAGCATGCAGAAGTACTCCAACAGCAGCTAGGTTTGCATATGGACCATCCTTCTGGCTGTACTGGCACATCTGCCTTCTATTGATACATCCTGGCCTCCTCTTCCCATTCCTCCGACCAACTCAAATGCTGATAAACTGCAGCGGTGTGTAGGTATGTGGTCCCATGCAACAAACAAAAAGTACTGCTTTACCTCACAACCAGGCGCTGGTTAGCCTGGTCTCCAGTACAGGTCAGAAATCCATGTCAGAACAAGTGTTCTCATCTCAAAATGCCAAGTTTTCTTCTCTCTGGTGGACAGAAGGGTGCCTGTGGGTGGCAGTAGTTTGGTTTTGGCATGCCTTTGCTCTACAGATCTCCTTTTCCACCCTCCTGTGACTGACCGCTGGTGAACCATCATGCTGAGGGAGCAAGGCTTCCCCCCAGCTCCTCCTGGCCTGCTGCTGGCTGCAGAGGGGTGAGGGCTAAAGCCTTGAGCATTGTCTTTGGTCAGTCAGTGGAAGTCAAAGGTCCTAGGGATGACTGAACCCCTCAGGCCCTGCTTGGGACCAGCCATAAGACCAACTTCAGTAGAAAATTAACACCTGATCCCAGTAACCCAACCAAAGGAAACACTTTGGGGTACAGGCAGAGGCAAGGGACTTCCCTACAAGCTCTGAGGTGTGCTTTGGATGTGCTTTTATTGGGGTGTTTCTATCGACTGGGAATTCCTTCATTTGGAAACTGACCTGGAAGTCCCGAAAGGACTGTGGGGGATCTAATGGCCCTGAGGACCCTGGGACCTTCTGATGGCCATTAGCTCCCGTGCTTGCCTGGATGCTGCTCTCTTGGAGATGGTGCCAGTGCCTTTCCTTCGCGCAGGAGAAGCACTGGAGCATTTTGTGCAGTGCAGATGTTTGGGCAAACCTGCAGGAATGTGAGCCTAAGTGCAGACAGTGTCGGGGAGAGGCGTGCAGAGGGTGTTGGCTGAGACAGAACTAACAACTGTCTTTAAGGTCCAGACAAGTGTGTCTTGCTGATGTCCTACTTCCACTCCCTGTGCTGACAGAGGCTCAGGAAGGGGAATGCGGAGGAGAAGGGCTTTGCAGGGAGATTGGGGGCTCGGTGGTACCCTGAAGGGGCAGTGTGGACACTGCACACCCTCACTTGAGTATGGACTTGCACAGTCTACTACGTGCAATACCTGCACATAAGTTTGTTCCTTAGCTTGCTCTGATAGTTGGATACGAGGCATCTGCTTCCCAGAGCAGCTGCAGCTGAAGGCTTTGCCTCTGCTGGTGCCAGTGGTGTTCAGATCAGACCGTTGGGGTCACAGAGGTTGTGCTCAGCACCTCTGCAGAGGATGGGAAGGCTGCTTGTGTCCCTTCCCTGGTTTTCCCAAAGGATAAATCAACACTCTGGCTTTTTATTCGATCCAGTGGTATTTCTGAAGGAATTTACACAGCCTTTAATGTGGGTTGTTTCCACGAGTTAAACTGAAAAGGACTATAAACCGAGGTTATGCTTACAGCAGAAATCAATAAGCTGCAATGGAGATTTATGGAAATACATTGCGCTACATGCAAAGGGCACAGACTTGTAAAAAAAAAATCCTTGAATTGGTTTGAGCCAGCATGGTTTTGGTCTGAGCTGAGGGTGCAGGTGTTTACTCCCAGGACGGTGCAGGGCTCTCCACCAGTGCTTGCACAGAGAGGCAGTCCCAGGGGGAGAGGACAGGCTGTGCAGAGGGTTTTGACAATGTTTTTGCCTGTTTTTGATCTGGTCATAATAGATGATGAATTGGATACCAAGCAAAGTTAATGGAATAGCTTGAAGTTTGCGACTGCTCAGGCACTGGAGAACCAGCCATCAGCTCCCATTGCACAGCACTTGGATCCACCCCACGGCTGAGCGAGCCAGACAGTAACACACCTTGTAATTATGGGCTACAAACAAGCAGTACAAGATGACAAACAGGGAAAAGTATAGCCTATCAGAAGCAACTCAAATCACAGCTGTAACTATGATTGAAATGTAGTTTAAAATTCACAGATTTGCTGTAACTCTAAATGCACTGGTAATGTGCTGTATTATATTTGCAATTTTACCATAATGCAATTTAATGCTAGGCTATTTTTCAATGTTTCAAGACATTGTCAAAAGGGTGAGCTGAATAAAGGAAGAAAATGATATAGTGGAAAGTTTCAAAGAAATACAACACCTAAAGAGAAAACTTGATACACGAATATATATTAAAAAAAGAAGTTTGAAAAATAATTTGTGAGCCTGAATGCATTAGAATAGATAATATCAGAGGAATTTTACCTTTCAACTTTGTCTTCTACTTCCACATTGTGTGAAAAGTTAGTGAGAGGGGAATAAAAGGGAGCAGAATCTCATAACCCAAAGATTTACTGTGTCACGTTCAATGACAGGAAAAAAAAGGGAAAAATGGAAAGAATAAAAACCATTTAAGTCTCAAACTTGCAAACGCCTAAGTGTCTGCTTGGGGGAATTCCCCTTCCCTCCCAAACTTTAGAAGGAAATGAATTCTTTTCATAAATGTCACTCCTTCTTTGGGGAAAAAAAGAAAATGATTCATGCAGAAAATTTCCACCAGGTCCTGTTGTAACATCTTTGCTATTCAAAGTGGTATGTGATCAAACTGCATTCTTACATCCATTTAGGGATATTTATGTCATACAGGGTATGCAACCTTGACCTTAGTCATTCACATACAAGAATATGAGCTGATATTTTGTTTATTTATTTTACATCATCTTGTATTGATATTTCACTAACAGGTCATTAAAAAAAAAAGGAAAAAAAAAGAGTATCTTGATAAGTAAAACTAGAACCAGTTATGGAGATCCCGCTGAAATTACAAATTGAAAAGGATTCACATGGGTGGAAAGTAACACAGCCCAGGAGGAGGAGATGAACATTACAAAGTATGAAAATGCAGCTATTTTGCAGGAAAGTAATTCCACAGCATTTTCTCTTTATAGGCATGTACCGTACAAGTCAGGAAGTACACAGTGTGAAGCTTGCGCTGCAGTTTTTTTCCTCTCATCATTCCCAAAACAGTGTTCAAATCAATGGCATTTTAGATTCCTAATCCATATTCCTTGTGTGTAAATTTAAAAGAACAACCACAAATGGTTAGCGGATGTTTAACTACACATTCAGTTACGGAGTTTCAGTTCTAAATCCCAAGGCCTGATGCTGGGGCTGGGCCTAGGTCCCACTGAAATTAATGAAATGTCTGTCTAAGGAAAAACCCAGGGTTAGCTCTGGAGGTCAGGTGTAAATTGGGAACTTGGTTTGTATCCATCTGGTTACTTCCAGCTATAGCCAACAGCATATTCAATTTGTGTTTGGACAGGGACAGGACAATTTGTATATCAGACAGTTTGCCTGATATAGCAAGCACACAAAGCACAGGTCTAGAATGATCATTTCAGTTTAAAAGGTGTTTTCTTGCTTTCACAACTTTAATACTCATGGTGCTGGTTTTTCTGCATGCACATACTTACACAGACTTACTGTACCAGAGAAAGTCTTACTGGTGACTCACAGGTATCTACATAAATTACAGCTTATTACAATAATTAGGACCTGCAGATCTACTCTAATTTTGAGTGAAGGTGTGGGAAGGCAATGAAAGTGTATTATTTCAAATTACTGTAACTTTCAGTGCATTTTGGTAGGAGCAGTAAGAAAAGTCAAGACTGGGTTAATCCCACCAAGATTTTTAATACCCTCCCTAATGCAATTAATATGTTAGGGCTATGAAAAATAAACAAATAAAAAATATTGTCAAAAGTTGGAGAGGGTGAGGGGGGAAAGAAACCTTTACCAGGTCAGTCCCTCGGCGTTCCTATCTGCAAAATAAGCGATAGTTAGTCAACCAAAAATATCCAGTCTGTACACCAGATTCCAGCTACTTTTTAACATTTAGCATTATTAACACACTTTGGTCCATTTACTTAATCATAATTAATACCACTTGTTTTCTCTTTAAGGAATTTGTCATTAATTTGGCAGTTACTGCCTAGATTTGGGCGCACATGTAAAACATCACACTTTACGCATCTCCAGTAAGATCTGCCTGTATTTCCAGCTGCTACACTGGTCAAGCAAAGTTTTGCTGTACATTCAGTTACTTCTTCAACAAATTAAAGCCTCAGAATCATTTTTAAATGGGTATGCAATCCAAAAGACACCACCTGAATTCTAGAAGATTGCATTAAGGAACACTTCTTTGCTCAAGCACCATTACTAGTTGCTGCCAATGCGGTAATTCTCAGGTGAGGCGGTGAGACTTCGCCCTCTCTCAGGGAAGGGCCACCAAGCTGCACGGAGGGGTCTGCCCTGGGCCTTCTCTGAAGTGCCACAAAAGAAACTGAAAGAAGGCCAAAACTCTGAAATTTTCACAGCATCTTCTGGGAGCAAGCATTATAAGAATGAAAAATTGAGGATTAACTTGTACTAAACACCGTGATCAGCTCCTGTCACAGCCCAGTTTTCTTTTTGCTGGCAGTGACCAACTGTCCTTCAGGCTGATGCTTACACATCCCTTAACGACTTTGATACACGAAAAAGCCAAAGACAGAAGGTGGAAGGGAAATTCTCTCCTCATTTCTATAAGAAAAAACACCCAAATGTGGTGCTGGCCCAGCTGAACACAGGGATGTGGCCAGAGGCTCTGCCACGCTCTGTAGCTCTTTCCTGCTCACGTGGGGACAAAACAAAGACAGAAAGGCTCCTGAGGCAGAGCTCCATTTACCTGAAACCAGGATTCTGCAGCTGAGGGGAGCTAAATGAACTAGGCAAATAAACTCGGTTCTGTCTCCCCATTTAGAGTCCTTTTCACAACGCTTTGTCCCCACCAGTTTGCTTCTTCCAAGGACTTTTCTGTCTGTTATCTACACTGCCTTGTAGATGTGGAAAAAAGTTCACTAGGTCAATCGAAACAGCTGCTCCTTACCTCCAACTGCTTCCCTCCTACATATTAAAAAACGGGTAACCCTATTTTGATTTGCTATTGAAAAACTGGTTTTTGAATGCATTTAAATTAAAGCAAGTTGTGCAACTAGTGATTTCTAAAATTGTGTGATCTCATTTTTCTGAGATTTCCCATCCCCTCTACATATGTAACCAGTAAGTCAAGAACGTGCCTCCAGATATCGCCTTTGTACATCTAATGACTTTTATCACAGGATCAAAACCACGATGATCTTTGTAATATTCATTTGCAAGCAAAATCTGCGATTTCCACTTAACATGTCTGATATAACGAACCCACATCTTACATTATCTTACAGAGTACTTTTATACTTTGCTATAGACTTCATTAACACTGAGGTAACCAAGCTAAGTAAGTTTCCCTCTGGATGGCTCTCAGCAACTGCCTGTTCTCCCAGCCTGGTACGGCCTGTGAAATGCTTTCACAGCCATGTCTTTTTATTTTGGTGGCAGAGATGCTTTATTTGCTTTAGTAATGCGAGGGTTTTTCCTGAAGACCATGCACAACTGTTTTCTATTAAAAAAAGCAAAGCAATAAATAAAGATTAACCTTAAGTAACCAATTTGCTTTCATTTCTCTGTGTACAAAACTGCACGGGGCAGAGTCCCCTACCAGCGCTGGACAAGGAACTATGCCGAGGAATAGTTCAGAATAGTTTTCAGATTACAAACGGGTAGATTGGTGTGGTCCTTCACAGGAGCGCACTTTAATGCTTTACCAGTTATGTGTCACAACAATGACAGAGGTTATCTCAGGGTGAGAGGAAGGGCTGACTGCTGTCACTACACCCTTGTGCTGAGCCCGAGCAGCAACAGCAGCAGCAGCAGCAGCTCACCAGCTGGAAAACAAGTCCTTGGGGCAGAAGCCTGTAAACTCATACAGCAGCCCTTGTGTGTTAACAGCGGTTGGCCCTCACTGGCAAACTGCATTTACACACTCTGTGGGCTCTTTGGAGAGTTTTCCCTCCCCAGCACTGCCCAGGCACTGCAAGGAGGAGAGCACAAATGCCAAGTCCCTGCTTCACCACAGCCGTGCCACCAAACAAGTCACTTGGCTGCTGTTGGTGCCCAGGATGCCCAGACAACACACTTGGAAATGACTCCCTCTTGCCAACCATTAGTTTGTTTGTTGGGACAGATGTTAGATTAATTGGGTGAAGAAATAATGTTGGAATCAATTTTTCTCATTTCAGAAACAACCCAGGCCACGGGTGCCCACACCAGGAGCCCTTTTCCAGCACTGCCAGGGACAGTTTCAGATTGCTTTTTGCCCATAGTATACGTTTTTTCAGCCTTATCAAACAGTGTTTGCAGATCAAACACAAGCACACCAGCAGCGGGTCGCCTTAGGGCTTATCAGTAACGGAAAGCTGCACCACTAACCTAAAATTTGCTTTGCAAATAAGCGCAAAATCTTGGGTAAACGCTGACTTGGGTTATGAGTGGCTGCTTTCAGCGGTGTAACCTGTGTGCTACAACTCACTTAGGTTTCGACTTCAGAGATGCGACTATGATTTTGCACCGCTTTCTGTAAGTCAACACAACTTTGAGTGTTACAGCACACCGGTGCAAGATCCTGTGTGGAGAAGATATAATAGGGTACATATTTGGATTTGGGAATGAGTGGAGCCAGCCTACCTGTCTGCGTTCAGGATCTGTGTCTAGTTTTATTACATTGCCAGCTTTATGCACTCCATAAAATACATTATAGGGCCTTCATAATAAAACCTGAAATCATATTGAGTGCAACTGGCTTTGTGCCTTAACATACATTTCATTATCAGGTTTCCTAAGCTTCCTATGCCTTTACATGAAACCAGGTCTATATATAGTGACAACCTACATTCACTGAGGAACTTAGGTTTCCTACTGTATCTCCTCCATGAAGCCAAGAGAAAAGCACACTTGTCTATAGGCAAATCTCAAGGGACAGGCTCTTACTCTGGTTTTCATTTTATTTCTTTTTTACATTTAATTTTCTTTCCTAAGACACGATCAGGATTAAAGGGATGTTTGCCAGCTGTCACCATTCAAACCCAAAGGGATCAACATGCAGGAGAAAAATTTGCAAAAACCTTCTGAAAAATGAACTTCAAGAGCTTTGCCAGTTGCTAGTGAAACCATGTTATGTTGCACCAGAACAAAACACTACAGAGCTGCATAAATATGTTACAGTTGATCTCAAGTGTTCAGAAGGCTTTACTGGAAGATGGGGATGGAGAGGAGCCTCCTGATATAAACAGCTTGAACCACAGAGACTGCTTGTATTTGAAGGCAAATAGCTCTTTGAATGAGGAGAGAAAAATATTATAAAATCTTAAAATACAGTTGGGCTTTTCTTCTTCTTGTTGTGTTAAACACTTGTTGGTTTGAGGTCTTGTTGGGCTTTGGTAGCCAGGTCTAGGAAATAAGGAGACACTGGAAATAAAAGACTTTAACAACACAATGAAAAACAATCTGTAGTATTCACAGGAGGGCTCGTCTTTGTGCCAGGCACAGTCCTTTCATTTCACATATTACAAAGGAAAGACAGTAGTGGGTTTTTCTCAAGACCGAATGAAACAGCCTGTCCCTCTGCAGCCAGTCAGAGAGAGAATGCAACTTTATGTGAAACAGTGCCAAGGATATAGTTATATTGAGGGAATGATTTTCAATTTCTTGTGAAAGCTCCTGTTTGGCAGAAATTAGTGTTGCAACACATTGCTTTGCTTCACAGAAGTTTTGATCATCTTCTTCCCCAGACACAAAGTGCCCAGGATGTGAATGCTTGAATTCTTGCAGGCATAAGAGCTTACATTATATTGCTCCCGATTTAATGACTTTACATTAGCTTCCAGGAAAGTCATGTATTGATTTTGAAGTTCTCTTTATTAACTGCCACTAAGAGACTTTCAGAGGACTTGCTACATAACAGCTCTCTGATCTTTTTGCTATTTATTAACCACACCATTATTTAAAATGCAGATTGGCTGGCTATGTAATCTGACCTGAATTTATGGATCCTCACAATGTTAAGGGGAGATCTGTTATAAGATGTATCTTCAGAAAAATTCAATAGTGAGAAAACATATACCTTCCTGTTATCTCACAGAACCACACCTTCCTCCTGATGGGAAATGTCTTACTTCATCTGTGCAGTATCTTTTGTTTTAATCACGTACAAAAATGTGCCATCAATTCTTCTAAAGATTAAAGTGTAAAAACAATCTTTGGTGGACTTTTATTACTGTTGTTTACATTAATGTATTGGTTAGTAACCTATTGTATTAGATAGCAGCCTTACATAAAACCCTTTGCGGGGAAGGGAGGCAAGTCTGGACATTTCAGAACATCCTTTGTAAAGAAAGGTGAAGCATAAATGCCCTTTGGATTTTGTAAGCCTTCTCTGGATGTGATGCTAAGATATTGAATTTGTAGTGACATACTGAAGGCAAATAGCACAGCAATTGGATGACCAACAAGCCCTGTTTACGCTCTCCCAAGCCGCAGTTTTCTTTTCACCTGTCTTTCCCAGGCTGCTGCTGAGATTCCGCAAAGGTGCTGACCTCAGAAGGCTGGAGAAGCAGTGAAACAGTTAGACAGTTAGGGTCTGCTTACTTTTTGTTTTCTTTTTTCTCTTTTTTCTTTTTTCTTTTCTTTTCTTTTTTCTTTTCTTTTTCTTTTCTCTTCTTTTCTCTTCTTTTCTCTTCTTTTCTTTTTTTCTTTCTTTTCTTTTCATTCATCTTTTCCTTTCTTTTCTTCTTTTCTTTTTTCTTCTTTCCTCCTTTTTTCTTCTGTTTTCTTTTTTCCTTTTCTTTTTCCTTTCCTTCCTCCCCTTTCCCTTTCCCTTCCTTTCCCTTCCTTTCCCTTTCCATTCCTTTCCTTTCCTTCCCTTCCTGGTTCCTGTTCCTGTTCCATCTGCAGTTGCATGAACATTGTTTTCTCCTAGACGATGAATTACAGGGCAGGTTTTTCATGCCTGAAAATTGTGCAAGGGCATTGAATGCCAGTGTTATTCCACTGGTAAGTTACAAGCTCCAGGGAAGTTTGTAGAGTAGATTCATTGCAAAGAAAACCTGCTCAGGGGAAATCGTGGGAAGCCCATCCATTTCAAACGTTGAAGTAAACCTTGAAAAAAGACACAGCATCGACTGCATGAAACAATCCTCAGCAAAAGGAAAAAGAAAGATGAAAAGCCCTGCTACAGCAGTGTTACACATTGCAGTTTCCAATCTCAGCTTCAGACAACAATTTTTTTAGCGAGCACTGTTGTTCCAGATTTCACTTGAACCAGAATTGTACTAAAAGTGCACTAAGATGAGCCAGTTTTCACCTACTTGGGTGATGAAGGCTAATGGACCCATAAGTTATACATTTCTTCCACTCAGCTGGCTCAGGAAGTTTAAAGCAGCTTTAGACTTCCAAGCCTGCCATCAGCCTGGCCCAACTCGTGGTCCTGTAACAACATCTGAGGCAACTGCAGTGTTTCCTGGATTATAAATTCCATACTTTTTATACAGTTGTGCTGAATATAGGCATTTTGCTCTTCAGTTTCTTCTTTCTTTTTTTCCACCTACCAGAATAGTTGAGTGCTTCAGGTATCTTGGCTTCACGTTACCTTACTTGGGCAAACTAGGAACTTCTTATCTTCCCGTTTGTACTTCTTGGTATTTTACCTTATACATCCAGTTTCCCTAAAGATGCTTAGTTTTCTTCCACCCTAAATACAAGAGAAGAATGTTTTTCATGCCTCAAACGGCAGCATCTCTGGCTTATTGTACATAATTGCTGGTTCTGCTTTTTAACCACTATTTTTTTTTATTATGTTGGTGCCTGCAAGAATTAAGTCCTCCCCGCGCTGCTTTCTTTTGGCTGTGGGAATTGTGAATATCTGTACTAGTAGTGACAGAAATTGAAACTGACTTGAAAAAAAAGTATTTGGAGAAAATATTTGAGGGTAATGAATAATATAAAGACAGTTTTAGTTTCACCTTAAAGTACAAAGAAAAACAGTTTTACACAACTAAGTTCTGTTGTCATTTCCTTTAGCAAAGAGATACAGTTAATACCATGTATCAAATCTGGATGTGGGGCTGGCAGGTGAAAAAGCGAGTAATTGATGTACTGGGCAGTTTGAAGACTGAGGTATCAGTAAACTGTCTTTATGCCACTGGCGTTATTTCAAATTCTTACAATAATTTATACCCTGAGAAGCCTTGAATGTCATTAACTGTATCCACTAAGAAAACTGAGAGGATGGCAGATGATGTTGTAATAAAACCAAACATAGAGGGACGTCCTTTGACATTTCACTAACTTGTAAGTGCTTTATGAGGGATGGCTCCTAATGGTTGGTACTGAAGTACTCAGTAAGCACCATGAACAGAAGTGGAATATGTGAGATTCGTGCAGATTTCCATTCAGGGTAAAGAAGAAGGGTGGGACCTATTTCTGTCTGTGCATTTTCTCTGAATTTCTCTGAATCTACCTTTCGCTGTTGGGCTTATTTCCTACAGCCAAAAGAAAATTACTTTGGATTAAGAACAGACACTTTATTAAACTGACTCTGCAGTTTTATTATCCTAACTCTTATTTATGAAAAAAATAAACAAACCCCAACACTTCAAATCCAGAATATACTTCCTGTTTCCAGGCTCATGCTGTTACTACACATGATGGGTTTTGTACTAAGCACTTCTATTTTTTCCCCTCAATGTTATTTTCTAGAAGTCTCTGTGCAGAACTTCGAAGGGAAGCATCTACAATTTCACATGCAGAGGGTCCCATTTTTTAACGAACAGAAAACACTCCACAACTCCCAAGGTTTCATCTGTTTTGAGGTCAAACCCCCCACTAAATTTTGATGTCTTCCAAACTGTGAATCAGCCACAGTGAAGACGGATGGCAACAGTATTCGAATTTCAGCCAAGCTGGAGTACTATTCAGCTGCAAGGTTAATTTACCTCTTTTTACAGAGTTTAAATTAGAAGATGCCCAAACCTCAGCTGTTTAGAGGTTATGACTGAAGATAAAAGATACCCTATTAGAACAAACAAACAGTGTCCCACACCTCTGGTTTCATCCAGGCTTGGAAACTGACTTTTTTTTTTTTTTTTTTTTTTTAGTTTTTGACAAATTAAATATGCACAGAAGGCATACCTTTAGGGTGTGCCAAGACCACCCAACAAGACAGTTACCAAGGCAGAATTAGAACTTGGGAGTTCCTGGTTTATTGTCTTAAGTTAAAACCACTAGACTGAGCTTATTCTAAGGGGGAAAAAAAGGTGGCCAGAAAGTAAACCTTTACAGCATGGTAGTAAATGTAGAGCTTGTTAGAATGTTGGAGATTAATGGCAATAGGAGGATTTTAGTAAAAATCAGAATAACTTTGGGAAAAAGAAAGTCTCTAATGTAACCGCTTGCTCTGCTACAGTCCAGAACACCCGACGCCATCTGCCCACATTTGTAAATGTTTTTAAAGAAATTCCTACTTAGTTGACCAATGCTTATCTGAAGCTGCAATCTTTGTTTCTTCATATTTTAAGCCAGTGTATATCAAAGGAACTCTGGAAGCTCTTCCTAAAGTTATTTTAAACTGGGCCAATGTTTTGGGGTTTTTTTCCATAGAGGAATCTAAAAGTGGCAAGTTAAAAAAAGTATTCATTTCACTTCCTTAGTTTACAACAATAAAGTAACAGAGGTCTTTCAGAGCCTTAGCTGGTCAGCAAAATGTTTCTGCAAATACTGCAAAACTCTTATACTTGTGTTTCAAAGGATCATCCGATACTGTGTCAACAAACACTGTGCCATAAACAACGTTGCCACCTCTGCAACTTCTCTGAGGTTTGCCAGATCCTGATGTCTCATATAATCTTACACCTCAAACCAATTTACAAGTATTGTAGCAGCAACTCTAAGACTAACTGCTGCAAAAACACAGAGCAGTAATGTTTTCCCCATCCATCGCTTCACAGATGAGGAAGGGAGGGATAAAACTTTCGTTGACACCTAATAGAGCACACACAGCAAATGTTTACTCAGTTCTTCTGCTTTGAAGATACTGTCAAGCACTCCGCTGACAGCCATTACTGTTCCTGCTTGTTTAGACACAGCTCTGAAATGTAGAGATATGGAACATGAAAAGTATTAGACTTCAGTGATTTCACAGTGTGATGACAATGTTATATATCACAAATCCATTGCAAATCCAAGCCTAAAAGACATACAAGTACTGCAGTTTGAACTGCAATTCAGGCTATTTGGGAGGAAAAGAGTCTGTGACCCTGAGCTCTTCCTGAACTTCTAGCATTTGAAATGAAAAAAAAAAAAAAAAAAAAGTATTCACCTCCACACCATCACCAGGCATGAAAACTCCTCATTCCAGTTCTATGAGAGCAAAGATGCAAAGGACCTCAGCACCCAGGGGATGAGCAGAAAGATTCTCCGTGGCAATTCTACATTAGGTGTACAGAAAGAGGTCAACAAAACACCTGGAATCTGGTCAGTGATCTTCAGTTCTCTTTCCTTTAGACGAAGCCTGGAGTGATTACCCTTTCCACAGGACCACAGGGCAACCGCCCGGGCTGAGGTGAGTGGCTGAGCTACCAACGGCTGGTTTCTTATTTGTCACATGAAGACGTGGTATCAAGAACAGCTGCGTCACTTCTTGCAGAATGTGCCCAACAAATGCTTCTGGTCCTCACCTTATAAATTCAAACTCACATAGTTAGTTCTGGGAATACAGCACACCCAGTGTGTTATCAAACACGCAGGGGATGGAGAACCCCTAACCAGAGAGCTTCCTATGTGTAGCAGCCTCTGCTGATGCTAGCAAGCACTGTTGGGATTTTGCTCAACAGAGAGACATACGCATATTTTCTCTAACCTCTCCTTTCAGTTCAGTCAAACTTCACGATGTGAAACACCAGCAATGAAATTTTGCTCAACTGAAAGCAGAAGTGTACACTTCCTTCTATCACATCTGCTTCCTTCTAACAACTTGGAAATTAATCCTCTCTTCATATTTAAAGATTTGTTCCTCTTGATAAATGGATTCATTTTTTTGTAACTTAGGTGGTTGTTTAATACATGTGGTACTTACAAAGTTTACTGAATTATGTCATTCATTATCTTCTCATACATATGGAGACACTGCTGTTTAAGAGAGAAATGAGAAGAGGTTTCCACAACTGCACATGCCAAAACCTAAGTTCAACTACTTGTGCATTAAAAAACCCCACCGCTTTCATCATTTTATGGAGACTTTTTAAGTAATTTCTTCTACTGCTCATACTTATCCTTCCAATAAGCTTGCCAGATAGCCAGAAGGGACCCCTGCTTGGAGGGACAGCAATACCAAAGCTAGGCTGAGTTCCCACTAGAGCTGCTTCCTGTCTACCATGACAAAAAAAGCATATAGGAATTCACAACAACTAGTGTGCATTTGCTTTTTGAGGTTTCATGTTAAAGGTTCAGCCTACATTATAAAGGCTTAAAATAACTACTGCGCAGAACTCAGCATTGGGAATCACTGCTGAAAAGAAGCATGTATTTTCTTGTGGATATTTATAGCTTTCTCTGTTTCTACGATAAGCAATTTGGAGGGTAAAGCTGTCAACATTTTATTTCCACTCAGAAATCGTGCAGTGATTTATGCCTGTTAAACTTTCCATGGTTAAATGTCTCATGACTCACTTTCTAGTAATTCCTCTTATTAAACTCATATTACTGATGAGCTAAAGCTTGATAATAGCTACAGAAAGAACAGCACAGCAGACTTATGTAAAAATTAGGATATTTTGTTACCTGTTTTTGAACAATCATTAGCCTCTACATTGTATATCACATTAAAAGCTGTGATACCTTTCTGTTCTAGTGATAGAAACTTAGAGCAAAATAAAAAATGATGACTTGAAGTGCAAAAGAATTAGGAAAGTTGCTTTTAAGTACAGGCAATTATATGAATTCTCTGTAGCTGTACCATTGCCATAATATCCCTGGAAAAAGCAAAAGGTACAGACAATCTAAGATAAGTAACATATTGAATAATCACATTCACAAAGGTGAAGTCAAAATATCCCAGAAATTATAACACAAGCCACAAAGAACCTCAATGAAATCACAGTTTCAAAGACTTTCCCAAAGATTCAGTCCACACACAGGACATCAGTTTTATCAAGATGCTTGCTGCACTATTATCTGAGTTCCTACTGAGACTAAGAATATAGTTGCCACTCTGTAAATCCAGATTTTTTTTAGCGACTTCTGCTTATGAAGTACACACCCTGATAAAAAGAAGAAATGAAATAATCACTGATAAGAAAGATTTTCCTTATTATGCATAGAGGGAGAAATGGCTGTAGGTGTGTATTAATATGTTTCAAGGTCAATATAAATCACTAGCTTGGTTAACTGAGAGAAAACACAAAAATAATTTTCTCATTTCTCTCTCTTGAATTTGCAGTCCAGTGTTGCACATGCTCAGTCAAAAATGTCACTTTTGCACTGAATGTTATACTTCAGCTTCAAGATCAACTCAGTGGTATAAAAACAAACTAGTAACTCATTTATGTGCAGCACAGTTTGGCTGATGTAGGAACTTTTGTATCTGAAATTTAACTTCAGGACTGACTGGCTGCATGGCTATTTGAAAAACATTTAACCTATTCCCTTTGCCCATACTGCCCCACTGTACGGCCACTGATTTTGTGAAACAGACTTAGCATGTGTGTGATGGTCTAAAGCTGTGAAATTATATATATAGATGGCATTGTGTGCAAACATTTTGCATACATCATCATCCCACACCGTTCCTGGATGCAAAGTACTATTAGTTTAAAACAGCAGTATCTGGAGGAGGAATATTTCTTTTTGTTTGTCATGACAAATAGTAAATGCAGTTAGCAATGTAAATACAAATAATGCAAGGAATGTAAATGCAAATGGTAATTACTAAAAGACACATTTTACAGATGAATTCTCATGCAGCTAAAAGGCATTAACTCCTTATTCCTCTCCTCCAATGGAACCTCGCTTCTGCTATGAATTTACGTTTTACACGCATCTATGTTTTAACACACTGTTGTTAAATCAGGCTACATCGAACATAAGCAGCAAACACCACTACCAACATTTAGCAGTGAAACTCAGGCAGGTTTAGGTAGAGTTCCCCAACTCACCCAGCAAAGCAAAGTAAAACATTGGTACTTGAAGCCACAGCCCCTGCCTCAGTGTTATCTTGCTCTAATTTTTTGTGGTCCCTTCTCTAGAGCTTCCCTCTTTGCTTTCTATAAACCTGATTTTCAGGCAGTTGTATAGAAAATCGTGACTGGTGATGAAAACTCATTGCATTGATCACAAAGCTCTGTCTGCCAGTAACACAGGCCAGTGGTAATGGCGAGTGGTGGCCCTGATGGAGCTCTCACCCATGTGCTTATGTGTTGCTCTTCAGAGTCATCTCAATTGCGCCTTGCAGTTCCTAAGCCCCAAGGCACAAAATACACAGATTTTTTTCAGTCAGATACTCATTCCTGATATCCGTATCACAGTACAGATGCTGCAAATGACAGTGAAAGACCAAACACCACCCCACCCCCCCGCCCAAAATAACAACTTAACATAAACTGTTTAATCTGTCCTGAAGTGAAATCAAACTGCAAGCTAGACACAGAGCTGGATATAAACTTGTCATTGATGTCCCTCCTCCAAAGGCAAAGAGGATTACTAAGAAGAGAGAAGCCTGAAGACCTTAATCAGGTGCTAACACAATGTATTTGTTAAACAATTGTAACTACAAATCACAGCTCCATAGCTGGCCAAACCTTTGGGCAAAAGGGCTAGAGCTTCCAGAATCAACCACCATGAAAGGCTACGGTGTGCGTTGGGCAGTGCTTCTATGCATCTGCTATACACAGAATATTACAAAAGTTGTAAGTTAAAACATTTCTAAGTGTGGTGCAAAGATAAAACGGACTGTGCACAAAATAATATTCTCTTCTACTACATATGATCCATCTCTCCTATCATTTAGCAGAAAAAAGAAGAAAAAAACCCAGAAGATGCTTCTTTTCCAGAAAGTCTTGAATTTTCCCATTCAAGAGCTGTGATGCATGCATCATTAATTTCTATGCAGAAAACATTGTTCACTTCAACCAGCAATTAGTGGTAACATTTCTATCCTGTGCAGTGATGAGATTTTTATGCTAATCATTATACAGCAGTAAATTAATCATTTGGGCACATTTAGATGGTATGTATATTTCATGAGACAGATATAGATATCAAGATCAGTTTGATATTTACTTATGGTAAATGGAAGTGTCTCAAATTGTTACGGGGGAAGCATACTAACTAAATATACAGCCAAGGATATTTGCCATGTAGCAGCAGCAGAAGCACCACTTCATCTCTTGTTCCAGGAAACAGCTCTCTTTCTTTGTTTCTAATTATTTTAAAAGGAAGTAAAGATCTTGTGGGATCACATAGAACTGAATCATTCAAAGAGACAGTGAAACTCCAATATTGTCTTGACACATGAAGGACAAAAGCGCTGACTCAGTTTCCTATCCTGCAATTCTTTTACTACTCACAAAATTACCTATGTGACATTATACGGTATTGAAAAGAGACTTTTCATCAGCATTTGTGTTATAGTCTAGTTGGGTAAATGAATTATGTATTGGCCCTGTCCTTCTTTAACTCTGTCTGAAATCTTTGAGCTGCAGCAGAAAGGAAGGCTACCCAGGGGCCTCCCTTCCCAGCAGATGCAAGAGTTTTTTAATACCGCAAGGAAAATGTCTATTTGAAATTTAAATTTTTTACATATATTTAAATACTGCTGCTGATTTTTCAACTCTCGGCTCACACATTTTTGCAGGCAAAAAGCAATCTAGTCAAAGACAGCATTTTATTTTAGTGGAGGGAAAGGTACACATGGCCCCTTTACCTTAGAAAGTCATCAAAATACTTAGGAAAAGCATAGATTTATGGCAGCTGACCCCAACAATCATAATAATAAAAATGATATCTTCAGCTATTAATTTCTCAAGTAAAGTTGAGAAA
This sequence comes from Microhierax caerulescens, assembly GCA_035590215.1. Taxonomy (NCBI): domain Eukaryota; kingdom Metazoa; phylum Chordata; class Aves; order Falconiformes; family Falconidae; genus Microhierax; species Microhierax caerulescens. The sequence goes on from JAVJGJ010000037.1 coordinate 28,687,537, forward strand.
CATCCTCCAAGATCAAGGGGGGCATGCCAGTGGAAAGCAAAGTTACGTTTTCTGGATCGCTTCAGAAGTGCTCTTGAATTGAAAATTGACCATCCAATATATGTTTAATAGCCACTAATTGAAACAGTATAATTGCTACACTTAGCAGGGATAAAGATGAGCTACTGCACAGAAGGTACAAAATCCCACTGGGAAAGGAAAGAAATGTATTAGCATCTCTTCATTTACGGAAATTTTTGAGAGAGGTACATCTGAACAGACAGGTTATGAGGACAGCACTGTGAATAGTTGAACTTTTAGGTCTGAGAACTATTACAGATGAGAGGAATCAAAAAGACAATGTCTTATTTTAATGGAACCCAGTTTTACATGTAAAAAATTCTTTGTCAATTTTAAAACTAAAATGTTTTTAATTTCACTATTTCACCATTTCTATAAAAATAGTTTGGCAATTTTGATTTTTGAACATTTTTTTCCAAATCCACTCTGTAAAGCTTCTCTCCAGAAAAGTGTATCTGAAGTTAACATGAAGGTTAGATTTTCTTCAGGGGCATTGCAGTCTTAATCTTTGGGGCTTATCTTATGGATCATAGGAGCCAACAAGTACATCTTGGGATGTGCTGTGGTGCCACATGCATAATGCAGCATTCTTCTCCTCTACAGAGAGTACTCTTGATGCCAGAGATTCTCCATGTGACTTGAGGCAATGGAGAAAACCACAAATAAACCCTGTTTCCAAGTGAGCAGAGGTTAAGATTTGTAACAATAAATGTAACTTCATGGAAAACCCTTCTGATTCTCTGATGTACAAAGTGGCATACCTTGAGAGTGAAAGATGTGGAATGTAGTTCAGGAAATAGTAATATTCAGTGAAGGTCAAAAAGCTGGATTTAGAGACAGCTGAGGGTATGTCAGTGGTGAGCACCACCAGCTATGCTCTTGTCTAGCAAACCAGGAAAAAGAAACATAAACATCATGCCTTGAAAGCAGAGGAAATTTTGCTAACTTTATATCAATACTGATTATTTAAAAAGAAAGAGCAGAGTATCTCCAGGCAGCTTTTATGTTCCTGAAGTGATTTGGAGGGAAAATTGAAATATTTAATAAATTTGATGTAAAACAGCTATTATCATGGTAAACAGATATCAGGGTTATTAATTCTATAAAAATGAATGGCTCATCACTCAGCTACTGCTCAACGACAGAACTGATTAACAGCACCAGGGACTGCCTGCCATTTGGTTTAATACTCCATGTTGTTTGCTACATTAGTTGTTTGGTGTTGATTATATTGCAGCAGTTATTCACATCAGTAAGCTTGCTGCTTGTAAAATTTAAAAGCAGAAACAAGCACCATGTCACAAAGAAAAGAACAGAAATCATACAGCTTAAAATATTCCCCAACACCAGTTATATCTTCTCTACAGATAGCCCTGATATTATCTGAATGGTCATAATTTTTGAGCAGGAAAAATACCAAAACCCAACAAAGTATACAAGAATGAAATTCTCAGGTTAATTCCTCCATCAAAGTGCATATGTACCAGTGTCCTCTCACCCAGCTTCCAGTAGAGGAGAGCATCTCTGCAAGAGAGGGACAGTTGGGAATGGCTTCAGAAGTCTGAATCAAAATCTGTTCTCATGCTTCGTTTGGATATCAGCTGGCAGGTAGTGAAGGTCACAAATCACAGCTGTGATGCCGTTTCTGAAACATCATGGCATTTCAGAGAAAAACTGCCACACGAAATTCTCTGCATGTCACTATGGCGAGTCTTCCATCAGAAAGAAAAGGACATGCACAGCTTTCCATGGGGAAGTGCCTGAAGAAACACAGGAGATCTGGGAGTCCTGTGGCTGGCTTCCTGTCGTCTATGCTGTGGTTTATCTGAGCCTCACATGAAGTGACTTTTAGTAAAATTTAACAGCAGGAGCTGAACGAACTATTAAAAGCCTTATTATTTTAGCATTTTGACCATTTTACCATATATTACCATTAAATCAGCCAAGATTAATTTGTCCAATAACTTGAAAACTGTACAGAAACTACAGTATTATCTTAAGAGAGTAAAAAGGGCTGCTTCATTAATAGTACTTCATTCTAATGCATTGAGTGAAAGACAGAAAACAAACCCATAAATGTGTACACTAACTCAATACATTAATTATTCTGATGCAACTAATTTATTTGGTATATTTTTACTGCAGCACAGGATCACTCTGCATACAAATGGTTATTAGGTCATAGTCAAAGAGGTATTATACCTTCATCAGAAATTTTAAAAGTACTTAATAGAAGAAATTTTAAGTGAAAATCACAAATGGAAGATATCAAAACAGCAAAAAAGAAATAGGAATGTGTAAAAGAGCACAGGAACTTTGAGGAAAACTGGCATAATAATACACAAAATCAGGGTAAAAAGCAGAATTTCCCACAGCTGTAACCCACATGCATTAGTGGACTCACAGTCTTTACTGAAGAACTGAAATCTTCTTTCTTGCTGTTTTATTACCTTGGCAACATCTCCTCCATGTCAGCAATTACATAGGAGACAACTGTCCAAACAGCAGCACACAGATTCATCTGGTTTGGATCCTGAACTGTCATCGTGTCCCCGTGAGAATGATGAAACCAGAAGTATTTACTGAGGTCATCACGCAAGCTGGCACCTACAGAGAAAAATGGGCAATATTCCATTATAGGAACGCAAATATTTGAAGAGGAATATAAACTTAAATCCATTCCTGGGTTTACGATTAAAACCACATGCAACCGTATAAAGTTCCATATAATAACTGCACAGAGCTGTGGCATCTGCAGTTTGTAGCGTTTTTGTTAATTGACTTGAGTGAACATGAGGCAGCAAAAATTCACACTGGGGAAAAGCCGACCTTCCCCTGGGAGACTCACTTCCTCAGCAACAGTATACATCTGTTTTCCTCCAGGACTACCAAAGTCCAAGCAGGAAAATCCCTATAACCCCACATTTGGTGGCGCTTCTTCCATTCTTCTTCCCGCTGCTCTGACGATGCGTTACCACTGAGTTACAGATCCTTTTCTTGCTGTTATTTGTGTTGGGGAACGCTTTGGAATTTGTTTCTGCTTTTGAGCCTCTGTTCATCACAAGGATGCGCTGTTTCAAAGCAGTTTTCTAGACAAACTGGGGTAAACCAAGTAGCCCACAACTACACAACCCTTGCAGTCACGACTCCTCATCAGCTCGGGCAGAAGCACGTGGGGTGAAACCACAGTTCTTCCCTTTCAGGAACAACTGACTCCTCCTGGGAGCACGTGGGCAGGGAAAAGACTACTCTTTTGCGAGCCAGGTGGGCTCAGGGAGCACAACTAACGCCAGTGAGGCATCACTCAAGGCTGCAAGGCAGACCAAAACCAAGAGGAGGAGGAGAAGGTGCCACCCCAATGGGCACAGCAGCAGAGACGCTGGCAGGGGATTTGCACCCTGGCCATTTTCTGCCTGGCCCAGTCCCCACTGATCCCCTCTATCCCCTTGCAACTTCTTCCCTCCCAGTTCATTACTCTGCCTCTTTTCTGGTTCTATCAGCCTCCATCTGCTTTGCTTTAATCTCATTAACCCTGCCATCATTAACAGAATTCCACCCCAAATTTTGAAAATAAGTAGATGTGATATTTTCCCACACCACACTGATTCACTGCTTGCAATTCCTTTGTGTTGATTCCCTTGGCCTCCTGCTGACTGGGGCTAGGAGGTGCACAGCTCCCAGGGTGGGACCCACCTAGCACAACAGACCCCCTCCTCGCTTGGTCATCCATCCCAGAGAACAAGCACTGATGTGAATTCACGAGTAAGAGCTATGGGCCCCAGGCAGAAACAAGCGGAGGCTAACCCTACTATGCCAAGGAAGACAGAAAAACCCCAGGACTGTTTGATTATAAAGACGATGTAAATACATTATTCATATACTTATTTACACTCAGTGAGAATCAGTATCAGATGATGAAGGCTTTGATAAACTCATGTGTGCTCGTAAGACTTAGTTATGATTTTTCTTGGTTTCCCTGAGATGCCTGAAGCCTTTGAAGAGAATGAAAGCAAAATTTCTGACAGCATAACTGTACATTCCTATAATACATATCTTTTGATCACTTGTATAGTCATTCAGGACAGAGTCCAGCTCTCACTGTGGTTAACAGGCATGATTCTATTGCTCTAATGGGGACTGACTTGGACTGCTTGTTTCACTGCCATTTTAGAAAGAAGGAATAGAAAAGTAATGCATTTTATAATTCTATCCAAGATGAAGAGCCCTTCATAAGATAATACGCAGAAAGGCCAAATGCTGTAGCATGTGGTTATATGGCATCGTGGTTGGTTTTGTTTTAAGAGGCTCTTCTTGCTTTTAAGACTTGTTTGCTACTGACTTGAAGCAAGACAGAAGTCACTGGGTAGGTTACAGGTGCTGAATTATGTTCCAATAATTTTAGCATTTAATTTATTTTATCTCATATTCACTTTTAGAATTTGATTCTGAATTATTTAAAATACATACAACCATAAAAGGGTTGAACAGCAATAAATTCTTTAACTGACAGACTTCTGCACTAAGGACACATTACAAGTTAAGCCACTGAGACAAACCCATTGCAATTTTTGAACACTTTTGTACTACTCAAGACAAAAATTGGTTGCCTGGAATTAGCTGCAAACATTTTGTTGTTCACATTAACTACGGATTTACAGAGTAGTGTTTTATCTCTGTGAATGGAACGAGGATAAACACCCTTTGCTTTGTAATGTTTAAATCCCTGAAATGCTGAAACAGATTTGTTTCTCTAAATTGATTTTAAAAATCAGAAAATGATCTGACTTTGGCATCAAGCAATTACTGTGCAAGAAACATCAGAGTGTGAGTACACAGAGTATCAAAGGGTTCGTAAACTGGCTGTGCTGTCTCTTTCATGTCTTGGGCTAGCATTAAAGTCAGTGAGCTGTAAATATCTTGTGAGACTAAGGAAAAGACCCTAAGAAAGCAGTTTTAGCCTATATAATTAGAAACAAAAGTGAAAATCCATGTTCTTGGCTTTGAGCACAAGAGCAGTTTACAGCCGAGGGCCTCATGCAAGCCTCTAGACATGAAACACCCTGTGGCACAGATACGACTGCAAGCGATTTTGATGTCTCCTCCTCCAAACCTGAGACTTCTCCATGCTGATGTTAGCTGCCTGGAGATATTTATGGCTTCCAGAGGTCACCAGGCTGTGGGCAAGACACTGGATAGCGCCATTTCACCGGTAAATGCATCTTCTAAGACTGAGATCAATCCCTGCAGATGACTGTGAAGAGGGAAGTTCTGTGGGGCTCCACAGACTGCGGTCATGCTGGGTCAACTAAGTAAAGTCCGTGGGATCCTACAGCCCCTTTTCTAAAAAACTAACAGAAGCAGCAATGCTGAGAGCACAAGCAGCCATCCTACAGAAGGCAGGGACAGGGAGAGAAGGATTCTGCATCACACTTCAAACAGTGAGGTTTCAAAGTACATCAGCTGGCTGACTGTACTGTATCCTCGATAGCCACTGAATTATTATCCTTCTCAAACAAAATCTTCCTGAAAGCCAAAAATGCCACTTCCAGAAGCTTGAAAGAAACTGGAAAACTCACCTAGATAAAAGTTTTAAAACTCCAATTGCTAGCAATTTTGTCCTTTCACCTAAAACTGATCTAAGGTTTTATTTGTTGCTATTACGTAATACGTAGTACCTCAGGAAAAACAGCCAGCAACAAATGGAGGTTTATTTTTGCCAGCCACATAAGCCAGCAGTCGAGTAAAATAGATGAGTAGCCATGTTTGATAGACCTATGAATTATTCACCCATCTCCATGCTAGTCACTGAGAAAGGGGATAGCATACAGCCTTACAAGAGTCTGGAAGGTCTAATTAAGTACTTAAAAATCCTCAGATGGGAGGTGTTACCAGGTAAAATCATAGAATGGTTTGGGTTGGAAGGGACCTTTTAAAGGTCATCTAGTCCCACCTCCCTGCCATGGACAGGGACACCTTTTACTAGACCAGGGTGCTCAAAGCCCCTCCCCAGCTTTCCTCAGGCCCCTTTAGGTACTGGAAGGTCTCCCCAGAGCCTTCTCTTCTCCAGGTTGAGTATCCCCAACTCTCAGCTTGTCCTCATAGCAGAGGGGCTCCAGCCCCTCTTCATGGCCCTCCTCTGGACTTGCTCCAACAGGTCCTTTTTATGTTGGGGGCCCCAGAGCTGAACACAGGACTACGGAGGGGTCTCACAAGAGCAGACTAGAGGGGAAGAATCACCTTCCTCCACTTGCTGGCCACGCTGCTTTTGATGCACCTCATGACATCATTTGCTTTCTGGGCTGCAAGCACACATCGCTGGGTCATGTTGAGCTTCTCGTCAAGTGACACCCCCAAGTCCTTCTCCTCAGGGCTGCTCTCAATCCATTCTCCACCCAGCCTGTATTTGTGCTTGGGATTGCCCCGACCCAGGTGCAGGACCTTGCACTTGGCCTTGCTGAATTTCATGAAGTTCACACAGACCCACCTCTCAAGCCTGTCAAGGTCTCTGTGGATGGCACCCCTTCCCTCCAGTGTGTCAACTCCACTACACAGCTTGGTTTAATCAGCAAACTTGCTGAGGGTGCACTTGATCCCACTTGTCCATGTCACCAACAGAGACATTAAACAGGGACAGTCCTCCAGTACCAGTGTCTGAGGAGCGCCACTCATCACTGGTCTCCACTTCGATATATGTATCATATATTTAATTCTGATTTCTAGGTGGAACCAATACTCAAACAGAAAAACAATAGACAGGCTGCGTGCTCCACTGTCACGTCTTACGCACTTTGCTGCTTTCCTTTGTTTGTAGAGCCCTGATTAAAAAAAGGGGGATGTTTGCCAGACAACCCTCTTTAATTGTCCTTTTTCAGTCAGTTCACATTTACACTGATGTGAATCACATGAGGAACACTACTGGCCAGTATGGCAATCAGTGAGAAACTACTTCTAGTTGGATGTAGTAGGTGTTGTGGCGTGAAAATAAGGAATGTTAAAAACCACTGCCAAAAATGCTGTACTTATTATTTGAACGCATCAAACATGCTGGAAATTAAAACCTGAAAATAATTAATAATTTACAACTTTAATAAGGTAATAAACAGATAATTCATAGTCCCATTACAAAGTGGCAGGAAACCCTCTTTAGTACAGGGGTGCTTTTTAGACACCTAGCAGCAATCTAGTGCCACTTGTGATCCCTCAGGTGCCTGGTGGGACCCATTGACATGGGTCTGATGGAGGGACCAGAGAACATACGTCTCATGTTTGGAGCAGCTGCTGGGGCCAAGCAGTCCACTATTTGGTAGCACAATGTGCGTGTTCCGGGAACTTAAAGCGGGGTTCTCCTTGGTACACCGAGACGCATGCGACCTTACATGCCCTTTGTGGAAAAGAGTTGCATAAGTAGGGTCAGAGGCAAACACTCAGTAATGCCTCTTAACTTCTCAGGTTGGGCTTTCTGGTTTCTTTGTTGTGGAGGTTGTGGGGTTTTATTTTATTTTACTTTGGTTTTCTGCTTTCAACTGCTCCTGAGCTCGTTTCCTTATACTTGACCTGTTAGTGAGTCTGCATGCTGAGCAGGCTGCAGATGAAACAAATTTTGTCATCAGGTTATAGAGCACGGCAGAACTTGCCAAACGGATCAATTTACTCCATAAATGTAATAATTTTAAAAACATGCACAACCAGCATATGCTCTTGTGTGATCAAATGCCTGTTGAAAACCCACACTGCACTGGGGGGTTTGGGGTGATACTGATGTCATATGAGCTGACAAAATCATTAATCACAGGGGTACTCTTAGCACAGCAGGCAGGTGTCCTGTGATCAAATCCAGCTCCTAGGAAACATATTGATCCTAGGTATTGCAGGTCTGCTACACACAGTTCAACCAGATTCTTAAATATAAATACAGTTTACCGCTTCTCGCTTCACCAAGTGCTGCACCTTCTTTTAAGACTTGCCATCTTCCAAGCTTTGCCATCAAGCGCAACTCATCACTTCATGAGTTGATTCACTGTCACGCAGTTGTGAGAAAAACAAGGCAACGGTATAAAACTGCACCAAAGCAGTCCATTGCTTTTTGGTTTATTAATGTGAATTACCAGAAGCAACAACCAAACACAACAACTGTTGCCTTCCGAACTTTTGCTGCTACTGTTGCCAACACAGCCACCCTCTCCATTTGTCCCGTTTGGGACTTGACCAAGGTACTGTCACGAACATGGCATCAGGGCCTTGTTTCCTAGCCCCAGGTTGTGGCTACCTCATGGAGCAGGAATAAGATACACTACCTCCTGTGCCACTCCACTGGGGGCACCGTCTTGAGAAACAGCATCTCTCCATCTACCCATCTGGAGCTCCTTACTGGAGTCCAGCACAGGGATTAAGGGACTGGAGCATCTTTCATATGAAGAAAGACTGACAGAGCCGGGGCTGTTCAGCCTGGAGAAGAGGTCTGTATAATACCAGATGGGAGGGAATGAAGAAGGAGCCAGGCTCTCCTCAGCCTTATACACTGACTGGACAAGAGACAATCACCATGAATCAAAATACATTAAATCCCATCTGAACACCAGAAAACACTTTTTAATGAGAGGGTGGTCAAACACTGGGACAGGTTGCCCAGAGAGGCTGTAAAGTCTCCATCTTTGGGGATATTCAAAACCTGACTGGACATGGTCCTGGGCAACCTGCACAGCTGACCCTGCTTGAGCAGGGGGATGGACTTAGGAGCTCAAGAGGTGCCTGCCAACCTTAACCATTCTGTGGGACTCACTAACCCATGCTGCCGTCTCCTTGGCGCGTTCAGACATCTCTTATACTTGACACACCATAAACAGATTCTTCAATTCAAGCTCATTCATGTCTTGAACTCATTTCATGAGCCTCTGAACAACCAGCTGTCTCATACACAGTTTGATGCACGGCATAAGGCAGGTAAAAGCAGCTGCTTTGGTAGTTGATACTGACAATGTATTTTCAGTGATCAGCTGCGTAAGAGTATCTTGATGAAAATACACACACATACGTTGAGGAATTCCAAAAAACAGCTCATCCTATCTAACTTCTGATCTCAGCATGAAATGCACTATGTGAATATTAATTAACTGATGATCAGAATATTTACCTGCCCTACACTACCACATTGGACACCAATTCTTTGCACGTCAATAAAACTGTCTACCACATTGTTTTCTTGCCAACTTCAGAAGATGCGTTGCTGCTATTGAGGTAAAAGGACGAACGAACCACAAAATGAATGATGAGCGTGTCAGTGATGACCACTGCCTCCTGTCAATTACTGTCAGGCACCACTGCCTTCATACACACTGCCTTCATATATATCATTAGAATTAAACTCTACTGCCAGATATTTAAGCATTAAAATTATTGTCATTTGTGCAAAAAAATGACTGGAAAAGTAGTTATTGATTATCAGAATGATTAAAAAGGCAGTTTCCATAAAACACATACCTTCAAGAGGGAAAGTGTATAGTAACTCCAGAGTATTTTTTCAGTGTAAAACATTTTGCATTACATTCCTCCCTACATTTTATTTCTTCTCTTTTTTATATCTCAAATAGCATTTACTTGCCAAAGGAAGCTAAATGCAAGTCTTGAAGTCAATACCTGTTTGGTGTACAGCCCTATCAGCAGCTTGCCAGTTGTCTTCACTTTCAAGTAAATCTCATGAGACAACAATTCCATGAAATTTTCAAATATAATGGGAAATTTCCCAGTGTTTGTATAACCTCTCTTGGGTGTGGTGGGTCTTCAATATTACAGTTAGATCTTTGAGATACTGACCTCTACATGTACATTGCCATATACAGTGAAGTTAATATGGTAATGAGTTACAACAATGTATAACTTTTTTAGGTTTCATTTTACAGTAATCCCTAGAGGAGCCGACAGAATGGCCACTCCACTATTGTACACAGGATATATACCTCTCCAAATAGAAAAGACACCAGCTCAGAAGAACATACACTCTAAACAGACAAGAGGGACTGCAGGATGAGAGAGGCATGCAGAGATGAAACAGCACATTCATTTTCTCACAGCATCTCAGAAAGGAATAGATGCCAGGCACCCAAGCCTAGGCCAGTGCCCTGTTGAGTAAGCTGTACTACCTCCTAACAGTAAAGTTGGAAATGCCTTAATAAGGGATATTTTTCTCAAGATTTCAAAAAGTTTACAAAGGTAAACCAAAGGCTTTTTGCAAGGTAACGCGTGTATCGCTTGCATCTTCCAAGTGCCTACATGTTCGAGCTTCATCTCCCTGTCAAGACAAATCTGCATACTATCAAAGGTACTGCTTGTAGTACGATATCAGCGCAAACACCTGATCTAAAACTTTATTTCTGCAGTGATTTTTCTGGATACAAAAGACAGATTCCTGCCCTGGCCCTGGCCCCTGCCCCGCCGCGCCCCCCCCCCCATCACTTTTGTTTCCTGCTTTTTCCTCAGGAAACAAGAAAAAGTCTTTTAATTCATTATCAAGTTTATTGCAGTCTTGGACTTTTTAATACCAATGACACTATGCAGGAATGCACTACAAAACTGCAATGCCTTGGAAATAAAAAGACTTGATGAAATATATGTCCTTTTCCTTTACGACTACTTAGAAATAGGAAAAAAGAGGCAAAGGGACACATCACAGTCTTTACGCAGTTAAAAACTGCTGTGTACCATGAAAGTATAAATACTGATGATAAAAGCATTCTCCTCCTCACACCAGAGTGCTAACTCAGCTTTGTACTCCTACACACCCTATGAAATGGGGGTGTGGGGTTACACATACATCCATACACTAACAGAATCAACAGCCTCTCACTTCTCATAGCTGGAGCATCGTTGCCCTAAATGTTTTGAAAGGTCAAAACTGCAGGGCAGACGTGCGGAGACGCATGATTTTTCCTTCAAAGGATATGTGTCAAAGAGCTACCAAAGAGAAAAACAGATAAAAGTTAAGAAAAGGAACATATTCTCTTATTCTGTTTTTTATTTTCATTTTGTGTCTTTCTAAACCCCAGCAAAGTCACAAATGCGAAGTGGTCAGGGAGTCAATCTGCTGCAATGGCAGTTCTCTTTGGGCTGGGCTGGCTGGAAGGCTCCCCTCCGTGCCACAGCACCCCTGTTGCTGCAAGCCCTGTGGCGTGCTTGCCTGCCTGTGCTAGGTGCTGCACAGGCGTTTTGTCAGCTGCCCTCACTTAACTGCAGTCTTCATACTACTACTGTCACGAAAACCCAACTACTGCAGACATGCGTTGCATGTATTTTGGCACACACATTAACCTCTTCTGTGGGATAACCTGTAGTTGATAGCTGGCTTTAATGCCAATTATTTCATTATCCATTTTTCATGTAAGCAGAGGCAATGGAGAATGCTAATGGTGTTTAGTGGGCCGCTGACAGCATTAGTTCTCCTGTCATTTAGTCTCAAATGATGAAATTACAGACTAAGTTGCTTGAGTTTCATGGCTACAGACACTGAAATAGTTTCCAGTACAGAGCTTATAAATTTACACCAGAAGCCCTGCTGTTTCACCTCCTGAGTCATTCTCTCAAAAGTCTTTAAAATTCATGATTCAAACAACAAGGCAGAGGGAAAAGCTTTCAGTCGGTTGTTTCAGTGGCTAATTATATGAGACTACAGTGTAATAGAGACAGTATGAAGTGTGCATTATTTCTTGTTTTGCTTAATGCATTTGAGAATTAATCCTCTGGATACACTAAACAGACTAAATTACAGCTCAGGATTATCACAGTTACTTTTGCAATGCATTAACCTTTCACTCATTGCAGCAGAGGACTGGTGACAGCTGGGGATTCAACCTAAACTCAAATGAAATTCTGAGAAATGAGGTCTCAGGGAAGGAAGCAGTTCTACTCTACAGAGCACAGGTTGACCAGACTCTAAAATAATACCCTAAACAGCCCTTGACTGGAGAAGAAAAAAACCCAAACTGATGAAGCTTTAACAGTGAAAGGCACTGGAAGCATTTCCTCCACTTATCTTCTCTGTGTCTTAAATCAGCAAGGCTCTTTTTTGGGAAAAAAAAAAAAAAAAGAAAAGAAAAGAAAAAGAAAAGAAAAAAAAGAAAATGGTGAGTCTTGCTAGCTGGTGCTGCCCAAACATGACCCCACACTTGCAAGCTGGCCACCTGCTATGGAGAGATCCTCCACAAACTCACTAATCCTATTTTTGAACCTATTCACACCTCTGCCTGCCACAGCCCCCTGTGGCAATGCATGGAGTGCCTGAGCATTTCATGTGGGCACCCTACAGTTGTCGCTTTGTGAGCTGTAGTAGTAGCACCCTGCCTTTCCCCCTTCACCTTCTTTGTACCATTGATGGCTTAATACACTTTTATCACACCCTAACTCAGCAGCTTTTTCCCAAGCTGAAGAGTACTCCTCATACAGAAACTTTCGTATCTCTGAGAAGGCAGGCTGCTGGTAAAAATTCTTCTTCCTTTTTCTAATGGTATTTCAATGTTCCTGGGATGAGAAGCCCAGCGCTGCCTGCAAATGCCAGCGTGTGAATGCAGTAGTGACATGACTGTAGCGTACTACAACACATTACCTATGGATGCCTTCTGTTTCTTCTCTCTTCTGTCCCCAGCTGCACAAAATACTGTGGGTTTTACCATCCCTGGACACTGAATTGACAATTTCAGACAACTACCCACAGTGATTCCCAATCATTCTTCCTGAAAATAACTTATGGGGATCCTGTTGTTGTGTATGCATAGCACCTATACTGCATTACCCTGCATTTATTGACACAAAAATGTCACTGGTTGCTGTATTGCTTAAGCATTTTCTACTATAAGATTACTGTCACATTTTCACAGTCAGCATCAGTTTTGATATGAAACATTTGAAGTAGTCATCAGCAAACTTTGCCAACTTGCTATCCTTGCTATTTACTCCCTTTGCAGCTAACAGAGTTTTCTGAACATCCAAAGTGCCAAAAAAAAAAGGTGGCTGGGCAGCCTAATAAAGCCTTTCTCCATTATGAAGACTGACAATTTATTTCTCCCTTCTTTTAATCAGGTATTACTCTGCAAGAGGAAAATACCTCTTATCTCACAGTAGCTTATTTCTCTAAAGGTCTTTGATCAGGAGCTTTTGAAGACTCAACTGTACTTTGCTGAACAGACCCAGTTACAAAGATGGTTACAAATGCCTCTGAAAAATCCCTGCTAGATCGGTGAGGCCTGTCTTCTTTCTTCAAAAGCTACACAGCCTCTTCCATTACTTTTGTATTTTCTGTCTTTGCAGCCCTTCTTTTGGCTCTGTGACCACCACATCCCTATTTAGGGAATTTCCTACTTAGGGCATTTCAATTGAAAAGGCTTATATAGCCGTATTAGATGTCTGTATAGGTATGTACATCATAGAATCACAGAATCTAAATTCTGTATATTTTAATATCATTTAATTTGTACATTCTTTAAAATGAAGTATATGGCTACATATATTAAGCAAAGACAACAAAGCTGATAGTTTTAAAATTGGTTGTTGGATTTATAAATCCTTTACATATTGCATTCTCTTTTAAATGCTGTGTATGAGGGATGAAAGTCATTGCCAAATTGGCAATTTCTCTAATTTAGAATTCTTTCTCATGTGTTTGTTTATGCCTCAGCTCAGCAAGGCAGTTAAAGTTTAAGCATGTGATTTATTTTAATGCTATTAAGCTTTAAATGTCACACATGAGGGTCAAGTGAAGACTGGGACCCAGGTAAACCATCTTTCCTAATCAAATGCATTTCTGTATGTCTTTGTACTCTCTGTATAACTGCAGCATGTAGCTGATGTTATAAAGCTGCTTATAAACCCAAAGTATTGAAGCATTTTCTTCAACATCCCCTGCTAGCCAAAGAGCTTCCTGGCAGTGCCCAGGTGTAGACCCTTGCTCTACCCTGTGCCAACAGCTTCCAAACCACCCCAGAAATTCAGTGGAAACAGGCACCCCTGGATCGTTTGAACATCAGATGTGGGGAGTGGGAACTGTAAAAATGACTCACATTATTGGGGTTTTGAGCAGCATTTCTGTTTGCAGGAACTGTTTGCATTCATTTACATTTTCAATCTGTTCAAGAAGCTTCCTTGTATTTTACAATAAGTGGAGGTATTTCCTACGCCAAACTTGCAATCCAGTTTAATGCAAGCCTTTAGGTTTGCTTTCCCAGAGGACACTGGAGATAGACAGAAAACATGCAGGTTTCCACTGAAGTTCCCTTCGAGCCCTAACCTCCCGTCCTAGATAAAATCACAGTGGGATGTTTAATGGCAAAATTCCTGCAGGGCCCTCCATAGTAAGTAGCTGACTCCTAGAAATGCCAATATTCATAGGACCCAACTAGGCAGAGCTCACTTCTGCCCAAATGTGAACAAAGCCTGTTAATGACCATGCTGGTGTTTAACTAGTTGTCTATTTTATATCACATTAACAGCAACTGTATTTATACAACCACATTGACAGGATGAGCAATGGTGTTTACTGTCTCTTTACTGTCATACCCCATTGAGACTACCAAACTCTTCAAGGTCATGGTGGATTTTAGATGTAAGACCATTATAAAAGGCTGGAAGAATACTATGGCTATGAGCTACAACAACAAAATATCCTTCAAAATACCTGTGGTTACTTTGATTAATGCATACTTGAGTTTTAAACAAATATAAGTTATTTCTTAATAGATGTTAGATGCTCCAGATACTGGTGGTGCAATACCTCTTTCATTTGATCTACAAACTAGTAGATTTAGCTAGTTCATTATTAATAGAAAATCCGAGAGGTACTTGAAACAAAGTTCAGATCTGATCCTATTGCAAGGTTCAGGGCTGTTCAGATCTGGGAGCTTTGAGTAATTTCTGAACCAAAGCTGTAGTAATCATCCCCATTCTGGTTTACAGATCGCATTGTCCTACAGGCTGTGAACACAAAGTAGCAGGAAGGAAAATAAACAAGGCTAACGATTCCATGTTCTTAAGCAATAAATGGTATTTTTGTCAACAAAGCTGCAAAGAAAAAACATATTTTTTTAAAAAAAACCTTAAAATTAGGGTACAGTGAAGACACCTGCTGCAACACTGTTGTCCATAATCTCAGATTTTTTCTGTTCTAATGTTTCATGAAATTACATGGGGCCCTATTTGGAAAAGAAAAGTGGTAATTAAAGGATTTCTGTCCTTTAAGGGAGGGAAGGACAGAAATTCCTCACACCTGCTCTGACTCTGTAGTGTATCTCTAACTGTATGTGGGCTACAGCTAATCCACACAGCAGAACTAATCCTAGAAGAAGACAGAGTAAATAAAGCAATGTCCCTAACTAGCATGATTCTTCCAATCTGTAAATTTGAGTTGCTGTGATAGCTGTTTTGCCACGGTCTAAACACAGCGAGTGACTTGTCAAAATGCAAAAATATTAAAGAGTGAAACAGAAGTGATATAAGCTTAGAAAGAACACTAAGAGAAGCTGACAACTGATTTTAAGTTGAAAGGTTAATCTGCTTGCTTTCAGTGACAGAGCCTCAGTCCTACCAGTAAGTGTAAACAGCATTTGCTTTAGAGACAGGCTTTCTGCATTCTCTGTATTACCATGCACTGAAGATGCTGTTTTCTTATGAATCTGAAGGGGGGTTGTGTTCATTCGAATTATATCTGTATGGGTGAAAGCCCCATTTAAAACATGGAAAGCAGACTGGTTGGGTGAAACTTTACAGAAGAAGAACAAGGCACCAGTGTGTCCAGCTGCCCTGAATTCCAAACTGTGAGTGTAGCTTTGAAAATCCTCCTCCAGGTGCCATCTGACTACCTCCACCACAACCATATTTTTGCACAAATCAAGGATCAGTATGTATTTTTCACCATTTGAAAATAAAAATGCCCGTCCCATTTTCAACTATATGCTCCTGTTGCTTAGTGCAGCTTTTGCAGAAATTTCACAAGCAGCTCCAAATGGCACAGTTTTACATATGATGCAACAAATGCAGATAATTTGATAACAGTGACCAGACTCTACACAATACAAAGTAAACAAACCTTGATGAGTTTAAACACTCCCTACCACCCTTCTGATACATTGTGCTCACGCTAAAATATACAGCAGTGTTTACAGCTGTATAAATTGGAGCCATTTCAATTTGGATTTAGTCAAAGAAATCAAGTGCAAGCACCCTCTTGCGAAGTTGTTAATGGTGCTACATTCAAACACTACCTATAGACTAATGCAAAAGGGAAAAAGAGCCAGTGATGATTGTTAGCAGCCTAGAGCAAGATTATTACCAAATGATTGTAATTATTTTAATATAGAGATGTTAAAATTGAATACATTCCTTCAAAAAAATCTTAATCCCTGCATTGCTACGCTTGCCTTTTGTAGGAAAAAGACACGCTTCCCAAATACAAGTTTTCATATCCAGAAGCCTATTTGACAGGTACTCAGGACATTAAATCCAGAATAGATGGATATAGAGCTCTATGCTCATCAACCTGCCTTCCTTTTGATTACTGTACTAATATACACTTCTCAAATCAAATAAAATGTTTCCTATACTGTCCATCACTAAATGAAGTCTGAGAATACAGATAAATTGTACAGCCTATCAAAAAGTTCAAAATACTCAGTTTTCATTGGAAGAGTAGATATGACCATTGGTTCCTTTCACAAATATGCACATACATATACATATACCAAACCATACATAATTCAAAACCTTGCAGGAGCTAAATGTGCACTTGCTAAACAGCATGCATGCAATAAACTCAGAGAACTGCAATGACTAGTCAGTCCAACTGGATTTAAAAGCCTTACCTAAAAATAAGATCTTAATGAAAAATTTTTACACTTTGGCCAATATTTATTATACTTTTAGATCCTCACTTTACTTTCACATGCTCACTTCAAAACTGACAGGCATTTGATAGCAAAAAAAAAAGAAAAAGCAGATTTTTCTCTCTTTAAGATCTATTGTTGCAAAATACTCCTGCATCATTATTGGTTGAATAGTTTCCATTCCCCACTCCCACAAGGACTGACACAGAGGGATTAAAACCAGCAAGTCTCATTAGTCCCGTGTAGCCCAACCTTAGCCTTAGCTAATATCAGATTCCTCAGAAGAGGTGAAAAAAAGCACCACCTTTTCAGAAATGCAGCCACTGAAATCAGAATGCATTGAATGAAGACGGGAAAATTTCCTCTGTCACATATTCTTTTCAGGGTCAAAAAATAGACAAGTGAGATTTTAAATAAGTAACTCATTCCAGGTAAGTACAGTGAAATTGTTCCCAGGCTGACACTCTGCCATCACATCCCACTGCTGCCAGCAGGGTCCACAGCTGTGACTCCAAAGGCAGCTCTGGATTTGGAAAAACACGGTGTAGCAGAGAAGGCAATAATAATTACTTCAATAATTAGATTCAGTCTTGTGCTGTGTATCGAGAACTTATCTGGAATTAGATGAGGCACCCAGGAGTGCCTTTACAGCTAGCTATTTTAGTGAATGGAGCAGCCAAATATCCTCTTCTTGAAACAGTGGAAGAGCAATCACACTTTTTCCTGTCTCGATGAATTTAAAATGCACTGAAAATCAAAAAGAAAAAGAGAATGACCGGAGAAAAAAAGCAAAAGGGACGGAATAACACTATCCACCATGGGGACACGTATTCAATACTGCCCAATTTTTTGCTGCAGAAAGGATGCTCTATACCTAAAAAAGGGAGGCAGATTTTTTGTCCAGGTAAGCGCTAAGGAGAGCTGAGAGAGGAGCCCCTGACCTGCACAGCTTGAGGAAGTGAAGCTGAGACACGGCTGGTTGGGTAAGACCGACACAAGACAGAGGTGACACAGCAATCCTGCCCGTTTCCACAGAGGCAGAAGAATTGGCTTGGCAGGCAGGAGCTCACACACCTCTTAAATTATTACAGGACTGTTTCTTAGCACTCTCATAGCTCAGTCCCCAGGGACCATGCACAGTCCCTTCCCTCTTGCTCTCTAATTAGAAACATAAAGTCATTATTTGAGCCAAGGGATAGTGAAATGAAATTGTCACTAGTTTGAGTATACCAAGTGAAAAAGTTTTTAAAGATACCAAGACAACGTTCCCAAAAACACCGCACCATGTCTCAAAATCATTTTACCATTAAAAAGTGGAGGGATGTATAGAGTGGGCAACTACAGGGGTCTGAGGTTATTTGGTATTTCCATTATAGACCAAAACAATGGAGGAGAGACTTCCTCAGCCAAGAGATGTCACTAACCCAGGACATACAGCAGGGACACTGAGAACACAATAAGAATTTGTTAAGTGATCTTCACTAACGAGATACTTGAAAAAAATCCCCAAGATGATCATCAGTAGGGCTAAGTATAAACTTACACCAAGAAAGGAAAAACTGAACTTCAGAGAAAAACCTGCTCCAAGAGGAAAGAAATAACCCTGTCTCTGGGTTTATAACAGAAAGAAAAGAGAGCTAATGCACTTAATTTGCAGCAGGAAAGACGTAGGTTAGATACTAGAAAAACCTCCCTAAGTACTCAGAATAACACTGGGACAGACCGGCTGGTCTATAATGTTTCCATTATAGTAAGTCTTCAAGGACAGCACAAACAAACGTGAAAGAAATGACACAGGCACTGGCTAGACCATGTTGGAACCGAGGATGTTTAGAGGCTCTCTAGAGACCTTCTTGCCAGCTCTGTGGTTCTTTGAAATCTCGTCTGTTTGTATGCATTTCTGAAATAGCTCCTTAACAGACTACAGATCTTCTTTCTCTGGCGCTTGACGACCCATGGTTACAGCCAAGTTCAGCCTGTGAGGCAAAGGGAAATTCAGGATCGCTATTGCAAGTGATCCTTGCATGCACACATTAAACTAGGCATCGAACTTTTGGAGTAATCTTGTGGCATTTTACAAACAGTCTAGAAGTAAGTAATTTACATCAGAAAAATGTCCTGCTCCTAAATATTTCACATGAACAGCAATGTGTGTGTGCATGTGTAAAATACTGCTAAAAGTCCTTTCTCTAGAAATTTCCCATTTCGGGAGTACAAGGCGTAAAGAATTTTCAGAAAATCACTTCTGTGACTCCACCGGTGCTAAGTTTGGGTTTCATTTCTTCATGTCTGCTCAGAGATGGGCAACCAAGCACTGAGGTTTCTCGGACTGCTCCCAGCACCTTCCACTGTCCTTTGGTTGTTGTTGCCGTGGGTTTGGATTTGGGGAGGGGGAGAAGCAGGCAAGCAATCCAGACAACTCTTTTTTAGTTAAAACCACTTAACTTTAGGATTCTCCACAACAACCTCTGTCCTCAGATAATTTTAGTTTTTCTGTCTCATATCTCTAATTAACTTTTGTAAGTTGCTTCAATAGCTCCCAGCTGGTGAGGTGTTTGTATGTTACACATCCCTGAGGGAATCTGGGATAGCTATAAAATGCCGATAGTCTGAATTCTTAATGTCTCCGCTTGTAGGGATGGAGAATCTACCTTTTGAAAAACCAGGCTGCTCTACTTCTTTCCCCTGCACAATGCCACATTAATGATTTTAAATTTATTCCAATTTTAAAATCCAATAACATTTTCAAACACATGGATGATCCCAACCAACAACAGATGGATAATTAAGCTCACTGACAACAAACTTGCTCTCTTCTTAGTAGCAGATGAAATTGTACATTTTTAGGACTAATCCACAACCCCTCAGGAGCCTGGAGACAAGAGTCTGAAAATCCCTGCTTTCAGCTATTTCTTTAACTTTCTTTAAAAACAGCAGCGACAACTGCACAAATTCTGTGTCCCAGAAGGTCACTGCTCAGGTTAAATATAGTTAATAGAACTGAACTGTTTTAAAATCCAGTTTAGCCAGCTAAGCAACAGGAAAACTGCCCATTTTCTTTGGTGGATTTCCAAGCCCTACATGGTGATTGAGACAGCACTCTGTCACAGGCACTGCAAACAGTCAAGAGCTGTGGACAGGCTGGCCCTGATGGATAGTAATTCCTAGTTCAGTTTTCTGGCTCCTTGGATGGAGAATTTGAATAAACTGCTGCTCACGTTGAGGTGCATGCTTTGTCCTTGCAGACAGATTTGTTTACATGTCCCTAAATATATATCTGTAGAAAGCTTTTTCCACATACATTGCTATTTTCTTTACATGCATCCACAACATTTGATCAGGTAAAGCTGCCCTTGTGCTAAATTAATGCAACGTCTGATGATTTCAGCAGAAGATGGCCCAGCTTAATTGGGAAGGTACTGAAGACTCCTCTTTATTGCACCTTACAGACAAAAAGTAGCTCCTCAGCATCCCTCAGGTAACTTTATCATTAGAGAAACTGAGGAAATATGAATTGTTCAGTGAGGATAGCAGCTGGCATCATAGCCACAACAGTCACCCTGCAGTTCCTCTATTGCTTTTCTGTGCAGCCCATGACTCTTTCTTGAGGATTTGGCACTACAAAATACAAATGTATATTTGGTTTCCTTCACAGTTAGGTGTTTTTCTGTGGTCATGGCTGAACTGACTGGAATTATTGCATGAAAACACATATAATGTCACTGGGAAAAGAAGTATCTGGGGAAAAAAACTGGTGAAAAGAGACTGCCACTGAAACAATTTTGAACTTGCTCCTTTGAGGAAGATGTTTCCGTAAATAATTTCTGAGCTTTGTATTTGTTCAGCTAGGTCTACTATCAAAAGCATTCTTCAGAAACCTCAGACATTTACACCTAAAATGTCACCTGCAAATGAAAGCTTGATGTGTTTGCTGCTTAAAGGAAGGGGCAAGTTTTCTGAGCAATATCTAAAGCTCTGTCACTAAAAAGCTTTCCAATCCTGGATCAAAACCATACTTGGTTCAAACCTCCAGTGTGCCCTGCGCAGTTAAGCTGTTTTTACAGCCTCCTTTCCATGTAAAACTTATAGATTGCTTGGGAAAAAGTGCTGTGGAAGTGCTATATTATTCACTATATTGCCTTTAATGAGTAATGAAAAAGTAGTAAGAAAGTAATTGCTGTGGTTTAAAAGTAACTCAGGTTTCTGGCTGGCAGCAGTGGGTGTGAAGGGAACAAGTACTACTTATGGTATAGGAAGATGAAATCGAGGATCATTTAAGTAAATGGGCCAAATACAAATTAACAGTAGTGGATGGGCTGCATGAGTGAGCTGGCCAATGTTACTCAGAGGTTGCTTTCCATCATCTCAGAAAAGCTGTGGCCATCAGGGGAAGTCCACAGTGAGTGAAAAAAGGCAAATGCTGTGCCCATTGTAAAATAAAAAGCAGCAGGATCCAGAAAACTGTAAGGCAGACAAACTAACCTCAGTCCCCAGGAAAATTATGGACTGGAGGGGTGGAATAAAAGTAGGTGGAAAACCGTTCGGAGTGTTGGGCTCAAAGGGCAACCATCAACAGCTAGATGTCTATGCCAGCTGGGGGGTCAATGCCAGGCCAGCACTCTTTGCATCTTCAGCAATGACCCAGATGACAGAGATGGCCCATATCTTCATTACATTTGTGGAAGGAGCAGTTGTGGATGCTGGAAGGCAAAGATGCTGGAGCTCAAAATCTAGGACTGGCCTGACAAGGACATCAGAAAATTTCAGCAAAGGCAAAACCAAAGTCCAGTACTGGAACTGGACAGTCCACTGCAGCAGTATGGGCTGGAGGTGCACTGGCAGGGTAGCAGCTCTAAGAACAGGTCCTGAAGGCCCTTCTGGGCAAGAGACACCAGTAAGACCTTGTGGCAATGAAGGTGAAGTATGGGCTACATTAACAACAGGTAGCCAGCAGGTCCAAGGATGCGATTTTTTCTAAATCTTGCACCTTCTTTTGGGACTCCAGTTCAAGAAAGGTGTAAACGAAGTGGACAGAGTAGACTCACACTAACATAATCACCCTGGACAGATGATCAGCTTGTTCTCATCGTTCTTCATCATTCCAATAGCAATTACATCAGCTGTGTTTTGTTGTAGTTTTAAACTCGATTCCAAACCACCAATGGAAACTCTGACTAGTTGAGGATGTACCAAGCCCTAAAGAATCCTATTAGAAACAGTCATCGTATGACTTCATATAGGAAACTACTTGGAGAGCTGCAAGCCAGATCTTAATTTGTTTAACCTGTGTCCCTCCCATCAAGAGCAGTTTATGCGTGGTCTTCCTGGAATGCTACTGAATGGTTTATTTTTTATTCAGTTTTTAATACTGATGCCATTACAGTTTGTTTTCCAGGAATTAAATCCAATATATTTCAGCTGTTGTTTCTGATTGTTCTGGATTATTACACAGTTGGTGAGAAATCTCCCAACTTTTCTGCACCCATGAATGTGTCTTATTTTTCATACAAATTCAAAAATGTAAAAAAAAAAAAAAAAAAAAAATTGGAAAGAATCACATTTAACTTTCACACTTTTCCATTGGCAAACACTTTCCACTTCCAACTTCCTTACACAAATTAAACTCTTTTATTTTTTTTTCTATTTACTTCATTATTTGCATGAGCTTCAGTGAAGTCGGGGACAGTTCTAGGAATGAGGCTTAACTAACTTGTACTTCCAAACTGCATATTTAACATGTTAACACTGAGCTCTGTGTATTAATGTAGGACACTTGGTTTTTTAGGATCAACAAATGGCAAATGCTTCCATATGAAAAAGAATATTCCCACCCACAGAAACAAAATTCAGCTTTCCTACACAGCAAACAATAGAGAATTAGTATTCCTCTCAGAGGCACAGCCAGAATAAAAACAACCACACCCCAAATCAAAATAAGATTCCCAGTTAGATATTTTCAGTGTTTCTTTTCTGAGACAGAACATATTCTCCTACTAACAAGATGAGTGACAGGAGCAATTTTATTGATGATTTTTTACATGTTTAGGATTTTTGTGTGCTTACAGAAGGAACCTATTTAATAACAGTGTCTTTTACACCAACCTACTTTGTAATGTTTTGAAGAGTAAGCATCCAAAAGGAAAAAATTCAACCTTACTGATATTCACAGAATGAACAGTGACAAAATATCTTTAAGGGAAAGAAATCCACTAGCCAAAAAGTGCAAGAACCATTAGAATTTATGATTTTATTTTAAACACCTTAATTTAAGTTTTCATTACTAGATTAATAAGCTTATTTAGTATTAGTGCAGTGTTGAATGCACTGCAACAATTTTACTTCTTCTAGGATTCAAATAGCCAATCAGAATGTCAGTGCATCAAACTAATTATAATATTCATACAAGATTATTCTAAATCTGCCTTGCCTCAGCTTTTTGAAAGATAAATTTAAGTGCTATGTAGTATCAGCTGCTTAATCCATGTGCTGTGATTCTTAGCTTGTGACCACCAAGAAAATATTGTCAAATAAACTGCATGAGATACTGAAGAAAAGAGAAGAACTAGGAATACAATAAGAAATTCAAGCTGCTCAGCAATGTATGATAGTGTTTTGCAAATATTTTTGGTTTCACAGTTCAAATTTCCTCTGGGATTGGCAAGTTAACAATAGTTCTATTTCTTTTAATTGTCATTAGGATTATCTAAATGTTGTACAAACCAAAGACATGAGCTTTTGATAGTCAAAAAGCTAGTCTGTTTGAAATGGGTGAGTCTTAAATGGGGAAGGAGGCATTTCATTACGGCAAATGCTTGTAATATTTACTGGCAGATTCACAGATGTTTTAAGGCCAGCAAGATCCATTACCATCTAATCACACCTTCTGAATAACACATGGCAAAAACCCCTCACCTTGTATCTACTGCATATTGCCCAGCCCTCCTGCTTGAATTACCCTTTACTTTTTGGAGGACACCCAAGTGCTGTTTTACACATTCAAAATTATGGAGAATCCACCAAGTCTGCAAGGCGTTTCAGTAGCTCACTAACCTTATTGGAAGAAGGTGTTTGCTTTCTTCCACTTTGCATTTGTTTAGACTCAGGCAGACTGAATTGTTAATGGACTATTTTTTAAAACAAGGAGAAATGTGCTGTAATTAGACAAATCTCTTCCCAGCCTAATATGTATGCTGCAGTTGAGTCATCACTTAACACAGTTTTGCAAAAATGGAGAGAGTTTTAACATCTCCCATTCCTCACTGTAAGGTATGATGATTTCTAGACTTTCAAGTCTTCCTGCAGTTCTTTTGTGATCTTGCGCTCACTAAAATGTCAGTAATATTGAGTGAAGTAAAACACTTAGTACTTACTACCTGCTAGTAACTGCAGCATTTGTTCTTGATTGTGTCAGCCTTTCTCTTCTTACCATGTCTATCAGTCTTTTAAAAAATTACTCTTAAAACATACTGCCAAAGAGTGGGTGCCCATAGATAAGGTAGACTTCAGCAAGTTCATTCAGAAGCAGTCTTCATTTTTATCAAAATAAAGTGGATGAGCAGTTTTGAGGTATTTGCTACAGTCATGAATTATTATGCCCCAAAGATAACACATTCTTTTTGCCTTGGCAAAACCACCCTGTGCCCTCGCGTTAGACATGTATGTGTCCTAATGAGAATTATATTACAGAAGCCCTCTTAAAGCTACCAGTAAAATTTGCATTCAGGCACTGTGTCTAATCACCCAACTCCATCCCTCTCTCCAACAGTACTATCCTAGCTCAATATTTGCATGATCTGTGTCTAGTCTAAATGAAATAAAAAAAATTGCAGTTCTGGTGCTTCCTGTTGATTAGAAGTAGCCCCATACTCCAATATGCCAAAACAAGACTCCAGCCCAAGTAGAGCAAAGTAAAGTATGTAAAGTATGGTCAAACTTGTCTGGTAGTCAAATAGCACAAATAATAAGAAAACATAATTTACAGACTACTCCTTTCATTAAATTATTAGTCTCAAAGACTTTAACAACTTTATTAACAACAAAAGAGTTAATATGAAAGGCTAATAAAAGATATTATGTTAAACTATGAGCCTTTTAAGGCATCTACCTTTATAAAAAGTTGTAGCATATTAAATTTATTTAATTACTCTAGAATAATTTCCAGTTTCAAAAGCCTATTTTTATGGAACAATGATAAATTGGTGCATAGATGAATTATTTTACAGATTAATACACACAGTTCTTTCTGCAATCAAGATTTTAAATGTTTCTAATAGCTGTAGCACTTAAAGCAGGTTCTCTAAGTGCTAAGCAATTATAATTGTTCTCTTAGCATACTGGTTTAATTTAATACCTCCCAAGTTGCAGAAAATTTGACTTCTGCAGTGGAACACACTCATTCACTATATTTACTTTAGAATGATGAGATATTTACAAGGAAAGGAATTACTTGGAAAAAGCAATACAATACAAATCCTAATTATCACACAACAGTGCTGGTATTATCTCAGATCTACTGAGATCAAGACTCAGGCAAGATATAGGTGTATACCCCTAAGGTCCTTACACCTCATGTCCACAAAAAACATAAATCAGCCCCGTATTGGCTAGTGCTGGCAGTGTGCTTCAACAGATGTTCACAGCAGTGAGAACTCAGCAAGTACAAAAATGTAGCACCTCTGGAGTAACTAAAGTTATCCAAGTACTTATAACACGATCTATAAAGCTAGTTCTGTCAGTAGTGTTCAGAAGTTTTGTCCAACTTTCTGCTCCATGGGTGAGCAGGAGACATTTCACTTGTGTTAGTCAAATAACTAAGGCTCTCCACATGATACCACACACTAATTGTCTCAATCACAAATGACACAAATGTGACATATTAAAGTGAGGAAATTAAAATTAATGTCTATTTTTAAGGAAAACTTTTTCTCCCTCCCATATCTTGTAGGAAGGTCTTTGTCAAGTGCAATATCCCTTACCTGTGTGCAATCAAGGCAAAGCCTTTTCAGCTTCGGCCTGTGAAGTCCTAAACCATGTGAATCTGATTTTTCCTCTTTTTCTTTACAGTTTTTATTCTTTTGGCAATAAAAAGAATCTTAGGAACTGGATCCAAAGAGTCTGCCCAAGCCTGTGGACAGTATAAAACAGGTACGCTGAGATGCAATGCCTCATGTATCACAGTGGAGTATCACTTCCAAACAGATGACCCACTTATGGGAAATAAAGAGTTTTTATCCAATTCTTCATGCCCAGGTGGCAACCTCAAGTCAGGGAGTTGTCCCATTCCACCACTTGCTCAAAAATGCCCCTGGCTGACACCGAGAATAGGACCAGGCTTGGCTCAAGCATGCTGGCAGGCTCATACTGGAGTTTGGTGCTACAAGGGATGATGGGGACAGAGGGATGAGGGGGCAGCATGCTCTGGAAAAGGGGTGGAACTGAAGGATTTAACTTCTTATGTAATAAGAAAGGAAATCATGCATGTCAAAACCTGGTGTCTAAGGCCAAAATACATTATATTTTAGAGGAAGGTAATAAAGAAGCACTATGAAAATATAAAAATGAGAGAAATGATATATGATAGTATTTGTTTGCCACCTCTGAGAAAATGACTTAATAGATTGGGTTAGCAATGAATTTTTGATTTCTGAAGAAACATTAAAGTTAGATGAACTACTGGTTTATGAGTTTCTCAAAGAATAATTCCTCCTCCTGTCTAATGTAACAAAAAAGCAAGACACCATCACTGCGGAGACAGAGAGACACAACCAACCATCAAGGTTCAGAGTGACATTGTAAAAAGGAGTTTCACCTTTAGGTCACTGGTTGAATTTTAAATAGAGTTGCCACATGCCTTTGGGGAGTTGTTTGATGTCCTGGGTCAGCTTGATCTCAAATACAGCTCAGTTCCTAACAGACGAATGTTCCCATCATAATCACTGCAGCAACAGATAACCTCCCTGATGAACACAGCAGAAAGGAGCATCCTTGAACCATCTCTCCTGGAAATACTGTCTCCAAGCAGCCTTCCCTCTGCAAAAATAGGACAGCACCTGTTTTCCTCTTCCCTAACATCTAAAGCTGAACTAATATTCACCAGATACCATAATACAAATATTATCACTTCATTTGCCTTTTTTACTTTCTGAAGGTTTGCAGGGAAGGCTGACTCAGCCCCGGTGCTATTACCTTAGGTACCAGTTTAAATCATGTTCAAAGCATCCTTGTGATCATCAGATACCTTGCTTTTTCAACAAAAATACCTGAGTGCTGGTATAGCAGGGCTTGCTTAATGTTTTTTTAACCCTTTCAGACACTGAAGAACCCTGTTGTGGAAAAGCATGCAAAGAAAGCAAACAAACCCAACCAACCTGTATTTGCAAATCTTGGCCAAACTTGACTAGAACTTACTGTTGAAAAGGAACAGCTTTATGTGCCAATGTTTATGTGCCCTAACTAAAAAAAAAATACATAATTGAACGCTTAAAAAGAAAGCTGAGGAAGATAATTGCATAATTAATAAAGGAGTAGTCTTACGACCAATGGTCACCTCACACTGTAAAACCACAGGATAAAATATGACACCACAAAAACCCCATTTCATTTGATTTATGCTTCATGAAAAAGCAAACCAAATGTTATACAAATATTTTCAGTAGCTGAAAACTGGCTATCACTAGAAAAACACAGCTACAGACATTCCTCACTGCTGGGCTGAACTGTTCTCAAAATAATCCAATGTAAAGGCCACTGATGAAAATATTTCTAATACTTGGCAATCACAAAGCACTAAACTGCTGTTTGGTGCAGATCACTTTGCTCGTGCTTTAGAGCTATTAGTTAAGCTTTAGTCAATGGTTCACAAAGCGCTCTGAACTCTCCTGGCCTCCCTCATCCTAAAATCTCAGAATAGTCACTGCTGTTTTCTCGCAGATATGTTTAAGTAACTACAAATAACATGTAATTGCATGCCCATTAAAAATAAACATACTGGAAATAGCAGAGAATAAGGAGCCTGAGACACTTCGCCTGTCTCAGGAGCAGCTATGAACAGCTCTGAAAACACACAAGCTGTTGCCCTCTGTGGACCTTTCAGACCGAAAGGAGCAGGAGGAACAGAATTTTAATAGCATCTAAAAAGGTGAATCCCAGAATCTATTTAACACTAAAAAGGAGAAAAATTCTAGAGAAATTATGTTAGAAACCATTCTTACTGTTCAAGAAGTAAACCCTATTTTCTCTCACTGTTGCAGAAACAAAGCCACCAAGTGTATTTTCAAGAAAATATTTAAATGAAATTGATGAAGTGTCAACACTTGACTGCTTTTTTAAATTGGACAAAATTATAAAAGCTGTTACAGTGTGTTCAATTTGTTCCAATGCTATTATATACCATAAGGGCTCATTCGAGCAGTGAGGATACTGGGGACAAGGCATGAAGATTACAAGATGTCTCAGACTTCTCCCTGGTATAACATGAAATACAATCTAAAGCAGCTGAAATTCTTTTAGTGGAGCTAATTCCTTCCCACTGGGGCTCAATGGGGAAAAAAAGAATCGCTGTTCCTTTACACTGCAAGAACACTTTGTTATTTGCTTAACGGGAAGTTAAATTAACCACAGCTTCAGACAGAAAAAACCCCACCATCAATTAATGTGCCAAATTTTTAATAGGAAAGCAGATCAGATTTATTTAAAAACTGAGGTCTCAGTTCTTGTGTATTTATGTTTTCCCAAGGTTGAGCTTACAGTTTATGATACTTTTCATAGTTTATGGCTTCTGAGGAGTTATGGGTGGCTAAGGGAGAGGGCTCCCATTTCTGTCTTGCTTCTTCTGACTGATACTTTACACATGTAGCCCAGGTGAATCAAGAGGACCATGGCAAGCTGTTGCTGTTTATGTTCCAGGTGCACCTTAGGTGATGAAAATTGGTGTACAAGAGCTCATTACAGACTGCCATCACAAGCACCACTCATGTATCAACTGAAAACAAGACATTTGAGTGTTAATTTTTTCCCTCTTCCATAGTCTGTCACACCAAGATGGGAAGCACAATGGAAGCCCCTGAGGATCTTCTGTAAGTGCTCGAGCCCAACACCTTACCTAGGAAATAATTCTGATACTCTCACATTTACTAAACACAGACTGAGTGGTGAGTTCTCATATTCCAGCTACAAAACAGATAGTTGGTCTGAAATTCTGAAGGATGATGCATGGCTACAGTCTCTCAACAGTTCTTATGGTCTCTCAACTCAACTGAGTACATGGTCTTAACACTCATGTAAGACGCACCCACAGAAAGATGTACCTGCACCTGAGTGCACCCAATGTCACAGCTGTAGGACATTGCACTGAATAGCACACACCTCACCTGGAAAGCAGCACACCAGCTGTAGATGAATCCCTGGCTGTTTAACAACATCCATTCATCCACACTTCTTGCCCAGCACAGATACTTTGCTTTGAAAATTAGACACCCATATATTTATGAAGGCAGGCAACTTTATAGTAACTTTGTACACCCAGGTGAGTGAGAATCAAAGGGTTCTGACCATAAATAAGAAGCACATATTCTATGACTCACTGCATCTTCCACAAGACCAGGTAAAAGACAAGGGCGTTAATAAAATAGTAAGAGATTCTAAGCATACAGTAGCTACTAGTAAAACTAGCATGAGCAATGCACCAGTCTACTCCAGTCATTAAAACACCAGAGAAAAAGAACCTTAAAATTTTAAAACTGATCATAATTTTTTAAATATCACTGTTATGAAACTTTTCCTTCTACTATTATTCAGGTGTGGAAACTACCATAGAAATTAACTAAAGCTTCACCCAAGCTGGCCTCTAACTGGGACTCTTGTGCTCTGCAAGCCCCCGTGCTAGTGTGGGGTCCCTGCACCGGAGGGCTGCCAGCGGTGGATCTCTCTCGCAGCCTACAATCCTCTTTGCCAACAAGCTGCTCCTCACTGGGAGCCAGATACAATACTCAAAAAACCTCTCAAGCCATTTCGAGCTTTGCATAATTTTCCCCCTTGAGCACACGTTAATGCCCCATAACCTTTTAAATATTATGGCTCTAAAAACATTGTTTCTTCAGCATATAAAACAGAAAGAAAAAGCCCTGTATTTCAAAGTCAAAATAATAATAATAATAAAAAAAATATTTCTTCTACATTGGAGAATTCTCCTCTGCCTTGGTTTACTATTTATAAACCACCAGTCTGGGATTAATTATTATAAATCCTTAAAGCTGAAAAGACGATTTTAGGCATGTTATGCTACGTATAATCTATACCATTATTAAACCGCAGCCCAAACGCACATTATGTCCTATTTCTGTTGGTCACCTTTCAGCACTTCCACATTTCACCTACAGTGAATTTTACTCCTTGAGGAGTAAAACACCAGACCACCCATCTGACGTGCCACTGCATGGAAGGAGCAGTGTCATCTGTAAAGCATGCTCACCGGGCACCCCGTCTCTCATCCAGTAGTCAATGTCTGTTCCATCTGCGCTGTCATAAACATCTGTAACATTGATGGGCTGCAGCAGAGTCATGATCTCTTTCACAATGTCCCGAGCTTTAGCATTGCCAGTAAATCCCAGTCCAGATGGCTTGAAGGTGCCCTCATCAGACTCCATGACGATATCGAAGTTGGATATATTTTCCTAAACATGGAAGGAAAGAAGATACTGTTTTGTGATTGATATTTTAACTGGCACCATATACTGGATTCTAGATGTCAGTGTGAGCAAACTGTAACAAATCTGTTAAGAAGCAGAGAAATGCTTCCTGTGGTTGTGTGTGCATAAGCATAAATGAAGTGACCTAATCTTTCTGTATGAAAACACTGAAACAGTTCAAGTTCGGTTCTGAGGCATAAATATTCCACAGGAGCCACAACATGACTGGCCTGCTGTCCCCAAATACTTGCTTTAAGAATTCTGAAGTGTCACCCGGAAAGGCAAGGTATTACCACCATATTTCAGTTTTCACTTGTAGCTCTCACTTTCTTCTCAGACCTGAAACTCAGAAATTCTGTCACTGGGGGGAGGGTATGCAGCCTGGTTGACTTTAAAATTAGAGGCACTCAAAGCTCACTTAGATTGTGAAGGACATTCCCTTTAAAAAAACAGCTGCTGCCCCTTCAGAAACACATTGCTTTCAATACACCATGTAGTCAACCCTGACTTTGGTCAGTCTGAAATACCAAGGTTGCTCCTGACCTGAAGGAATAAAGTCTGTTTTAAGGGAGGTTGTACTTCTAAGGAAAGCCCTTACAGGAAACATGAAATTTTAAGATTTTGTGTACAAATGGCATAACAATAACTTGCTTTTAAAGTGCACTAAAGATTCTTTTTTTGCTAAAAGAATAAAAATTAGAATCCAGAGCCATTTATTTGCTTCCCATACACTCCAAACACTCAGTCACAAAGCTTTAATTGGAATAAAATACTTAGGGACTTCACGTGAAGGGAAGTCTCACTTTTTTTGAGAGTCACGCAACTTTTTCGCAAAACAAAACAGTTCATGGACAGGTCAGGCAGAAAAAAAAAGCTGTATTTCAGACTCTTGAATGTGACTAAGAGAAGTCAATGTAGCTTTTACTCCTATACCCATTCTCATTCCAGAATATTATGGCTTTCATGGGTTATTACAAGAAAATCATTACAAGAGATATGTGATATTGTGAGTAACAGATCCATGTCATTAACAGCTTACATAAGCCCACAAATCAGCAAAGAATTCTTTCACATTCTTCTGGATGTAAAACTAAATATGAACTACAGGTGGCTGTGAATGTGATATTCACATAAGTTTTCAGAAATTCTTTATAGAATTTGCCAAGAACTGTGTTTAATACTCTAATTTCCCAAAACTTTTCTTTTTGAGTAAAACAAGTTCTAACATACTAGAGGGTATTCATTTCTAACTTAAAAATATATCCAGCATTTAAAAAAATTAATACAAAATCTTTGCATATGATGAAGTACCTTAAAATAACCAGTCTACCTATCCACCCATCCAACTACTGGAAATCAAGGTGGAAATAACCAATTTTGTCACCAAATTGGCAATTGCTATTTTCATACAATGAAAATAATCTTCAGTTTATAAAAGACGAAATGTAAATAATTAGGATATACGTGGTGTCTAGGCATATCATCAAAAGCAGTATTACAGGTCATGAGTCTTAACATGAAATTGTGATTCATGGATCCTCTGAACAAAGTGGGAGAGAAGCAGGTCAAGAAAAGCATACTGCATGGTCAAAGGGACCGATGATGCTTCAAAGTCACAGCTACAACAGAAAGTGTCTCAAATGTAAATCTTCTTTATATCACAAGCTCAGGGAGCAAGACTTAGGGAAGACAATACGCATTTTGGTGGTGAATTGCCAACAAAAGCTAACTTAATTATGGTGAGCCCTGCATAAATACCACGATAGAAAACATTCAGAAATGGCCCCTTTGGCTGATTCTTCAAAGCAGGACTTTGCTCATTTTTAGAGAAGCTGCAGTAAGTAGAAGCGATAAGGCAAGTGGAAAGGATTATTCAGGGCAGCAAGGTGAGAAGAGCAAGCACGGAGACACTGAAGATACTGAGAAGATATCTCACCTACCACCCCGAAGAACAGAATTCCTATGTTGCAAAACTTCATAAACTGCTAGTACAGCAGCATTACTGCAGTCTTCAGCCGTGTTTTCTCACATAAATGTTTGCATGTGTTTTTAATATGAAACTGAGAAAACAAACCACCCACGATACATTACACCATATTCTTGCTCTGTAAGAAAGCTGTTCAGCTCTGAGAACGTGCTGGAGTGGCACAAAAACAGGATGCCCTGGGGAGAGAAATTAGACTCATTGGGGGACAAAAAAGAAATAGGTCCCAACTACTTGAAGTACCATCTGTCCTTGAGAAAGCTTTTTCCCTATTTAGTCCACTAGAAGATAGGATTAATTATAAAAATATTCACTGTCAAGTTTGAAAGTTGCAATCTTAAAAAAAGGGAGTTAGGTTGGTTTCACCATACCCATTTTTGTACATATATATTGGTGTTTCTACTCACACAGAAAGAAGTATGTACTGGAAAATATGCTACAGGGAAGGTGTTCTGCTGTCCTTTGCTCTCTACGGTGCAGGAATAGCTGCCACTTAGCAAGGTGAGGTGAGACCATACATTGCTCCCTTGACTAATTCAAGGGAACAGCACAACAAAACAGTAAGATTTCATAAAATAACTGCAGTCTCAGCTGTTTCCTCTATTTTTCCTCACAGTGAATGTATCATTTAGAGAAGATTTTAAATGCAGTACGCAATCTTTTCAGAAAGGAATCCCATTTGCTGCATCTTGATACTGTGCCACTTCTCTTAGTACATACAAGAAAATTAAAACTTGTTGGTGTAACCTGTTGCCTAATTCTCTGAGCATCACAATGGGCTTTTATCCTTTATCTTCCTATGACCCAGCCGCAGAAGAGGTCACGTCTCTTTATCTTATCATGTTCAGCTGTTCGACTGCACTTTTAAAATGAAATATTGCAATAAATACTGCATGGGAAAATTGGCTTTCTAGAGCTTGCTATTTTCACTGAATATGCAAATAGGCAAAATCCTTGCCAATACTTCTGGGTTTAATTTCTTTATTTTAATTCCTTTTATTTCTGTTTTTTCTATAAACAATCTATTTTTATCTCTTCTAAGCAAAACTAAAAATATGTGCTTCTCATCTCTAAGGCAAACACTTGAAAAATTTTTAAATTACAGTAAAATCTTTTCAATTAAGAAAACAAACCTTTGCAATATGCACGACTGGTACTCCTATTGACAGGACACCTGTCTCACCTAGCACAGACACAGGAATTCCAAGGAGGTATACCCTACCCTACAGGTAGCTACTTAGTCTACTTAGTCAGTCAAAATCCCAACTGTTAATTCTTACCAAATGTTAAACTAGATTCCAGCATCTCATGACTAATCTACTGAGTTGCTGATGGCAATTCCTCTTACCCAGCAAAAGCTGTGAGATACCTTGAAAGGACAAGGGAGAGAACAGCTGTCCTAAAAGCCTTCGGTAATTTGGCGCTATTTAAAATAGAATGTTATTACTTGTCCAATAGCTCATTTACTGATTTGGGTTTTTTTTATTCCACTGAGAAAAATCACCACTTTACATGGAAAATACTGAAGTTTGTAATGGCAAAGCACTGTTCTTGACTAATGGTTAATTTGTTCCAGTGATAAGGGACATTAGTTAATCTGACATTGCATTTTCAGCTTTCTGTTTGTGATTTACAATTAACTTTAGGAAACACCAACACTTGTATTCTTGCATTCCAGTATTTGACTCAGAGCAGTTGGGATCCAAGTATATGACCGTGACAGCCATGTTGCAGAACTTAAGGTGAAATGATGGTCATCCCACTCGCAGTACAAGAAATGTATTTAAATCAACACCCAGCTTTGTTCGGGTGGCATCAGAGACTACGGGAAAGACAAAGAGGAAACACCAGAAACACCTAAGTGTATGTGACAGCTGGAAAAGAAAGAAATAAAATAAATAATATCCTCTAAGTATTTAACAATATATATACATGGTGTAGCGTAATTTTGAGTTGCTGTTTAGGATCAAGATTATTTAATGAAGCAAAACAGCATAAATGGAAACTAGAGAAAAAACACTAGAACAGCTGTTAGGAAGCAGAGATGCGCCAGCATCAAGTCATAATAACCACCAGCCACAAGCATGATCATACCACTCACACTCTTTAAATGAACACAGGGAAAATCAGGTACACTGAGTTATAAATTTTTGTAAATTACCCCATTCATTATATGGGAGAAAGCTGCTGTAAAGCTGAAGATTAGCATAATTTTTGATAGATGACAAGGTATGGGTAAGGGCACATGCATTTGTCAAAAGATGAAATATTTTTCTACCACATTTTGTAGGAAAGCGGTCTGTAAAGAAGTCCAGATTTTACATCTTGTTCTCTTATCAGAGCCTATGGAGTTCTGACCTCTGAGAAGCCAATGACAAAAAACCCAGTAACTTCAACAGTCCTGGAGCAGGATTTGGTCATGTACTTATTAGCATTTCACACAGTAAAAACATACTACTAGCATGTCCTGTCTTGTACGATACCACTGCTGTTTCCTCTGCAACCACTGGCCAGCACTCACAGAGATGACCATTCAGTATTGTAAGTTCTCTGGGATGACAAGACAAGAAAAAGCAGACAGCTCTGAAGACAGCAGCAGGCTAAGGAAGGTATGCACCAGGTTACCTGAAGCCTTGCCTTGGTATGACAAAAAGGCATACCAAAGAGAAGCGCTCTTCCTGGAAAACATTCCATAATTTAAGCTTTTGCTGCTCAAATACAAGAGTATCAAAACGTTACGACTCTGAATGACTGTCCCACTGCTGTCCTTTTTAGAAAGATTGTAGGTTTTCATCTGAAAACAGGCAACTGCCAAAATTAAAAATCGCGGTTTACATCTTTCACTCTTTCAATAAGCAAATGAGTACTTCTGTAACTTTCAGTCAAAGAAAAGATGAAAATAAACTGGCCAAACCTTAGAAATTATCACAGCACAAACATCATCAATACTTCCCGGGTTTATGCAGAATGCTTTTAGGTTCTCAGCTGGGTAAGAGGTGAAATGTTAAAATGAAAAGAAGTCAATGAGGAGAAGGTTCATCACGGTGAGTAAACAAGAGACAGTTTTCTGTGTCTTGCACAGCTGTGGAGAATTCGGTTAGAAGGAGCCCAGCTTTCTTACAGCAGACCATCCCAAAGCACCAAGGACCTGTGGTCGAGTGCATCTGCCTGGAGTACGAAAGCAGAGCAGCTGTCCTCAGAAGATGTTTCCGTTAGTTCACATGTCAGACAACAGCTCTGCTACTTGCATGAGGGGAAGGGAGGAAAGATGCAAAGACAAAAGCTCTCCTAACACTAGACGTGTATGAAATTGGCCCACATGAAACAAAGACTAGTTGGCCAGGAGACATGCTGTCAAGATTGATCCTGGATCTTCCCTGCTTCAGGCAAGGTAAGGAATCAACCTCGTTTTGTATTTCAGCAAAATCTGGCTTTCTCTGCAGCTTTTACTAAGAATGTGACACTTCAATATTAAGAACTGTTAAGTGCTACTGACCGAGAACCAGTGTAAAATATGATTGCATAATTACACTAGCTTTACTGTGCTTAATACAATCAAGGGTGCTACTGGTTGTTAATTGCGATTCTGCAGAATATAGTGCAATTTTCTTTTTGTAGTTTTGTAACTGAACATTTCTCTCTTTAGGCATTTCAATTCTCAATGAAAGGGACCAACAGGATAGCAGTGATTGAAACAACCAGAAGTAATTTTACAGAACTTTTGATTGCAGAGACTATTTCCTGGGAACAGTCAATAGGCAAATGGTCAACATATTTTGCTGGGATAAAAGAACCGACATTTAAATCCTCGATGTGTTTACTTCAAATCAGACACAAATCCATGTCTTAGATTTCACCAGAGTACTTGGTACCTTGGGAAATAAACAGGATACTGAAATACATGAGTTTTTTGAAAACTCTGTTTTTGAGGAGCCAGTATTTTCTGGGATAAGAATCATTTCACCTGAAAATGACAAGAAATTTTTTAGATATTTGCTTCTTGGAGAAAGTAACTCATTAGAAAATCATGTAGAAACCTCATGTAAGCATCAACGAAAGTACTTAAGTTAGGAACAATGAGATACCAGCATGTCAGAAAGTCCTGTTTTCATGCAGTCCCGGTTTGGGCAAAGTATCAAATCTTCTTCGTAATAAACAAAAAAAGGAAACAATACGGATTGATATTTTTCACAAAATTAAATCTTTACTAAAAAGTTAAAACAATGCGTGGCATCTACACCAGAAATGTAGGTGTTAAGTACTGTAAACATCATTAAGGTAGGAAATGCAGAACTAAAAAGAATGCTTTCTCTAATGTGGTTTGAATTAAATTTGCAACACATTAACGTCTCCAATGATCACAACAGAATTACTAAAGTAAATTTGAATGTGGCCTAGGATCTCTTAGTCTTCTAATTACAAAATGTATTTGCTTTCCCAGGAGACTGTATGCAATACTTCTATTCCAAAATAAATATTATCAGCCATTCATAGTCCCTTAATTCAGCTGAGTAAATAACTGTAACCTTGTCTTCCTGGTACACAGATCTCTCACAGAAACTAGTCCAAAGCAACAAAAAGGAGGCCAGACACTTTATTACATATACCTCTTTCTCCCCTCACGAAGACAGCATAAGACTAAACATAAAAAACTTCAAAACCCTTTTGGGGGGCACTCAGGTACTATTGTTAAAGGTAGGAGAATCTGTACTGAATAGCTGCAGCATGAGGTCCTCCAGAATTACTTAAACTATGCTCCTCCTGCTGCTTCCATTCAATTTGGAAAGACACACAGCAGTTGCAATGTTTCATATTTTTGAAGTTATTTACTGTATTGTCTGTACCCAAGAGCCCTACTCAGCAACTGGGTCACACAACACTAAGCGCTTGGCAAAGACTTCAGATGTAGTGTTGAACCCCAAGATCTGGAGCCTGATTTATGGTTAGATCCTTTAATTTCATTACCCTTCATCAAAGTAAATAGTCTTCATTGTAAAAGAAAACGAAGACTTTTTCCAGTCAGGGATTAAATCTAATTATCAGCTAACAGTTAAAATCACTTCAGAAGGTACCTCCTTTGGAAGCAAAGGTGTTGGTGATTTGCCTGGGAGGCTTTTACCCCATAGTCAAAACTGAGCAGGTGCTCTGCGATGTACTGGGGTGGCAGGTACCCCTGCACTAATGGAGGCATTGAAACTGCTGGATAATACTTGGCTTTCAACTCTTGAAATGTCTTAGAAAAATCATATCCTGAGGACCATGAGATGCTCTCTAGAAAAATATTAGATAAAATGAAAGCATGGTTGTGTAATCTATGTGTCTGACCTTATTGTGACTGGAGCTGTGCAAATATGCTTTTCCTAAGCATCTATTTACTGGATGCTACCAGAAACAGGAGACAGTAGTGCCAGACTGAGCTTTTGGTCAACCCAATATGGCAGCTCTTACATTCTCATAAAGCTCTGAACAGCCAATATACCCCATTGCTAGTTTTAATAATCAGAAACCGTAATACTGGGCTCTATAGAAAGACTTATGTGATATAAATAAAGCTATTACGCAGGGGTGTGAGTTAATTATTGGCACCACAGTAAAGCCACTATGCTGCTGCTATCTCAGTTATTTCTGCAGTAACTTATCCACTTTCTAGCAGTGGCAACCTGCAATGACGGATGAGGAAGAAAGACCTAAAATTAAATTGAAAGAAATAATAAATAAGCTACAAAAGGAAAAGTATTTGTACTTGTCCAGTACTATATTGTCTTCATTTCTTCTCCCTTGCCGCATTTCTACTGACATAAGGAGGTAATTTACAATGTCAAGGAAATCCATGTCTGCCTCTGCTGAATTACTGCATTCGTATTTCTACTTGTTTGTCGTGAACTAAAGTCATAAGCCCAGGTATGTAGATGAGACATACAAGCCATCTTTCATTTAACAAGGCATCTTTAAATACCAGCCTTATTTAACTTGCACTCATTACCATCAGCAAGCAACATTTCTGCCATACTATCCTAATTGCCAGAAATTTGCACAAGTAAATCATTAAAAGGTTAAGTTATTTTTCATGCTAAATATAATGTACAGTATTAATCTGCTTTATTTTGTTATTATGAGTAATGAGGTGTCCTATAGTTGTATCAATTTATAATTATGCCAGATCACATGGCAGGGGGGAAACAAGAACAACAAACAACAGACGGATGTCATTTCTGCTTAAATTCTCCATGTAAATTACAAACTGTTAAGTTAGACTGGGCTTTCTTTGCGGAGCACGCCAACCAGATGGAATCACACCAGCAGAGCAAAAATTGGGATGCACCTTTGTGTCAATTTTTTTTAAAAGCAAAGTAACCAAATATCTTTCAAACAACACCCAGACTGCTTTATATTTCCCTATTTGATCCTTAAGCCTGCTTTTTGGTATTACTTCCGAATATAAATCCTAGAGACAACAGTAAAATGCAGACACTTAGGCAAAAGATGGGATGTGCATGAGACAAGTTTCATGTGTTGCTGACAACACTACCATAGGATGGACCTTATTATCCAACATGGAAATCTACGAGGGTGATGATACATTTCTCATGAGTGGTGTGCATTAGGCACGGAGCACCACTCCAGCTCCTCCAAAATGAACTTCTGTACATGAGAAGCATCTCTTTCCTGTGCTATATAATCCAGAGCATTTAATTCTAGTTTAATCCTGCTAAACAGCAGAGTACCAGTGGTAAGTCCAGACTCCTCATTATATACTAAACTGCAACATGTCACCTCCCTGGAGCTGAGAAGGCAAATCCTTAGGTACCTCTTCCACACGAGAGAGCTGAGTTACCTCTAGACTTTGGAGAAAATAAGGAGGAACTACAGTACATATGGGTAGTTAAATACACTGCTTAGTAAGTGGGAAGTTGGTGGGAAATGACTGTTCATCATTTAGACAGAAAACCATAACCACTGTAAGGCTATCTCTCACAACTCTATTGCAGATGCAAATTGATTTAGTTTTTTTCAGCACAATGAATTTAATTAAAAATTAAATTTCCATTTATTTGTTCTGATAGGTTGCTTACCATTAAAAACATACTCTTAGGAATTGCTTGCAAGTCTGCTTTCATACTATTATACAGCAAGTCACTTCCTAAACACATTTGCATTCATCTTGTCTCTGCCTTGGATATATTAACCACTGCTGAGAGCAATACTACTAAATCAGGGAAAAGAACAAAAGATAGCTACTTTAACTTAGTTATACAGATACAGCATATTTTTTTGGTGAAAAAACCCACACACATTCCATAAAATAGTTTTATGCAACTACCCTTGATGTCATGATGTACTTTGAAAAGGCAGTCAGCAGGAGAGATGGATGTAACAATACACAATATTTTTATCTTGATAACCAGTCAGAGTTTGTGTGTTCCTTGGATCATCAGAAATCAACCATTTAAAATGTTCCAGAACCCATAAACCTGATGATTGACAAAGAGTATTTTAGATTACACATATTAAGGTAAGATAGCAAAGATTTTTCTTTGTATTATTTTATATTTTACATTATATAATATTATGGGAAAATACAACTAAGCAGAAATAGGTAAGGCAAACAAAATTTATTTATATTGCAAACATATGTGGACCATTCATCATTCATTCTTAGAAAGTTAGCTATGTTTGAAAGCTATGGCAGATATCATCATGAAATATCTGTTTCAGAACAGTTTTGTGACAGAATATCTTGGGTCTAGCAGAACACGTATATTTGTGGTCGGATCACTTTCTGTTAAATGTAAAATTAAGTTTACATTTATGATTAAAAGCAGAAAATACACTTTCAGGCAGAACTGGAATCACTATTTTCAGGTAGTTATTAAGCTGAACGTTTTGACAAAAATCATATGCAAGTCTCCAGACAAGGGAGAAAAATGCTGTCAAGAAAATCATCTGAAGACATCATTTACCTTGTGCAACTGATAGTATTGCTCAGCACCTATTCCTCCTTGCTCTTCTGCTGTCCATAGCACCAAGCGCAGAGTCCTTTTTGGCCGAAGTCCTAAAACATAATTTTAAATACTGGGTTTTAGTATTAAATCCCCATATATTTGAGCATTTTTGGCTTTGATCTCTGCCCTCCAGTAAGTGAAAAGCCTGGGTTTCCATTCATTCATCTCTACCTCCACCAAACGCAACCTATTTCGAATGCGGGGTTTGTTGTCAAGAATACTTACACTTGTTTGGAGGGGAAGGACTGAGGTGCGGGGAGAGAGACCATGTGAGGAAGGAGTGGGCTGTTGTGGTGCTGCTACCAGTTGCAGTGGCACAGTAGAAGCACCTTTCAGGGACATACTGTAGGTGTCTGAAAACCACAACATAAAATAGCTACCCTGATAGATTTCTGAGGCATACGCTACTGTCATTCTGGTGGTCTGCAGTAAGTTATGCGCATCTACCTTCAGCAGATCCAAATCAAATTTTCATGAAAATTAGAATTGCTTTGTCATGGTTAATTTATTACAATTAATTGAAAATGAGCTGCTGGATTTTTCTGAGAAATGTTTACCCATTTCAAGAACTGAAGGGCCCTGCAATATTATTTTGCTTTTTATCAGAGAAATGAAAAGCAACAATCTGTACTTAGGAATCTGAAATACAATCAGCTGCTGAAAGCATGACTTTTAAAACACAGCAAACACAAGGCCGTTTTCTATTTTGTTATGGGAGCTGAGTAAGAAAGATAAGTTCTCAGATAAATTTTGAAACTGTTTCTGCCACAGCAGAACTGAACAGATAGAAGTTGTTGTCCTTTATTTATTTGATTGATTCTATTCATAAACAAATACGTTTGAGACATCAAACCTGAGAGCATGGAAGAGCAAACAGATCAAGAACAAACAGTGTTCTCTGTGCAGTGTAATGCTAATTATGATCAAGCACAAATAAAGCCCCCAAAACTATTAAAAAAAAAAAAAAAGAAAAACCAGTGAGGAGACTATCACAAGTGATAAAGCATAAATTACCAGACACTATTCTGAGCTGAGGAGAAATAATATCAGTATCACTGTCCAAACTTATTTAATTTCCTAGCTGAAATGGATGAAGTTTACAAAGAGACTTGACCTTCAGTTTTGTTTTCTCTTCACACAATGAAAATCATCAAGATTTCTTTTGTGAAACTACACTAGCAATCCTCATAACTGAAGGCAGCATATACAAGCAGTACTCAAAAACTGAAGAAAACACCTCGGAATTCCCAGTACTTCATAACGAAGGAAATGCAAACAAGTAGTTTAAAGGTGTATTTTCGAAATGTTGATTTGCTGGCTGTAACCAGTTGTCAAGCCTCATCATTTTAAAAACAACCATCCCACACACATCCCAGTAGACTCTCTGCTGTTCTCCTAAATCATGACAGTACACTATCAGCCCCCTTTGCTTTTCAAATTAGCCAGATGGCCAATGAGGTAAAATTAAGATAATAAAAAAGCGATTGGGTTGATGTTAGAAAGATTTTAGACCCAAAATAACCAGTACTTTGGTCAGAAGAGGTGGATCTAGAGAAGAAAAGGTGCTGGGTGTAAAGCACAGAGCAGCTGGTCCTGTAGCATGGTTCCAATGGCACTGCGGTTTAAGCAGAAATAGAGGCGTTTGTCATACCACCAACTACAAAGTACTAAAGCCCAGTCTCCAGCCCACCACACCAAAGCTGTGAAAGGAGTTTTGGTAGGAGATGCTTGAGACAGGGGAGCAGCATCTCCTGCCTCCTCCCAGGCAAAACCCAAGGTGATTTAGTCTGCCACTACTTCAATAAGGGGGACTCAGGTCAGCGATCAGGGACATCGGGTTCAGCTCAGATGGGCTGTAACCCCAGCTGATCTCTCCTGCTCTGCAAGAGCTTGAGAAGGTCTCAGCTCACTGGCAGAGAAGAAGTTTGAGATTCTTACGGCCCCCTCCCAGCCCATCACTGCATCTGCCCATTAAAGCTTGGGAAATAAAAAACCCTGCTAAGCTTCGCTCTTTCTAGTCCCAGAGGTGCTGTACTGGTTCTTCCAATCTTGCAGCAGTGACAGAAATCACTTGTGTGTTCTACTGAAATTCAATGGGCAAGCTAAAAAAAATAAAATAAAAAATATATATAAGCTATGGAGGCAGTTACTTTAAATACAAAACAAAGTCTACAGAGGAAAGTTTAATTTCCTCATTACATTAATCTGAAAGTAGTAAGTATTTATCTACCTGTTATTAAAAACACAGCTATTCTGATCAAAGAATATCAAACAAATCCAATATTCACAAGAAAAATTGCTAAGAATATTCTCATTACACATTTTTATTAAAATATATGAAATACTATACTTAAGTTATGGTTTTTT
The DNA here is from genome assembly GCA_035590215.1 of Microhierax caerulescens. Classification (NCBI taxonomy): domain Eukaryota; kingdom Metazoa; phylum Chordata; class Aves; order Falconiformes; family Falconidae; genus Microhierax; species Microhierax caerulescens. The sequence continues at coordinate 28,730,492 of JAVJGJ010000037.1, forward strand.
TTTTTTCATCAAGTTTAATTATTTTGGCTTGCTTCTTACAAACTACCAGTTCCTAAGCAAGGTATCATCTCCACAAAATCAGAAGACTTGCAGATCACAGCCCAAACACATATTGAAAAGGCACAATAAAATAGCACTCAGACCAGAAAACCATGTTCTGTGATGGCTGTACTGTGTAGAGGGGTAGGCTAAGGAAAACTTTCACAAATAAAATAGTACCTCTTTCCTTTCTACCTACATAAATGACATATCACATAGTCTAGGAAAAAAGGTATCAGAAGGAAAAAAGAATTTTACACAGATCATTTACACAGATCATTTTGGCAATGTGCAGCAGGTTATAATGGCATTCACTGATGTATCAGTGCAGGAATACTATGTCCTCCCTGGGTCACTGGGATCTGAGAAGATGTAACTCAAATGAAAGTTGCAGAGCTCAGTACCTGCTCAAAACCACTGTAATCCCAGCTTCCATCCTACCCCTGCATCTCAATAAAGAGAATAGCAGCAGTTTACAGAAGGATAACACCGAAAAGGTGATACTTGGCACTCAAATAAATTGTTCTAAGCTCACATAACTAAAACAAAACCAATCATAGATTCTCTTACAACTACAGATTAACTTACAAATCTCCAATGTTTTAGAAAAATGAAGTAGCTTTTTTTCCCTGACTACCTTACTCTTAACTGGGGAACATAACCATAGTTCACCTCAAAGGCACGTTTTATTGATTAACCTCCACATGCTTATACTTTATCCTAAGCACAAAAAATACTAAAGGGCACCTAGGCTTCTAAGTTAGAGAATGAAACAAAAACATTGATATGATTGATCTCTGACTAAGGAAATATGTGTAGTAAGTACCACAGGACACTCGATGTATTATACTCCCTCTGTGCTGTAGTGGCTACTAGTCTTTTTGTTGTCCTTGGGTACCACAAACTTTAGTCATACTAAGATGCTGCTCTTACTGACTCTGTTTTGTGTTTCTTTTAAATTGTCACAGAGTGCTCACACTTGCAGATGTCAGCAGCCAGCCTAGATTAGCCAAAATACCAAATGCTTGAGAAGAAAAGATTTGTAACTAAGTGGTATTAACTAATCAGTTACCATATTCATAATCATATTCAACCTCAACTACAATGAAGTATTTTATCAAAAGCTTTTCTTCCATAATGTATGTAAAAGATAACCGTCAGCAACTAATACAGTATTACACACACACACACATATATATTCATATATACACATATTATATTCATTTAAAATCTAAAATCAATACTTTCTAGATATGACTGTGTATTGGGTGCACACACACATTTTTACACATGTGGATGATCTCCTTGTGAAAAGATACTTAATAGGATGCTACAAAAGAATTTCATGTCCTACATATCTTGCTCATGCTTGATAGAATTGAGACGTTCCCACACAGTGAAAGTGAAATGTATGGTTTGGTACAAGCACAGACAAGTTATGCTCATCTGTCACATGTAAAAAAAATAAACCTGCTTCACACTCAAGACAGCACATAAGCCAGGAGGGAGACTTGAATTGTGACCCTTTTTAATCAAAATAGAGATCAGTTGTGTAAATACTAAGTTTCCTTCAGTAAATATTTTCCCACTTTATAAACATAAATTCCTACTGATGGAGAGGATTAAATACAAAGACACAGTATTTCCTAAGAAGACAGTTAGCAGATGGCTAATCAGACTTCTTCAAGAGAAGTCATCATGCTGTTCTAAGACTGATCAGCTCTTGAAAATACAAAAAATATTCCATCTTTGTGAAAAAGGATTCTTTCCCCTGCAAGCCAAGGCACTGGGATCACCCACAAGCAAACCACGTAGCTGTTCAGCTTACATGAGGCATATAAACAAACCGCAAATGGATGTAAGTAGATTAACAGATAAAGTATTTTAACTTGCATTTATAGTGCAATCAGTGGTAAAATACTATCTTCTTGGGTTTAATTTCTAAAGTCTATTTCTATTTCTTCAGTCTGAAAGCTGCATTTATTTCCCACCCCTCCTGATTTTTAAGATCATTCATAAGAAGTTGTGTTAGCTGAAGAGAGGAAAAGCTCCTTAACAGTGCAAAGATGGGGCTAAAGCTAATCTGTACCCAATAAAGAGCTAAATTACTGCAGACCCCCACCATGCACTCTGAAACTGTGAAAATCATGAGGTTTCTTAGAGCTTTGCCAGCTTCACCTTCCCAAGACCCTGTACAGATGGTCCAACAAAGCCTTGAAATAAGCATTAACACAGAATAAATTGCACTACCAGTTGAGGGAGGTGATTCTGCCCTTCTATTCGGCTCTGGTGAGACCCCATCTGGAGCACTGCCTTCAGCTTTGGGGTCTTCAGCACAGGAAAGACATGGACCTGATGGAAAGAGTCTAGAAGAGGGCAACAAAAATGATCAGAGGGATGGAGCACCTCTCCTATAAGAAAAGGCGGAGACAGTTGGGGTTGTTCAAAATGAAGAAGAGAAAGCTTCAGGGAGACCCAGTTCTTAAAGGGGGCTTACAAGAAAGAAGGAGACAAAGTTTTTAGTATGGCTTGTGGCAACAGGACAAGGGGTAATGGTTTTAAACTAAGGGAGGGTAGATTCAGACTAGATATAAGAAAGAATTTTTTTACAGTGAGGGTGGTGAAACACTGGAACAGGTTGCCCAGAGGGGCTGTAGATGACCCATCCCTGGAAACATTCAAGGTCAGGCTGCATGGGGCTTTGACCAACCTGACTGAGTTGAAGATGTCCTTGTTCATTGCAGGTGGTGCTGGACTAAATGAACTTTAATGGTCCCTTCCAACTCAAACTATTCTATGATCACTTACTCTATAATACTGCTTAAGTCACTGATCTATTTGCTTCAGTAGCTACTCAGTAGCTACTGATACGATACAGATATATCATCCTCAAGTCTTGTCCACTGCTGCATTTAACATCATAAGCTAGACATTTTCTGCATTATTACCCTGTGGCCTGAAATTTCTGTAAAAGGGTATTTATACAGAAAGTGATAAGATACATGACGATGATGCTGAAAATCATTAAATTTCTAATACACTCCTTACCTTTTTCAGGTCTGCAGTTTATTAGACATAGGGGATTTACTGAGTGACATTAGATGAGCTATTTCTATCACACAAGCATTTCTCATAAAATGCCTGGAATTTTTAAAACCTCCACCACAGCATAAAATAAAAATAAAGCTAGTATTCCACATTTTGCAGAAGAAGAAAAGAATTTATCATCAAACACAGTAGTACAATTTGCTTCCATGTCAAGAAACTATTACCTAATTTATGTACTCTGTGGCATGGGCAAGCACTGTTCAAGATACCCCTAGCACATATAGCAATAAAATGCAGTTTAATAATGCAATTAATCAAACACGTCAAGACCTTTTCCTCTGAAGACCAAGAAGAAGCCTCCATTCTAAACCAGCAGGACTTTAGCTTTTCATGCTATTAGAAATACAGTCCTCTATGATTCAGACAACTAATTTCACTACTTGTGCAGAAAAGTGTCTGTCTAGTTAGACATTTAAGATGGTTTTCATTTGAGTGAAAAATAATGATTTAACACAGAAAATCTAAGGCTATTAAAGCTGTAAGCTTCAAGAAGTAAGGCAAAGCACACCTCAAAAAAAACTTTTAGTATTAATTAAAGCCTGACTATGGTATATTCTAATTCTGTAGTGAAGTTCAAATTAGACATGGGAAATAGCTTTTTCCTTGAGAATCTGTCTTTGCTTTCTTTTTAAAATAGTCTAATGCAATGCCATCCCCTTGATTTTTCTCTGTTGATAGAGGTTGTTTGCAGCACTTAAGGATGAAGTGAGTCATGAAGGTCTGGAGTAGAGAGAAATGAGGTCTCCTGGAGTAGAGATGTGGCATCAGAGGAAAGAGACAGAAAACAGGCAGGTCAGGGGCTGGAGAGCAGGAAATAAAAGCGCAGGCTGGAGTCAAGCTGGGCACTGCAGCTTGACCTCACCTGAGGCTGGCAGCATGCTCAGAGCCAAGTTTTGGGTGGTAAGGGGAGAAGACACTGCCACAGCCACAGAGCGTGAGCAGCTTTGTCTATCCTTTGTGGACAGGTCCTTGCAAAGAGGGTACAGGGAGACAGCAAGGCCTGAGCTGGGCTTGGGAAGGCCTGGGGCTTGCAGAGCTCCAGCGGCAGGCCACCGGCGTCAATGGCAGCACAGCGAGACACTGAGATGCATCCAAGCAAACTTTTTTCCTGTTTTTTACGGAGGCTGATGAGTTTATGACAGAATAAGAAGGGAAGATTTATAGAACAGCAGAGGTGGGAAACGTGAGAGGTATTAGGCAGATCTAGGCAATGGAATGTCCATGAGGAAATGTCCAGGAAGGAGCTGGGTATACAAGACCGAAGGGGAAAGCTGTGAATGATTTGCAAGTCTAGTAACTAAAAGTAACTATTTTTAATAGTAACTAAAAATAACTATTGGATTAAGCCTTTTGACTGGGAGATGGGAGGAGAAGAGGGAAGCCAAGCCCAGAGCCTGGTGGAATGGGCTGCAATCGAGCCAGGTGGCAACACTGCCAGAGCAAGGGCTTCTCTGGGGGACACAAAACTGACAAATGTGCTCTTCTGCGCATGGGGTGTTAAACAAAGAACCAGTTACTGCAGTGTCATGAAGTCAATACAAGTCACGTCTACAAAATAAAAAAAGAAAACCTGCTACTTGTGTGTCTAAAACAGCAAAGCACCAAGTCAGCAGAGGACTCCTCCACCCCCTGCCCTGCTATAATCCTGTTGCCATGTTGTCCAAGTCCCACAAAAGGAAAAGGACATTGTCCACCCTTAAAATGCACCTTGTCCCTCTTTAGAAACACCTCCTTCCTTAAATGTATTTGGAGATCTCATCAAATTGTGGAGCAGAAAAGGCCACACAGGGCCCCGCTCCCCAACTCTTTGGCATTATAAGCATCAACCATGGTTTGATCTTACCAGGTGGTGGCTCTGCCTTCTGCCTCTGCTGCCTGACTCTTAGGATCAGAGAAATCCCAAATCTGTTAGACTGACCTCAGAGCTGACAAGTCAGAAAATGCACCAGCCACACTTGTGTCTCCATATTGAAAAGATATAACTTAACACCCCCCCGACAGTATAGACAAAATGGCCCTGACTTCATCTGGGAAAGATTTCAGCATTTCATCATGTCAGCCACGTTACAGGTTTTAAAAAGAAAACACTATAGCCTCTGTCACCAGGTTTTTAAGATTTTTACAGATAGACAAGGCACATATTTTATCTTGAATTTCCTGGGTAAATTAAAGCTTGCAGAGAAGCAGCAGTCCACAGGACATAGAGCAACATTGTTATGGGGGGCTGTATGCCTAAATTTACTGCCAGATTAACAACTTTGTGTGTCTGCAGTCACCCCTCCTATGGCAGCCTAGTATGGAAACTGAAGATTTAATTATTTGCAAAATATGCATTCAGCCAAATGTTGAACTGAAGCAATAAATGCAGTTGTAGTGTAACCGCATATGCAGATATTTCATACCAAGTAGATTTAATAAATTTGCAAAAGGTGAAGGTCAGAATAAAATATGCAACTTTGGGGAAGTGGAAAGAATGTAAGAATAAGGAGTTAATATCAGCCATCTTTAATTAAAAAAAAACCCAACCCTACAGCAAAAGCAGTCATTTAACTGTGTTTCACAACAAAAGTCCTGCACAGCAAACAACTACACCACCCCAGCTAGAGGAAAGTCAGAAAAATGTTTAACAAAATTTTTGGCAAGTAGGTTAAAATTTCAGTTATATGACTTCAATTAAACTAGCAGAAAAGGAATGGCTCCAGTGATCGGTTTTTTTTTCATAAAACATATCTTTAGTCCTCATATATTAGCCAGTGAATTTGGACTTGAGAAATGTAACTTCATACAAAGACTACAGTGAACTGCATAAAAATCTGTCTTATGGTTTTCCAGTCACATTAGTCACAGGTATAATTCAGATGAGAGTTAGAATTTCATTTTTAAATAAGTTTTAAGGGAAAAAACTGTCTAATCAACTCCTTATGAGTTACATAAAATGTACTTCAGGTAGTACCTTAAAATTCTTACGTGCATTGTTTTAAAAACATTTCTGTAGTTTTCTGTGCCTTTGTCCTATGAAACAGAAATTTGGTTGTGCCAGATCCATGTCTACACCTATAGGGAAGTTGACCCATGAAAATCCATACCCCATAACAGTGGCAAAGAGAAGAAGAGGGGGAACTACGCATAGCACCTATCACCATACATTTCTCTCTTTCTCATGTGCATATAGATCATCTTCTAGGAATGTAGGAAAGCCATATAAAAGGTGTGATGATTGGGATTAGGCTTTGTCAACACTCATCCTTCCTTCATCAGGCTGCTCCAACAGCAACGGCACCAGGCATCCTGCCCTGAGTGCGGAAGAGGAAAACGTGCTGTTCATCTACTTGACTCCAGGTATTTGCTGGCTCTGGCAGCTCCCCATAGCAAATATTTTTTTACATGGAAGAACCAGGGTTCCCAGAAGCACTTGAAGGCACAGTCCGAGCAGGAGACTTCCTGGTCTAATGTGGAATGCAGACATGACTGCACATGAGCTCAGTGAACAAGACAACAGCAAGTGCAGGGAAACATTTACTCAGTACCATAATCCATCATTATAGTGGTCTTTGGAGTGCAGCCTTCCCTAAAGTCTACACTGACTACTCCAACACAGGCAGGAGTTCAGATAGCAATAACTGGCAACGCCTTACACTGCTGTGGTTCAAGCTGTTCAAGAGAAAGAGGGTAAGTTTGTGATTCGGCAAATTCACAGCACTGGCACTGAGCTTCTTCAGAAGATGCACCCTGTAAACACACAGACTGGGCAGTAGCTGGTGGACATGTGTGCACCTCTGGGCTTGGCAGGGCACCAAGAGCTAACTAGTGATGAAGCAAGCAAGACCCAGACATAGCCAGGGAAAGGCAGAAAACACACTTCTGGACAAGGAGAACAAGCTTGCAGGTAAATGTTGCTGAAAGAAACCTGGGATGTGAACAAAGGACCTGTTGACTATTTGATTTCTCCTGTGCTAGACAAGATGAGACTCTGAAAATGAACTAGACTGTAGTGTCAAGTAGCAGACCCCTTCAACTTCTCAACAGGAAAAAAAAAATAAAATTGGCTCCAGCTGTTTTAATTAAGAGACTCAACTCAACAGTTATATCTAAAGTTTTTCAGAAGAAAGCAGTGAAATTTATCCATCAAAATCAACTGCATCTCTAACTCCAGTGGGCTGCAAGTTAGGAGGCTTAAAATATTACGCTTAGAAAGCCAACACAGCCATACAACCACCTTCTAAAGAGCATTCTCTATTATTGTCATTATTCTGTTCCCTCAAGCTCCCTTTAAAGATAAAAGTCCCATGTATCTAGCACTGGAGCATGAGGTGGCTTTGGCAGGGTGCTCCCCAGGGTGGGAGAAGGGCAGAGTGCCTGTGACCTTGGCTGGGAAATGCCTCTCAGCCAAGCGATGCAGGAACCCAGCTGGATTAGGAGCAAAGAGACAACACTGACTAAAGCTCTGAAATCACTGGTTACATGCTACCTACTTCTTGCTCAAATATATTGTAGACAAGTTATTAGTCCTGAGCAAGGCCAGCATGGTAGCAGCCGCAGGCTTGAAATGGTAGGAGAGGAACACAAATAACACCTTCATGGAAACTGGCAACCAACATCCAGAGCTGGACTGAGTCCCACAGGCTGTCTGTCCAACTTATATAGCCAACTAAAGGCAAAATATGTCATCAAAATAAATTCTGGGTAATTTTATGGTGATTTTTTTTTTTTTTAGTAGCTGCTTAACTAGTCTTTCACCTTACCTGGAAAGGCAGCTTCTTTTGTAAATCTCACATGACATGGGGACAAGAGGAACTGTGCTCCAAATTCCACTAGAGTATTAACCCAACTAACATGAAAATGCTGAGGCAAATGGCATCAGCCATCTCCAGAGATGCCCTTTTTTGCACACAAGCTAATAGAAGTAAAATTTGAGAATTGTAAATGCAACCTGAAAACAAGATGAGTTTGAGGTTTCTACACTGTAATTAGCAACACAGCTGGTTCAGTTTGCTTGAGTGCTGTCTCTTCTACAGCTTCCAAATGTCCTCACACCGCATCACAGCTCATGCAACACCCTATGGGTTCCCTCAGCAACACCCTATGGGTTCCCTCAGCTTAAAGATGGGAACCCCTCAGCCCTTCCCCCCTAAAACACCCCTAGTGCCTTCCCATGATCTCTGAATTAACCCAGACAACGCTCTCACTACTGCTGGAGCAATATTTGCTACCTATGATACAGAGATTGCAAACAGATTAAAAAGAAAGAGGCTCCGGTGCTTACACCAAAGCTACATGTGTGCATCATAGGGAAAGGATAAAAGCTGAGTTCCTTCCTGCCTCTCCCTCAGCCAGGACATAAATGCACTTGCCCATCTCTCCTCAATCACCCAATTGCAAAGAACATATCAGAACTTCACATTCTAAATATTTCTATGCCTCTATCAGATTTAGTTAAAATTGATCAAAAGGTTAAAGACTGCAGAGGGCTGGGGAGGGCAGCAGCTGCCAGACACAGCTGCAGGCAAGCTGCACATTGCACAAGCTCAGGGCCTTGGACACCCTGCCTGCAGTTATTAATGGCAATTTCTTAAGCATCAGAAATCCTCAGCTAATTGCAACAGCCCTGGCTCCACTGACTGAAAGGGAGTTTACCAGTTCATACCAGCTCATAAATGCCTCTAAAGACATCTTCATTTCCAGAAAAAGGAACAAAGAGCAAGGACCAGATGAGACTTTAGTCTTTCTTCTCATAAACAACTTCTGTGGAAACACTTTCAGGTTTTTTGTTTTTTAAACACATAAGCCATAAAGCAGTTCACCACAGATCTTGCTGATCATCAGCACGTATAAGCTTCAAGGGTTCCAGGAAAAAAAAAACTGTTTTTCTTTCCTTTGTGCTTCATTAAACTTCAGCGTTAACTGGGAGGAAAGACTCCTTTGGATAACATTAGTCAATATGGCCACTAGTTGGTGAATTTTTCTGAAAATTAGTTACCGGCAAAGCAAGCAGCTGTGAGAGTATAGTTGATACAGAGAATGTGATATGGGTGCACTACGGAAAACACTTCTGTTTACTCTGGTCAGGAGATGCCTACAAGTGCTGTTACCAACAGGTGCACAAGCTGGTGCTGGCATTTAACTGTACATTGCTGGAAGGGATGTTTTGCAAGTGAAGCTCCAGCTGCTTCAGAAAAGAGACAGAGTTCAGTTTTCTGCACAGGGTGGCTGTGGAAAAGCCATTTGGAGTAAGATTCACCTTGCTGAAAGGTAACCATCTTGAAACTGATGTTTGCTCTAAATTTGCTGCCTGGGCTTCCTCCCCTGAAAAGGTAGAGAGGGAACCGCATCCCCAGCAGCCGCCCCCTTCCCGTCACCCCGCTGTGGAAGATGAGCAGAGAGACATTACCACTATTAGAAGCAAAGTACTCCACTGAAATTGAAACTTTCCACTTTTTAGCTCTTCTGTTTTCCAGGGCTAACTGAATCATTGTATCTCTAAACCATATCAGAAATTAGAGTAGTTTCTGGCCCTACGTTTTTAAGGTAGTGCTCTTTTGAAATGTATACATGGGGATTTTACATGAAATAAATCTTTTTATTCCACTCTTTGGCAATATAATACAAAAATATTTCAGTGCAGCCTAGCTTTCATGTAATTCCCTTTCTCTCAAAATGAAACAGCATTCACATGAAGTCAGAAAGTGAAATGGGAAAAAAAATCCTACCCAAAGTTTGAAGTTTTGAAGACTGTGTAAAACTACTTCAGATTGTGCTACTGTTATGTGTCCTTGTAGGGAACATGCAACTATTACAGTGTCTAAATTCTACAAAAAACCCCAAAAAACAGGAAGAAAAAAGATCAAAATATGGTACAGAAACTGCCAGCTCAATTAAAAATAAAGGCCAACACTGAAGATTCAGGAAATATACAGGCTAATACATTAAGTGATTTACTTAGAAATAAAAGCAAAAACTGTTAAAAATTTTTCTTGAGGCAAGAACACAAAACTGCTTAAAATAAAGTACAACAATTTTAAACTCTAATTTTAATGATTTTTCAGTTAATTTCATGTATTTGGTCCTAAGCCAATAGCTATTAAATGGTTTCAGGAGAACATTATGTTGAAAGTATGGAATGGTACTTAAACTGTAATAATTCTCCAAGTACTACATGGAATTATCAAAATCTTAATTAACAGGTGTAACTTGGGTCCACCAGCCACATCCAAGGGTCAAAGTGATACCATGATGAAAGGCTATTAGATCAGCACGGAAAAAACTATGTAAATAGTGTAGTAATATCTTGCTTTCATGGAACCAATGGACCATGACAGAAGTAGAGGCAGTATTTCTCACTACTTAACGTAAACTTCATAATCTAGAATTCATATTTCAGAATGCTCGCTTCAGCTTTAAGATCATATCATCATAGCTGTAGGATCACTTACACTTTGTAAATGCAGACACAGTATTTAAGGCTACACAAAGCACCATGGCATTAAGACCCCCAGTACACAGTACAAAAATTCTACATGCAACAGCTGAGTTGACTTATCCCCATGTCAAATGTATTTGGTGGACTAGTCTAAGATTAAATTCATCAGGGTCCACAATGTTATTAAACTGAATCTCCACAGTTCAAGATATAATGCTTACTCAAAACACAATCTATGGAATTGATTTTAAATAAAACTCACACTAATTTGTTTCTCTCACAATCTGCGCATCTGTTACTTTGCTGTCCTTTTTGTCACATGTCATGTGTACCATAAAATATAAAATCTGCGTTAACCAATCTGCTACAGCAGACAGGTTAGGAAAGGCCCTATCCCCCATGCTTATCTACAGGTTAGATGTAGTGACTCATGAGTCCTCTCCCAGCCCTACGTTCCTGTAGAACACTGGTATAACAAGAAGAGCTGAACACAACAGCTGGCCAGAACAAAGGGCATCAGCAAAGGCTCTGGCATTTCCCATCTGAGAAAACAGCATTTCACCACAGGTTGTACAGCAAACACATGGGCTACTACCAGAGGAAATCAAATATTTGAACAAGCAGAGAGTGACACATTTCAGTCATGCGTGAAGGGAAGCCCAGTGAATAAGAATTATACAATGCCACCATGAACTTGCCCTTAAGAGATACAAAACAGTTTATTGTGAATGGAATAGAGTCAGCAAACACAGAAGCTTTTTTTTTTTTTCCTCAAGGTTGGGGGAACATAGACAATTTTCCAAGAATTACAAATTAAATTTAAAAATACTGAAAGAAGAAGTAGGCTTTAGTTTACTTTTAAAAGACTAAAAATTACAACAGTTGCTATTTGGTTTTGGTTACAGACTATTTCATTCATTCTGAGGGTGGGAAAGTGAGATATAAGAGGTTCAATTAATGCAAAACAAAGGAATAGGAATTCACAGGTGTGTCTGATGTTTACCACTGCAGTATGAGAGTGGCTAATCACATAACAGAGCTAGTCTACAAAGCACTCTTCAAGAAACACTGAGATTGTTCAAGTGCACAAATCCTTCTTATTGGAAGCAGGGAAAGCTAGTTTATTCTTTAAACTCTGGCAGAGCTAACAGCAGGAGCAGCAGCAGATTTCAGCTTTTCATGAATATGTGGTGCATTCTTCTTGACCACAGGTTACAGTTCTGGAAAAAGGGAATGATGAGGAAAAATAGATTCCATCTGATGATAGGGGAAAAGCATCCTTGGATATCAACTTCACAATCAAAGTAGTCTGTTTTGAACTCATTTTAAGAGTGACAAAAGCCCATATGTAAGACCAGCAAAAAAAATACAGATCAAGCTGTAAGACTGGAATTTGGAGTTTGGAGACCCAAAATCAGACTAGGCCAAGGCAGACTGGGAACAGCAGGCCAGCAGGCCAGACTTTGAGATCTGGGTGTCCAGAGAACAGAGGCAGATGACTGTGCAACCATAGCTCCCTCTTGCCCACGCACTGGCCCTATCTCATCTTACCTTGTGGATCATCTCTTCTACCAAACACACCCTATGTAGGCATATGTAGACCATGCCCTTCTATAATAACACGCTGTTTGCAGCCCAGTTCTACCCACAAGTTAGATGAAGCCCAGGAGCAGAAGAAATTGGCCTTTCAGATCCCACACAGAGTGTCTATGCAAACCAGGAGGCAATAGGCTGAGCAATTCCATCCTGATATTTTAACCATAGCACTACTAGAACAGACATACCCACAGTAGAAGCCACCTTTTCCTCTTTCTCTCCTTCTTTGTCTACATTTAGCATTGACAGCATGGGAGTTCAATTCAACTTGGACTTCTGCTGCGTAGAAATTCTGCAGGAGGGAGACTAGCAAGTCCAGGGTCAACAGCCTGTGTGCTAGAGTATCAGCTTAGGGAGAGCCCAGCTGATCTGCAGCCTGAATTCCAGAACCCAGTCACCTTGTCACCCTGCTGATCACCCAGGATTATTCGAAGATGCAATCACCGGAATCAGAACATTGCTCTGCATGCCACAAAACTGTTGTAGCAGGATACTACAGTGTGCAAGCCCTCAGTGTCAAATGTTGCTTGACAAGACACACGAGCCCACATCATTTGACAGGTCATCATGGTTAAGCTAAATTTGGCAGATGTAGTGTAGTGATGAGACTCAAGTGTGTGCTTGCTCTGACCTGGATTACCTTTGTGTGGGAAACTGCACCGATGAGACCCACCATCACCACAGCAGATGTATTGTCTCAACATTGCTATGGCAGGAAACTCATGCCATCACCGCAGTGAATGACTACTGCCACAGAAGAGATTTAAGACAGGAAGATAACACCACTGCCACCACAGAGACTTATCTATACATTGTTAAAGGAGGAAAGCGACTGACACCATGAAGCAACGGGGAAGGCTGATCCTGCAAAACTTAACCAAACCCCTGTGCATGTACCCAGACTTGGGGTCAGGGGGGTCAAGGTGCCTGGAGGCCCCTCGATGTTGGGCACGTACACCATTGTCAAGAGGAAGGTGTGGTTGAGCAGAACGGCTTGTAACAACCCTATAAAAAATGGAACTGACTAACATCGGATGGGACGTTCCCCCATCGGACTTGGAAACGAATCGGACTGTTGGGACGCTGCAGCTCTGGGGTGGTAGCTATTGCCTTGAACTCTTTCCTTTTCTTTCCTTCTTCTCTCTCTCTTTATCTTTCGCTCTCTCTCCCTTTGCATTCACAGATTTATTGTTGAGCAAATAAAGTTCCTTGGTTCTTGACTCCGTTTTGAGTCTTAATTCTCTTCCCGAGAACAAACAGAACCACACTCCAGTCTCAGACCGGCGTACAACACTTTGCCAAGGAAATCAGATGTCACAGTCCAAAGCAGAGCCCAAGTGCACAGCAAAATAAAAGCACCACACTCAGGAAATCAGCTCTCCAGTACAAAGCTGAGAACACACCAGTTTGATGGTATAGATGTATCTATCCATATTTGGTGGAACAACTCCAGGCAGGATATAAACTTATTTAGGAAGAACATTCAAGTAAAAAAACAAAACCACCAGAATATGTATGTTGGAAATACGGATTTCTGTGAAGTTCAGAATAATTTTTGCTGAATACCTTTACATGCAGATGAAAGGGAGAAGACCAGAGGCAGGATCATTGTCCAGATCCAGTCCTACTCATGGGCTCTTGAGAGGGACTTAGATGAAATTATCTTGAGAAGTCACCAAGAGCAAGGTAAAGGATTGGGAATTAGATTCGTTGAGTAACCAATGTAAAAGCAACATGTAGGACAGTGAAAGAATTAGGAACATGTTGAATGGCAACATTTGCTTAAAAGGCAGAGAACAATATCGGAAGGCTACCTTCATCTTCATTAATAGGGTGGAACTCACTAAGACAAAATGAAAAAGACTAACTTCATTCTACAGTACCTAGACAGTATATCTCACACTGAATTTTCATTCTGTGATGACAGTGACCATGCAAGCTCAAAGCACTTTCTAGATCACTGACTGATGTGTTGCTTTTGGATGACCCCTATGATGCAAGAAGGACTTTATAAACTTGCAAAATATTTATACTAAATATGAATACTTGCGCTCAGAGGAATGGATAAAATAGAAAATCCAGTTTTGACACATACAAAATGTCATGGAAATGTAATGCGTTAAAAATATTTTAAAATTAAGTATTTACCCAGATCCTTAATGAGTGATAATGCTTCCCATGATATGAATGCTCCACCACCATCATCCATAGCTCCCTGCCCAACGTCCCAGCTGTCCAGATGTCCACTGACCAATACAATCTGGAAAAGATTAAAAAAAATTAAGAGAAAACATATCTACGTGAAAACACTGAATTAGAAAAGACAGTTCAGCATTTAAGCATTTTAATGATCTTGTCATAAATTTGGCTGTTTAGTTTAGAATGGGAAGAAGGAAACATTTCAAATAAAACTAAAACATTGTTCTCCAGTCCCTGAATATAAATCTGGGATGAGCAAATCCATCCTATTGCTTCAAACCACTGCCTAAACCAAACTAGATACTCTGTGAGAAATGCTTAAATGAAAGGGTTTGGTTTGTACCTTAACAAAGTGCATACTTTCCAGAGAAAGATGACTACTGCACTGTAGAATGGTGAAAATTTCTTTCATATTCCAGCTGTTTAAGCCCTTGGGCATGAAATTTTATTAACCCTATTTTTGGGTGCATAATGAAGAAATATAAACTTAGACTGAAGTGTTCCCAGACAAGGATTGTTGGTTTTTATTATGTATCTATGGTACTTATCACAGAGGACCTCTAATTCATTACTGGATCCCCTATGTGCTACAACAGTGACAACGTATTTTATAGTTCCATTAGTCATAAGGATATTTTAAATTTAAAATTACATGGCAGCATGTCCCAGGTGGGTTTTCTGCAAAGAAAGTTTTGGGGCCACAGTAGAGTATAACTGTATACGTATCTCCAGAAACACCTACTTTCAGATCTGAACTCTTCAGAAGTCCACAAGCAGAATCAGACCAATAACAGAAGCAAGACCATCCCCTAACTGGACCTGAAGCTGAAGGGCTGACAAATCTATGATAGCAATGGAAAGGTCAAGGAGGGAGAACTCTGAGCTGAGCAGGCAGTGTGGTAAAACGATGGAATAGCACAAAAACAAGAGCAGGGAGACACTGCAGTGCCCCAGGAATCTTTAAAAACTGGTACCAGTACAGAGTGCCCTTAGGACAGGGTGGAAGTGTCCAACCTATGGCAGCTCAGCACTGTGGAGAAACTGAAGGAGACCCTGGACCATCCCCCTGCCCAGAACTGGTCATACATGAAGGGATGCTTCCCCCTCTCTGGTTGGCTGATGTCAAACAGGTCTCACAGTTATGGGATCTAGAGAAAGATGAAAAACGCTCATTCCTTCTGCCACCTTCTTCTCCCTAAGAGATGAGGATCTCCCTGGCATATCACCTCAGCTTTCATTCACTGCAGGACAACTACCCTAGCACTGAAAAAGTGAACATAATGAGTTTTTTTCCTATTATTACCCCTGGAGGGTGAGAGCCTGTGCTGTCAAGTGTGCAGGTAACATTGAAAGAAACTGTTGCACAGTACTGGGGTGCAAGAGCTAAGATCTCTATTTTCCCTTCACGTACAGGAAATCTTAGTACGTTTCACTAGTTATTAAAAATAATGGACAAACAGATCATGGCAAGACAAAAAGCATCAACTGCTCATCAAACAACCACATTTTTTCATCCAAACAAATAAAAACTCGGGTAACAAAACTAAAAGGTCCCTTTGTATTAAACAAGGGCCATGATAAATTATTAGTCATATCCATTGTATTGCCATATGTCCAACCAGAATGCACCAAACCCCTTTCAATTTAGCAAATACACCATGAAATGTTATAAATGTGCATTATAAAAAACAGAAGTGTCAAGCCTTAGAAGCTGGAAAAGCTTGTGATCAAAATCTGAAGAGCAGCTTAGTCTCTCCTTCTCAGATATTTCAACTCTCTTTATTCCTTACCAAGCCTTAACTCAACATGTGCTTGCTTTCCAGCACAGACCGATTTTCTTGGTAGTAGAGAGATATACTGCAGCCTTTATTCCAAAACCTCCTCTCCTTCAAAAGCACTTAAATTTAGATGGCAGGCCCCTCTGTAAAAGCCTCAGATTTACACAGGAGATATTTTTGCAATTTAATGTCATGATCCTCCCGGGCCCGGCATGAAAGACTGCAAACAGCATGTTTTCCAGGGATGCTGCCCTGCAGTACAAGTACATAATCTGTGGCAGCCCTCTGCTACAATAGCAACATAGCTTAAAACCAGACAATCTAAGAAAAGCTATGCTTTGGAGGTAAAACCGTTCTGAAGTGAGGGCAGGAAAAAAATGCTCATTGCAGTACTCCTTGCTCCTTTTTGTTTTCTTGTAAGGGAAGACTAAGCACAAACACACACACACGCTCAGTCGGCGAAGGCAACGCACGCATGAACTCTGCTTTGAGTTCATTCATGCATGTGCAGACCCTCTGCAACCCACCTGTGGAGGACAGAACTCAAACACGACCACACTTTGCAGCTGACTGCTGCAGATGCATTACTGTCCTCTCAATAAGGAATTTGTAAATAATAGTAATATAAAAAAAAACCCAAAAAACAAAAACCAGAAAAGGCTCCGAGTGAAAGCACAACTGTCTGCTGCATAAAGGACGTCTGTTCCACCACTTCAAAACCACCATGTGGTTGGTTTGTTCTTAAAGCAAAAAATGGTTTAAAGAAGATAACAATTCACTCTCCTGGGAAACAGCTTCAAGCTGAAGCGAATTATTTAGAACGAGCTTGTAAACTCATTGAGAGATAACTAAGTTTACAACAGAAGCAATGCCTTGTCTTTAGTAAGAATACTTCACTAATGCTGTTCCCTGGCAGCGATCTCAACAGGAATGTCTGAGAGGGAACTACTCCTCATTTCTGTGAAACAACACATACTGCAACAGCAGGAAATTCTGAATCAGAAGAAGGTGGTGTAATCCCATTTGGGATTACAGACTCCAATCATAAAGCATCTTTACCAACTCCAGAGCATTACACCAAAACAGATCAAGGTTCAAGTGCATTAAGAAAATCAGATAATTTTATGGATGACCTTTTACTTAAATTTACTTAAGCTAATGCCAATAGCAATTACATGAACACAACCAATGCACTTCTGTGTGAAATTTTTTTTCACAACAGTTGCTTTTTTAAACTATCATACTTTTGTAGCAGCTGCTAAAATGGAAGTTTCTGTGATCCTGCTGACAGCTAGCCATAGACATGCTTAAAATAAAGACACAGTCGTAAGTAACAATACCACTATGTTTATCTTGGTCTTTAAGCATATATAATGTGTCTGGGTAATGAATAAAAATATTTCTGCAATTCACTCTAAACCACTATATTATTTCAAATATTATAAAACAGTAGTATGATAATTCTCTGCACAGGTAGGCTAATAACAAAGGCGGTTAAAGCTATCAAGGACATACGATTATTGCGTTTCCCACATTGCTTTCAAATCTGTTATGTGGTTCTCAGCTTCAAATCTACACAGACTAATCACATTTGCACAAAACATCCCTATAGAAATGTCAGTACGTGCTAAAAGAATATAAACATTGCAAAGCAATGTCAGTGGGTGTATGTAAGTTTAAGTATTTCTTTTAAATATACGGAGAAATCACAAGCAACTGTATAGGACACTACAAACACAGCAATATACATTTGTCAAATTGACAGAAATAAGTAAGACAGCTTCCATGCAACATGACAATTTAGGATTTGCCTTTCCTGCAGTGACACAGCTAAGAAATCCTACTCCAGTCACTGTCCTGAGACAATACAACAGAAGTGAAACTGCAGGAAACATTTCAAATAGAAGATGACTCACTCTATTTCCTTCTGCACCAGCTTTATGACCTCTATTGGATGTCTTTCAGTTATACCCTGCATTTCAATCGCATATTGAAATATTTTGAAATTTATATTACATTTTACATACTTATATAAATTTATATGTATATATTTTATATTTTAAACCCAAGAAGATTAGGAAAAGGAACCACCCTGTCCTGGTTTCGCCTGGGTAGAGTTAATTTTCTTTTCAATAGCTGGTACAAGGCCATGTTTTGGATTTAGTATGACAATAACATAGTTGATAACACACTGATATTTTTAGCTGTTGCTAAGTAATGCTTATACTAAGTCAAGGGCTTTTCAGTCTGCATACATTTGCATATGTCATGGAGTTATCCTTTTCTAAGCAGGATAGTTTTTGCCACTAAAAATAATCTCCCGTTCCATATGTAGTCACACATGCCTATTGCATTTGTCACGCAGTAACTTCAGAAAATGTACGTGAGCTACCTTCTGCTTGGTTAGAGGGAATTTTAAGAAAAGTTTATTCCACTTTTAGTAAGCCTCCACAATCTCCCTTGCTCCTGTAGAGGTTCAAGAAAAGTCTTCTTTTCATGCAACGTTAGAGATCGCAAATAATCACATTAGGAAAGAACTGCAAGTAGCATTTTCAATCACAGAATTTAATCTAGAATAACATTTGATTCAAGTTGTGAACATCAGCATGCAAAATTATTTCATGTCACTGAGGTAGATGGCAACAGAAGAGTAACAAAGTCATCATTCATCTTTGCTCTTCATGGATGAAGAGGACTTCATGGATGGAGGTTAGGGTCCACAAAGCAGGACCTTTATTGATGGAATCTGGCTACCAACACATTCTTTTAGAGAAGCTTAGTAATAACTTTCATTATCCAAACAACTGAAAAGCATTTTTCCTTACATCTTCCTCCAGCAGACAGGGAAGATAAAGGAATACCTTAACTTGCATGGAGAGGACACAAAACTAAATAAGGATCACGTACACAGAGAACGGTATGACAAAGAACTAAACAGGATATTAGAACCAGATCAAGCATCTTTAACCAAGACACATTCAATCTCCAAGTGTCTGTATGCCAAAACTTTAAGCTAAAATGGTGAAGTCCTCTAGACTGTAACAAGTTCTTTTCAACTGCTCATCCACATTTTCAGCCAAATACTGCTGTCAGTCGTTTGCTCAGGCAGCACAGGTCTACAGTGTGCCAGCCCAGTTCCCAATTACCTGGAAACTCATGAAAAGCATTTCTATTCAAATTTTGCAGTTCTTTTTTCTCCAGGTTGCTTCTAAATAGGTCCATCTTAAGCTCTAGGTGCCACAATAAGGTCCTACATTATTTAGGTATTTTTTCTACATTAATTCCCTCCCAGTGCATAGGATATTTGTACAATAAATTTACACATATGAACACCACATACAGTTGATTTGTGTTTGGACCAAAATTAGAGGAAAACAGAAGTCAGATAAGAATTAGGAACTCCTAATCCAATAAAAAAATTGCCTATACATTCTCTGCTTCCCCAGATACTCATTATTCTTTACTCACACAAACACTCACTCACTTCCCAATTTCCTGTTTTCCTCAGCCCCAAGCAAAATTTCTGATGCTAACCACACCATGACCGAAAAACTCTTAATCCCCACTTCGCAGACAGATGAACCCAGCACCAAATTCAGGCCTGCTCTCCTAAGCTTAGGGACTACATTTTGAGTAATCTGCCCATTTGGATAGCATGACAACTGTGAAATGCCAGATGGCCTCAGTTTATAAGGATCTAAAGATTTTCTTCATTTCACTGTGTTAACAGCATGAGAACAAGGGAAAAGAGAAAGGCAGCATATCATGTACCTAACTAGTGGGCAAATAAAACAGCTGGCAGGACTAAATTTAAGCCCATCGTGCTTAACTTGCCTTCAAAACTATGATTAAATAAAGTCTTCAAATAAACAGACTTGCAAATTAAGAGTAGAAAATCTGGCACGGCAGTTTTAGGGTGTATTAGCATCATCAATATGTTCTGGAAAACGGCAACACCAAGCAATATGCTTTTCTACCGCTTACCCACATAGCAAAGCTGGCTCTAGCATCCACAGCAACCTTCCTCTTCTAAAGTAATTCTTAGCCTGCAGGCTGTATTCTCTTTCCCCTTTTTTAGGAAAAGCTCTGTCATCTTAATGGAATAAAATGTTGGTGTGTAATTAGGCTTTTTGCTCTGACCCATTCTCTTCCCTGCTTCACCTCAAACTTTTCTCTCTTCAACTCACACAGCAAAACAAATGACAAATTAAGAGTTATCAGCTCTTCCTACTTGATACTTCATGTAAAAGCAGAACCACATTCCTGTATACAAACCAACATTCCTCAAGTTTTAAAATATTTACAATAGTTATTGGTTTGTATCAGGCAGTAAGACTCTGTAAAACAGACCCTTGGCTTTTCCATCAAAGGCCTTCTGAAATCTAAACAATCAGAACTTGTAATTCTATGTGCCGTAGCAGCGCACAGACTGCAGCAAATGTATCACACATCATCTTCCTTTCTGGAATCCAACCCAGCTCTTCCAACAGCTGGACAAGGAGTAGAAGGAAACTTCTCAATCACTGCATAATAAAGACAACCACTTAAATAGCTCCTGCAGGGACACTGCATTTTGTATGTATACTACCATTATTTCAAACTCAGCATCTGGGGAAGACAAAACTGACAAAGTTGAGTCCCCATCAGTGACAAAGCACTATATAGCATGGGATTAGAATCAGACTTAAATGCAAGGTTAGTTACATACATATAATATATATATATATATATATATATGAAAATAAACTCTCCTGTATTTAAAAATGTGCAGTTCATTACTACCAGAAAAAAATACTTTGTCCAGTTATGTTTCAACACAGATCTACTCTATAGTGTGTCATTCCATCAACTTCAACAGCTAAATTCAAGCACGGAGATATATCAGAGATATTCAGTTATAAAAAACACTTACTTGGTAAAAACTCTTCCTGAAAGTCTACCCTGAGCATTTCCCAAATATTTGTTTTGGGCCACAAATATGTGAAAAAATTTGTGAGTTTCTGCACTTGCCTTTAAGAAAACACTAACTGCCTCCAGTTAAACTGCAATTGGATTAAATCATGCCCTAAATGTAAATCAGGAACATTACCACATTTAGTGGATTTTATTTTGTATATATAAGAATATTTCTTCAAATTAGTTTTTAGCTTTGGTGTCCAAATAACATGACTTCACTGTACAGCTCCTTTTATTAGATTTCACGCACATTAGAAATGGTTCTTAAATAATCAGTCTAGCTGTCTCAACTAATTTACAGTCCTAAAGATACACTGAAGTTCAGAAAGAAAAAAATATTAAAACAAAAACTGTCTTTTCTACTTAATATGCAGTGTAGCAAGTCTTCCAGGCTTCCGATTAAATGATAGATCTGCACATGAAACTGTAGTAACTCACTTAGTCACACAAGAATCCAACCCTATTACTGCTAAAAAGCTGATTAACCTTCAAAGACCCTCTGGGTCACAATATACAGTAAACTCTTCAAAGCTGAATCTCCACTTTGTAAGAGTGATTGAAAACAAAGTGTCCTCGGAAAGTATTGAAATGAAACCTCCCTGTTTGCAGTGAATCTCCAAACCACTGAGGAGTTAAATAGCATGGGCTGATATCATTTATGGCATATATGACAGTGAAGGAGAAAATTAGTCTGAAGATGAATTATTACTGATAAGGGAATTGTAGTAAAGGTAATGAGACATAGAAACTATATGAGCATTCAAAAGATAACCAAGTATTGAAATGACTATCATTTTCATATTAAATGTTAAGATTTTAAGACATAGTATTTCCATATTTAAGTTCCCTCAAATCTTTTATTTCCTATTTCCTGAGCTGTAACATTTCAGAAATAATACCACTCTTCATAATACTGTATTTTGAAAACAAGAATTTTAATTTATGTATTTCAGCCTACTTCTAAAGGGGTTTTAAGAGGAAAAAACATAACAATAACTACCTCTAAACAAAACCAGGTATCACTGAAATATCACTTACCCTTCCATAAAGATGATGTTGTAGCTGCTATTTTTCTAGTTCAAAGATTAGCAAAGAATCT
>JAVJGJ010000037.1:28762233-28776350 GCA_035590215.1 Microhierax caerulescens
GGACATTGAGGTGCTGGAGCGTGTCCAGAGAAGGACAACGGGGCTGGGGAAGGGTCTGGAGCACAGGTCTTGTGAGGAGCAGCTGAGGGAACTGGGGGTGTTTAGTCTGGAGAGGAGGAGGCCCAGGGGAGACCTGATCTCTCTCTACAGCTGCATGAGAGGAGGCTGTAGGCAGGTGGGGGTCGGTCTCTTCTCCCAGGTAACAAGTGACAGGACAAGAGGGAACAGCCTCAAGTTGTGCCAGGAGAGGTTCAGCTTGGAACAGTTTCCAGCTAAGTTTCACTGAAAAGAGGGTGAAGCATTGGAACACGCTGCCCACTGGAACAGGGTGGAATCACCATCCCTGGAGGTATGCAGTGTAGACAGGGTAGTTCGGGACAGGGTTTAGTGATGGACTTCGCAGTCGTGGGTTAACGGTTGGACTTGATGATCTCAAAGGTCTTTTCCAATGTAAATGATTCTATGATTCTTCAGATATGATGTCTGCACACATTCTAACCAGAACATGTTACATTTCAAGTACCTTATAATGGTCCACAAGTTACTGAAGTTTTATTTTTCAGAACCTAATCTCAGATCATCAAAGACTTAAAACAACAACAGTTTATAAATAAAATGAGACACACACGGTTTTCAATATGAGAAAGTTCATGCAAATACAAAATACGATAGTGTTACAAGATTAAAGTTCAGTTAGCATGACATTTGTAGCAAATTCCTTTTCTGAAATAACATTGCAGAACCCAGAATTACACCAAAACCAGAGAAGTACATTTTCTTGTACTTGAGGGAAAATACTAATGGTAAGATTATCTAGGCCAATAGTAACAATATATTGAAGTAAAAAAAAAAATAATCTGCCCTCAATGCTTCTGCATCTTGTTTTTGCAAAGTGTTTTCCTTTGCCCTAAATCCAGGACATTACACACAATTTTTCATAAACCCACAATATACTACATACTATATCATATTTCTTGACTGCAGACTACTAATATATGATTTTAATGGCATTTTCTTCATGCCAATCAGCCACAGCAAGAAAACTGCTTTTCCAAGGCTCTCAGTATATATATACTAAGTATATTACTGTCACATTAGGAATATTTAACAGTGACCATATGACCAGTGGTAGAAAATCCAATGAATGTATACCCAGGTTTTGTTTAGATGTAGGTGACAAAAGACCTTTTGAACACAAATGTTTTTAATCCAGACAACACACAACACCAAAGATATTCAAACAATGTGAGCTAAAAATATGTTACTCCCAGCTCTCCCTCCCACATGATCTACAGTGTCTGGACTATATGCTGAGCATGGTTTGGTTTGGGTTTTTTTGTTTTTTTTCTAATTGAACCTACGACCAAGGACTACATTATTTCATGGAGTTTCCCAGAATCCATCACATGTGAATAATTTCCACGGTGTTTAGTGATGTGTCCATCATCCCTGTATATTCCCTCCCTCTCCCTATCACAGTGGGAAATCATCTGTTGATTAAAGAGCACTGTTTGCATATGTTACTCTTATTTTAGGCAATGTAAAAGATGTGTGCTTTACATCTGCAGGCGACTATTGGATTTGGTGCAGTATGGAGTTTGATTCTCAAGAAATGTTCCCTGCATATATTGACAATATGCTCATTTCTCTCAAAATGAAGATGCCTACCCATGACATACTGCAAGTTTCACCAGAGAAACATGAGTCTCTACAGATAATGACTCCAAGAAATATCCTGTGCGCAGCAGGTTAGTAAACAAGGAACATGGTCATATGTTGGTTGTTTTTTTTTTCTGAAAGGGTCATATTTTACTGATTAGATTGTAGTTTTTGTATTATTTTTTATATATATTTACTGAAGAAAAAAAAAAAAGAGTTTTCAGTGTCAAGGGCTTTTGCAATGCATCCTTTATAAATGAAAGTACTAGTTAGGTTTATTTATGTTAACCACAGGCACAGAGAAGCCATTGTGTATACCTGGTGTTTTGGTCTTAAGTTTCTCCTCTCCCAGTGCTTGCTGAAAGGATGGTTCTCATACAGTATTTGGAGCAAGTGAGCACTAGCCACAGATCTAAACTGTGTTCTAGATAGCATGTTAAATAATGTCTCCTATACCAAAATAAGAAAACAAATTTTGGCAGATTTAATATAATTTTGACAGATAAATAAAAGCACAAAGGAAGCAGGGGACAGTGCTAACAGATTACAAAATCAACATTTGAGTAAAAGATGTACAATAACCTAAAACGTTTTTTTCTGGACTAGCATGGTTAAGGGTAGGAGCCTCTTCATTTTTATGAAGGAAGAATGCATATGACAACTAGCAAAGAATGCATTCAGAACATCAGTACAAATAATAACATTCATATCAACAGAGCAGGAAAGCAGAGAAGGACACAAGTTTTTTCTCATGGCTCTTATAGAAGGGACATATAAAGAAACTCTGACCCTGTGCAAAAGCCTTTGAAACTGGATATAAGCCTTCTCTCCAGCAGTCAATAAACAATTTGTTAGAACTTGTCTAAACACTTCCAGTTAACACAGTTTAAATATAGTTTTGATTAGTCTGGCTGCATCCATCTGAACCAATCAATGTTTACAGTATTTCTTTTCTTTTTGGTTTATATAACACGCTCCATGCATTAACTTTCCATGTAAATAGTCAGCAATTAAGACCAACATCCAGAAAATGTCCTGAAATTTCCAGTATCCTCATGATCTAACACTTCCTAGGCAGTAAATAGTCAATTCATCTCTCTTTTCCATGAGATGCTTAGATCCCACTTTATCCCCAAGTTGGACAAACTGTCTTTAAAAGAATTTCATTGTAGCTTTCACATAACTCAGCAAAATGCATCCAGTTTGGACAAGTCACTCTTAATATTGCCCTGAAACACAGAATACCTTGCCTTGACTTGGATTTTACTACACCACGAAGCATTTGAAGGAGACCTAAAAAGGTCTCCAAAGGTCACCAAAATGTATATTGGGAGAAGATGGATTATTTCAGAATGTGGAAGACATCATCTCCAGAAAGCTGCTGAAAAAGATCCAGGCTAGTTTCAATTGCCATCAAAACAGAAGAGATCAAAAGATTGGATGAGCAAGAGGAAAACATACTAACTACACACTGTGAATACCAAAGCAGCATCAAAGATGTACAAGGCTGTAAGTGCAAGGCCAGCAGAAGTTCAGCAAGTTCCAAAGTGTCTTATAAAGATAACTGCACTGGAATCTTCTCCTAACAGCTGTATAATTTCTGTCACTGCTAACTTTGGCTCATTCACTATCTACTATGTGGATGGCAATTATCAAATAGAAGTCATCATTCTTTTGCAGGCTTCACATAGAGATATTTTAGAAAATCTTTTGTTTCTTCTCTGTGCTTTTCTCCCAAACCTTCCAGGTCATAGAAACAATCCCACATTAAATAGACAAAAACCTCCCTCACTAGCTCTGACATGCTTCTGTAATGTTCACTGACTGCAAATAAACCAAAACTATTGGGGTAAGAAAAAAAAAGAAAATTCAGCTTTGAGTACAAGATGCAGTTCCTAACTGCAAGCCTGAAGATTTGGATACGACAGCCCACAATCCTGTACCCTTTCTCCTCTTTCAACTGGGCATATCCCAAGGCCTCTCCAGTATGATGACAGCTATGCAAAGGTTATTTATTCATACACTGGAATTTGTTTTGCTTTAAGTAGAAGTTTGTTTAATAAGATAGTGGAAATACCAAAACAGACTAAAAACTAGAGGCAGAAGAGATGGAAAATGACAGCAAACTTTTCTCCTTGTCGGTATTTTGCAGCATCTGAAACATTTAAAACATGAACCATGGAAGCTCAGGAAGCTAAGTGATTGGCCATTCTGTAGACACCTGAATGTCTCTCTCAGGAAGCTTTTCATTATATTCCATCTAAATATTCCCTGCTTAGTTTACCTCAAGCAATCATTCACGCTATATGTAGACATTTTGTCCTCCTCCCCCACCAACCCACTCACTTCAGAAATACCTAATTATTCTACAGTCATTCTCCCCTATCATTCCCCATCCTGGGCCTACATTTTGTGTTCTTTCCACTGAATTCCTTTAATCAATACTATTCCTTTGCAGGACTGAAAATTGAAATCTAAAGATGGACTTCCAAATTAAGTCCCATTGAAAATACCTAAATAGCAACAAATCCTTGCAACTGCATTATGTGGTGATGTGGCAGCTCCAGTAAATTCTGTTCCAGAAAGCCTCTATTAACCTGGGAAAAAAAGCAATTAAAAGGAAGTACCTGTTCTTGAAACTGTTGGTCATGGAAAGAGCTGAAAAAATACTACGTATAGAGAATTTAAATCTAGATGCAACCATCAAGAACAAAATATCTGAAGAGGAGTTAGTGAGAGCACAAGGACAACTGGCAGACACCTCTAAGATCTACATGAGCCTGCCAGAAATACTAGCTATGAGAACGGACTTCGGTTTCAGAAGAGCTGAGTAGTTAGAGACACTCAAATTTACTATCTTCCATTTCTTATTATTTCTCTGTCAGGATTTTAAAAACTTAGGTCTCTTCTCTGTCACTATCCTCTGAAGTTGTTCTTGTTTTAATTCCCTGTGCACATACCGTGATTCACACCTCTCTCCACCCTTTTTTGTTACCTCCCCTTTGTAACCTCCTTTTCTCTGACATTCCTAATTCCTCAGTTAAACATGACAGAATAAAAGGATTTCTCTTTCTACTGACCAACCATGTCACTCCCCATGCCCCAAAATCCTCTTAGTGAATTTAATCCCTCAGCTTCCCCCACTTCCATCAAACAGCTTTCTGTATTTGCTCTGAACTTCTGCAACTTTGATTTCAAAATCTGTACTTCCAAACTTTTACAAAGCAGTATTTTAATTGCTCCCTATGTCATCCACTTAACTCTTCTCTTATTCCCAGTTTCAGCTGTAAAAATCTTTGGGAAAGTAACTACTCTGTTGTTCTATTTAAGTGTCCTGAAAACCAGGGAGACTACAGACATAACTACAGCTACCTCAACATAGCAAAATTAGGAGGACAATCATGTTATTTGTTCTAGATGAGAACACCACTCTGTCTCCTGTTATTGCTGGACCATAAGTTTAGCAAGTACCAAATACACAGAGAGCAACTGCATGTGGATAACTGTATCTGGGTTGCAAGAACTGGATACGTGACCCACGAGTTTTCAGTGCCCGTGAAATTCCACCCTTCTACCAGCACAGATGGTACCTTTTTAGCAACACAGACTAAAGCCAAAGCACTACATCCATTTCATTCGTTCCTCTAGAACATCTACTCAGCTTCGGGCTATCAGTCCTTATTGCAAGGCGCCTACTGATCTGAACCTAAAAACTGGCAGGAATGGCACAACGCTGGCAGGCAGTGCTGTGACACAGCTGCAGCTGGTGTAGATTCGGAACCAACAGAGCAGTTGAGGTCGCAGATGTTGTCACCACCAACATTCAGCGTGATGGAACATTTACACAGTACTGGTTAAAATACAACTAACTTCTATCCCCTTTAATGAAAGTTGCCCAATTTAAGAGAACCACTTTCAGAAAAAAAATACTTTCTCCCAAAGAGTCCGCGTGCCTGACCCAACAAATGCAAAGCAGTTTTGGTTCCTACATTTGATTTTAAAGTAGCAATGAGTGCTAAGGCTTTTTATCAACTACTGCAACACACTAGCTTGAATGAACTTTTCATAAGTCCATAATCAAAAACTAATTACTTTTGTAGCTCAGCAATGAGAATTATGAACTAATAACGCTGACTATTACCAGCACAATTGTTAACATACTTCAACAATGTTGAAAGTACCAGTTCATTCCTACTCTCTTTCCTTAAGTCTCCTAAGTAGTTTTACAAGCACAACATGCTGGAAACAGTTTTGGGATGAAAAGTAGTTTCCTCAGTGGTTATTTGTAAGGATATTTGCTAATAATTCTGCAGTCTAAAGTTATATTCCATCACAGTTTCTTTCAAATGCTCAGAAAACTGGAAAACCAAAAGAAAGTGCATTTTTTTTCCCTAAAATCATTCTGCTTTGCCCACTTCATATCACAGCATCTGCATTTCTGTCACTTTGTTTTTAATTCTTTATAAACAATTTATAGAAGCAGAGCTGTTCCCATGATCAGAGTTTTAGATATAGGTACAATCTTTTGCCTCCTGCTTAAGCCCTATGTTACACAAACTGCAATCTTCCCACCCAGTTTTTAAAGCACGATTATTGTCCATTATAAGACATAACAGAAAGAAGCCAGCACCATTCAGATGATAAAGTTCCTGCAGGGAGGACACAATGAAAGCTACACCAGATTCTCCTGCCTGTTTTTTTGCTTATAAAAATATCACACTTAATTAAGGGGCACTTTTAAATTTTCTGACCAAGCATAATATTGGCAGAAACAAACCAGGCACCAGTCAAAACAAAGCCTTTGATTTACTCCTCTGATGACTCTTAACTAGTTTAGTGTAATTCATTCCTGCAAGAGTTCTGCCCCCAAATCCCACACTGTGAGTGGCTTTCAGCCCCATGAACAAAGCGAAGCGGTCTCTGGTTTTCACAGGGAGGCTCAGTGATGTGGAGAACTTTGGCAGGGCTACAAAGGCTCAGCAGAACGGAGGCAGTCTAAACAGATACGGCTGTTTGGTTTCTCTGCTGGAACTGCTGAATGCAGAAGTAAACCGTATGAACCGTTTGCTCACTTGAAGTATCATAAAAACTACGGTTTACAGTTAAGTCCGCTTTCTACTGACAAAACTGTGCAATAAAACCCCTTCAACAGGCATGTATATATGTTAAGTATTCTGTACATACAAAAGAACTTAGCTGAGATTGCTAAAAGCTTAGAGGAAACATGATCAGCACAAAGGAGACAAACCAAGTCAAGAAATTAAAACACAGAATGCCTCTGGTTGTTCTGCCTGGAAAATACAGGCAGAAGGACCATTCTAGATTAGAAGTTTACTAGGAATCTTGAAACACTTGACCTATATCTTTTCACTGAAACTTTGCACTTTATTTCAGGGAGGAAAAAACAAATAAGGATCAAAAGACTCTTTAAATAAAACTGGTCTGATGCTCCAGGTATAAAACTGTCTGTCATGAAGTAAGCGAACTGCTGCTTCCTGAGCATCTGCCTCAGTTCCCCCAGCTTCACAGAGACGCTGCCAGCACTGGGAACGAAAACTGGAGCAGACCGGGTAGAACTACACTGGTGCAACTGGGTCTTGATGAATTTCCACTTGGTCTCATTCCCCTCACTGGTCAGCTTCACAGAGTGCAGGTTTAACTTCTGATCCTACAGCCTTGCTATCGCAGCATGGCAGGATGGGTAAGAGCTTACTAAGGCAATTCCAGTACTAAAACTGCATTGAAAACGAAAGAAGGGGATGCAATTCTCCAGCACAATCACTTGTGGCATCTTGATAAATCTAGTGCTCCACAATATTCTAATTTGGTATGATATCCCAAGCCTCCCCCTCCTAAGCCACAGTAACATGATTTTATTCCATAAAAAAGGGTACATTAGCCTGTCAAGTACCGAAAGCACCATTCAAAATATTTAATTTCACTGTAAAAACCTTTTATTGTTGTTGCATGAATTTTCTAGTAATTCAGTCACAGCTAAAGTGATTCGCTCCAAGTTACTAAACCAGTGATTTATTAATCATTCTGTCTAGCCTAGTAACTGCTGCAAAAAATGCTCTAAACAAAAGTCACAAACTCTTTTTTCCTTTAGGCAAGTTTCCCTGGATACACAGCAATCCATTTACAGCATACAGAAATTAGCTAGTGAGAGGATTATAACAATTTCTTTTACCTTTAGAAGAGTTCCTGAGTGCAGCATCACTGCATCACTGGGAACTTCTTTAACATACACTTTCAAATGAGACAGTAAATCATCTACCTTCAATTGCATTCAAAACTCAAATTTTTCATTCTTATAAGACACAGCAAAAACCTGAAAACAGTGTGACTGGTTTCACAAGAATTCTCTATACAGTTAAATATTGAAAGTATGTTCATTTAACACAAAATAATGCAGATAACACACTGCACTGTTACCAATAGCAGAGGCAAGGGAGAAAAAAAATACACCCCAACAAGTGAATCTGTCTGATTCAGTCACTGCATCTTGCCCTCCACACAGCCCCTTGCATAAATAGCTTTAGAAGCCTTAACCAAATTGGAATTTTCACATATTATTTTGGTTATTAGATACAATTTAAATAAAAATCTCTACCAAGAAACTCAGTGGATTAGAATTTCAAGAAAAAGTGAGTTGCTCTTAAGTTATTGTTTCATATATATGTCCTCTGGTCCATTCCCAGCTCTGACAACATTCACTGAATATCTTCCTGGTTAGATCACCAAGAACAATATAACTCAATACCCAAATATGTCAGATATATATTATATGTGTGCCATCACACCCAGAAACAAAGCATCTTATGCAGCAAAAATTTCTCCGAAAGTTTTCCAACTCTTCTTGGAATAAGCAGGTTTAAGTGAACAAAAATATTCCTAATTCAGTGCAGAACATGCATTTCCAGACTAAGATTATTCTCAAAAGTATGCAAGACAGGCTGTGCAACAAAGAACTTTCAGCAACCAAAAGAGGACTTAGTACATACCACTTCTGGTTTTTGTTAATAATAATAAATTTAGAATACATTTTCCTTGGTACTTAAGAAACCCCTCATTGTTGCACCAACGCATTCCCATGAATGTAAAAATAGAAATCTCTTCCTCCTAACCCTCTTCCCGAGACTGTAAGTAAAGAAAAAAACCCACACTCACTCAGAGACATGCTTAGTTGGGAAAAAGAAGATGCAAGCAGAAGGGAAAGTTAAAATTCTAGTAAATAGATACGAAGTCTGTTTTTTTTCCTTGAGAAAATCCACTTCATCATCTATATTCATTCCCCCTGGTAGTTGTCTCCTACCTGTCCACAGGCAGACAGACTAACTGTAGAGATTTTGAAGAGTACATTTAGAAATGCAGTAAGTCACATAGAGCATTAAAATTAAGGTGCTATAACATCAGATCTTGATTTTGCATTCAGCAGAAAACTACTGCAGTCAGCAGAACACTGGGATAGGATCTCAGCACATAGGCTGCTCCTATTTAGTATTTGCTGAGTCTTTGAAAAGCTGCTTAATTTCCAGCAAAGTTAAAAAAAAAAAAAAAAAAAAGCTCATCATGAGTCATGGATCTGGCCTACTGCATCTTTTGGCAAACTAAGCTTAAGCCGGTGTTTACTAGCATCGTTAATATTTGGGCATCCACAAGGACTACGAAATCCAAGAGAAGCCCCAGGCAACAGAATGATGTCATCCAAGAGCAGCACTTGAGAACACTTGGACTGGGACCTTGGGTTTCTTTTACTTGATGGTTCCCTTGAGAGAACCCTCGCAGGGACAGCCGCTCTGGGCTGTATACCACCATGGACATACACTTGCCTACATGGGGAAATACAAATGCCAGAATACTCCCCAGTGATTTTTATTCCCAAGTGCTTGATCACTCCAGACACTAGAGCCAGGAAGAAGCCAACGCCTCCTCAATGCTTCTGCAGCCCAGGCACAAACAGTAAACTTCAGCCAGATGCCATTTTCCTGCTTCTTATCCAGAGTTCACCTACCAGTTCACTCGCCACCTAGCCCCACTTAGGGGGAGGCCCTAAATTTTAGGTACAGATTTTCATGGGATTGGTGCCCCTCAATCAAGTAGAACGCCTACTCCCAAAGCCTGATCTTTCCCTGCCATTTATGACAAAGTAAAGGACTAAAATCTGACGCTACATCCATCCTTAGCTATTTTTTTTTTTTAAACTAGAGAGTTAAAGAAATCTTTATTCATAGCTGTAGTATTAGAGTAGCCGTGGCTATCAATCTCTAACAAGTACGTGTTAAACACCCACTGGCAGCGTATCATTCTGCAGGATGAGTATCTGTCATATACTGTTTGTCCTTTAACCTATTCCAAGGGGAGAAAAACATGTATTGGAATGTCTTCTAAAAAGTTCTATTTATTTTTGCTGGAGGAATAGTGCTTGCAGATGTACATGCTGCTGTATTTCTATGGCAGAGAAAAGTGAGGTCAAAGGAAGCTGCCTCTCTCTGGAACAGAAGGTCAGTGAAAACACGTATTCCCTGAGGAATTTAATTCTACAAGTTTGAGAAGTAACATCTCCTAAAACAGTTTTGTTAGAATGCCACCCATCATACAAGAGGAGCATACCTATCGAGTGTACAGTTTTTATCCTGTGTCTTTAGATAGCACAGGCCCATATAATTGAAGGGTAGAGAAGGGCGTCTTTTTGTCTTTCCCACCAGAACTCCCCCATGTCAAGTTCACCTTCATCTAGCTGTTCCTCATTCACAAACTGATTTCATCTAAGCACACGATCAAGACTATCTTGGTCCTATTAGTACAGAAATACATAGTGAGGAAGAAAAAATATGTAGACTTGTCTCTTCCACATTGGTGCTTGAGCCCATGTTGTCTTAACAGTTCATCCCACAATTTGCTGAGGTTGTTGAAAAGCAGGAAGAGAGAACTGAATGACAGAAGTTTCATCAACACTCATGGGGACCGTTTCAGGAAGGACTCGAAGCATTTTAGCAGAGAACTCAGGAAACCATGAATGTTGTCTCTTTTAACCATTAACGTTGCAACACACGTGGCTCATCATCTGGTCTGAACACCAACCATGCCAGTTCTACAAAGTTAAATTCTGTCAGACAAGCGTATAGTAGCCTTTGAGTAGTCCCTCTGTGGTTTGGCTTGGGATTGAGAGGTTCAGGACAGAACAGCAGCAGTCACATTCAGGTTTTTTGGAGTTGCTGTAACGCATAAATACCTGAAGGAGAACCTACTCTCTAAATAATTCTCTCTCCCATTTCCTTTCAACACAGAAATCAGAAATGAGGTAACCATAATGGGCAGAGGAGGAAACACTCTGTAGGTCACCTTGAACCCAGAGAGAAGTTCCTTCAAATCTGTAGCTCAAATACACACGCCTCATATAGCTAGTACTGCACAGATTACATGGTGACCAATGGAGGAAGAAAAATTTAGAAACAATAAGTGGCAAACCCCAACCTCTCGCTGCCTTCACTTTTCCCCAGGACTTTTCCTTGCATAGTCAGCATGCCCCAGTCCAAACAAGCAATGCTGGGGTAGGTGTGTTCCCCACACATGCAGGCACTCAACAGGAACAGCAGAGCAGGTGCACAGTTAAAGCATCACAAAAATATATAAGGTTGACAGCAAGAAACAAGAACGGGTATTTCAGTACAGCTCTTCATCCAAAAACATGCTCCGGTCCCACAAAATGACAGCCTGTTCACAGCTGAGCCAAAGAGCCACAGGGGCCACGGTCTTGAGACCTGCACAGCACTTCCTTCCTCTTCCCAAAACTTCAGCCTGCCCACCAGCTGACTCATTTTGTCAACCACCAAAAAGGTTTCCATCATTTGGTACACTGCAGGCCACAGCACAAGAATTTGGCTGTAGCACACAGCTAAACAATTCTTTCTGCACTTAATTTCAAACAAATGGGAGAAGGAGGAAAGACTATCCACACCACTTCAGAAAGGGACTGCAGTGAACCAGATGGTGTGGATTACATCTGGGGGAAGGTTGCTGGTTTATGATGGTAGGATGTGAGGGGAAGGGAGCTAAAAATTTGGCATCCTCA
The DNA here is from genome assembly GCA_035590215.1 of Microhierax caerulescens. Classification (NCBI taxonomy): domain Eukaryota; kingdom Metazoa; phylum Chordata; class Aves; order Falconiformes; family Falconidae; genus Microhierax; species Microhierax caerulescens. The sequence continues at coordinate 28,773,968 of JAVJGJ010000037.1, forward strand.
CCAATGCAAACTTAGTACTGCAGTTCATTACCTGCAGCGTGGGTAGTGTTCCAGCGGTGAAGGACACGAAGACCGAAACAGAAGGTCACATCATGGTATCTTGAATTCACATGTGCTTTGTTTCTATAAATCCCTGATAGATAGGTTATCTACAGAGTGGTTTTATTCATCAAAATTAAATATTTTTCTGCCATTTATTATGCTTGTGAAAAAGTGATGCAGAATTATTTCATTCCTTTACTCACAGAATGAGTCATTTCGCTATGCTACTGTTTTTCCTTGATTTTAATTCTTTTCAAAAAGCATTAAAACAAAGAGTGTAGAAAACTGGGGGAAAAGGCTACTTAATTTCAGATCCCTTTTCCAAGGTTCAAAGATTGTTGTGATAAATATTTTAGATTTATCACTTCTTAAAATATTGATCTTATGTACTGATACACACATCCAACCAATTCCAATTTCACCTGCAGAACAAAATCGTTAAAGATGCATGTTTGTTAAACCCATACCAGAAAATCATTTTATTTTCTTCTAGAGGCAAAGGTTTGATTAATCCTGAGACACTGCAGAGAAAATGGAGAGCGCCCTAAAAAAAAATAAAATTAAAAAAAAGGAAGTTCTTCACAGTAGTGTCTAGAGAACCTTAGATAAAGTGAGGTTTCTCAATTACTAATTCAGTAGGTCAGCTTTAGAGCAATTGCACAGCATTACAGTAATTGTTTCAGATCAATAATTTTTGTGGATTATCATCTGGTAGAGTTTATAACTGCAGCCAGTTCACCACAGAAGAAGGAGACAAAGATGCCACTTATTCATGCCACAAGAGATAAAGAGACGGATGCTTTGAGTTACATGATGGGGAAGACACACTACTGCTGTCACTACACCCACATCCCAGGTCAGCGTTGCATCCATACAGCAACACACTGTATTTATTCAACACAATGCAGATAACCCCTTGATCTCTGGTTCTAGTTCATTCAACGTCCCAGTTTTAAATTCGTATTAGCAATTATGATCCACATCACAATTAAATAGGTTGTTTCAGATAATAGAAAAGAAAAAAATATCAGTTCCCTGTTTCAAAGATTCAACTAGAGATTTTATAAGTGCTCAAAGAAGGAAAATTAAATTATTTCAAATATGCTAGTATCTTTTTGCACCACCCTGACAGAAGAAATTCTTATCTATTCCTAAAACATACACACTTAAATTAAAATGCAATTATAGGCAAAGAAGATTCTTTCAAACCACTTAAACTGTATTTACAGCAATTTAAACAGTTTCAATGCCACTAGATTTACACAACTAAAATTACCGCAAGCTAGCTTTCTTTCTTCAACTTCTTAGTGGCTTTCAAAGATAATCTTAATTAAATGAATTAAGTGATTCTCAGTTAAGCAGGGAAAGGTTTGTTTGGAATTTTTTTTTTGTTTTTCCTTTAAATATACACAGCTTTTCCCAATTACAGAAATGTCTCCTATTAGAAAACAAAAATGAAATTTCCTTGTGTTTCCAACACAAACTTGGATTCTTCTATCCTTTAACAAAACTGAATTTAGCAGCAAGTGATTTAATTTGACAGACATACAAACTATGTATTTTCCCATCTGTATACTATTGGCTGGATCTTAATTAGTTAACATTCATGCTTTGTGATATTGCAGAATCCTGTGCTGAAAGGTCAGTAAAAGAGCTTTAAATAGGCTACATAGATAATTAGAAAAAAAAAAAACAAAACTCTCTTTAGTGCAGAGGCTTTTGAAACAAACTGCAGCAATTACAGCAGGCTGAATGATGGGATGCTCTCCCAGGAGCCTGAGCTTTTTGCACTCATGAAAGATTGTCTAGATGCCTCCATTCATCTCTGTACAAACATGTTCTTCAAGTGTGACCCTTCAACCCCACAACTTGTGGATCTGTCTAAAACACGCGTGCTCACCAGGCACAACAGCTCTTCCAAGGAAAAGCTGGATGTCATCTCAATACTTTTATGCCACAATTTATACCACACCTGCTAATTCCTAAGTACCTCACAACTGTTCTCAGCAGTTACAGCAAGGACCCTGTTAGAAGCCACCCTGCCAGGGGCACATTGTACATTCAATTTCTGCTTCCTAAAGAAAATCAGATCACATTTCAACCTGATAAGTATTAATTATTCCTACGAATTTGCCAAGATTATTCTGAACCACTCTCTCATCCAGAGTATTTAGTACTTTATCTTTGTGACCCTGCCAACATTTGCAATCACATTCTTTATTCCTTCACCCTGATCCAGTCACCACCAGATTCAGAAGGTCAAACTGAAGCATGACCGTGAACATCCTCCAAGGAGTTCTTAATTCACAGAAAACCTGTTACAGATAAATGAAAATGGAAG
>JAVJGJ010000037.1:28776450-28810421 GCA_035590215.1 Microhierax caerulescens
AAGTAATTTGAGTATAAACCATTGCTGACTTTGTGCAATGAATAATCTCAAGCATTCTGAAAAGCTTGCTGTGTATTTTGCAGGGGAAGTGAGGGCTGTTGCATTGATCTCTAGCAGGAAACTGTGTTTTTCATATAATCTAGATTATTATCCTTACTAATTTTGTTGAAATTTAATCAACCTATCAAAGCTAGCTTATTTATATTTCTTTAGACTTAGCTGTATGTCTTTCCTGAAACTCAGCATTTAAATTTGGCTAGGCAATTTTAATTTAAACTACCAAATTAATCAATGAAAAAGTAAATGCACCATACTTAGTGGGTAAGGGTGCAATCCAATTATTTTGTCAAACTTATTTTAAGGTTGGAAACTTTAATGAATGAGAAAAAAATCATCAGACTTGGGCTTGCTATAAATAGTCTTATTAACTATAGCCTATTTATATGCACAGCTGCAGTCTTCCAGAAAGACTTGCAGAACGTGTTAAGAGACAGTCAAATACAGTATCATCTGAACATTAATTCCAGCTAAGTGAACAGATCCCTGGAGCACTTTAGCACATAAACTGAGGTCAGTGGACCTCAGGCAGAAGTGGAGAACATAAATCCAAGACTTCAGGTTTACAATGCCAAGAAACAAAATCGTACAAGCAGAACAGACCACAAGCTGTAGTATCTACTTGTAAGATAAGACAGAGAGGAACGTATTTGTCAACAGTTCAAGATCGTTTTTCATTTCCTTCACAAAGAATAATGTAACCTTAGGTCCTCTTCCTGACTATTTGAAAGGGGAAAGAAGAGGATGGAGAACATCACGTTTTAGAGCTCAGTAATCACCCTCCTGGCAAGAAGCTGGATGACAGACATTTCCCATTTGGAATGGCAGAATATGCTCTTACTCTGCTGAGCAGCACGCCACAGAAGGTGGTGTCCTAAAGCTATCATATGTGTGCGTATGTATATATATATATCTATATATATATATAGATATCTTACAGCAACGAATTCCATTACAGTGAAGGAATATTATTTCATTAAATACCTTCTCCCACAAGCAGCACATTAAGCTTGGCACATGGAGATAAGAAAAAATCTTTGTCCAGTTGACATCACTGAAAGCAGAAACTAAGCACAATGATCATTTGACCAAGCACACAATTAAAAAATAAAGCCCAGAATTTTAAGCAATACAGAAGTACTGAGCCAGCATTAATATCCTTCTCTGCTGAGTTGAAGTATTTTAAATACAAGGAAAATCCTACTTTATTTGCTTATATGCACTCTAGGAAAAAAAGTGATTTGGTACAATTTCCAAATGTTTCATCTTACATAATGATATTATTCCATTCAACCTCTATATGATAATGTATGTATGATTAGATGAACATAGAGGTTTTTTTCTGAGTAACTTATACCAGGACATTATACACTATTCTTGAGACTAATATTTCACAACGATGGCTGTAAATTCAAACACTGTGATAGAAATCAGATGTCAAGGAACTATGTAACTACCAGAAGAATATGTATTTTAGTTTGTTTTTGTTCAGATCTGTAAACCAGTCAATGGAATAAATGACAGAATAAAAACTAGTGGGGAAAGCAAATGCAGACTTTGAGGAACATACTGTTCAGCATGTATAACAGCAAAACTACACAACCTGTAAAACAAAATAAATTTTCTGTTAAAGACCCTGTAACTTTTTTTTCTTTGCAATCTCAATAAAGAAATTGGATTTCAGTCCTAAACACATAAAACAGTTGACTTTTCTAACAAATACTATTGAACACAGTCAACCATGTGAATCAGGAATTTGTCCAGAATTTCCATTTACCTGTTAGAATAAATCAGAATTATATTTGTACAAAACTGAAATTCTAGATAACTTCTACATTACATCATGGTATACCGTTGGTATAAGTACTGATAATACTTGAGAAACTATGAACAAAACTCATTCTTTGATTTAATCAAGATTTAACAAGTTCTTTAACATTTTATTAACAACCATTTTGGACAGATTTTACTGGTATAACGTGCTTTACAGAGTATTTTGCTTTGCCAAACTAGAATAAATGTTTTTGCATCGTTGTGACTATACTTGTGAAAAAGCTACAAAGGCAACGTGCAAGATCTTTATGGTCTCAGAAGCCTAGGGGACTCCTAGGCTGATGGAACGGTATTAAAAAAAGAACTAATTATATTAGCGATCTGAAGCATGTGCTAACAAAGCAAACCAAGCTATTGTGACTAACTCTCTTAAAGATCATGCCAGCTGTGGTCAGCTTACCGTTTTTACCATCTCTCCCCACTCCTTGCTCTCATAAAGCAGTGATGCAATGCATGAAACCCTAACAAATGTACCCACAACTCTGCAGCTGGTTCATTGTTTCTCAAGAATACTGTGTCTCTGCCCACCCAAACCATGAAGTCTGCCAGATACTCTGCTACCTCCTTGAGTAAGCATCTCTCACAGCTGCTGCCACTGCACCTTTCTTAGAATAACATCTGTTGTCAGTACCTTAGCAGGACTGAGCAGACCAAGTTCTTTCCCCCTTTCACCTCAGCCCCAACCTGACCATTTCATATTTCACTGCTTTTAGGATTTCCTTTCCACTCCACTAGCAATGTTAGCTCAACCCACCATCTAAAAATCTCAGTCAGATCTTCGTACACATTAGTCCTGAGTGTGGGAACCTCTGAACATGTATCAAACAGCCCTCTACAGCCAACACACGCACTCTCAGACATGCAGTTTTCCATTAGCCTTGCATGGAAAAGAGGTATTTTTTCAGCACTCCACTCATCGTTAGGGCAACAACTATCTTGGTAGTCCTCCTTCTGTTGTACGTGTTTAAGCATACAGTCTGCACCTAACAAATACAAACATACTACTACAGCTATCTGACTATTTCTGCAGTGAATAAACTAATTCTTGCATTTTTTTCTAATTTGTTTTTAAAGTAATCCTTGAATGCTTGGCACTAGCATTTCTGGCACCTACTTATTCGTAAGGGAAAGTATGATATAGTTTGTTTCTTACTTCCTCCTCAATATTGTGGGATTTACTTCATGCCTCAGGCAACTATCACATCTGCCAAACCCAGGACTACTCTTCAGATACTCTGGCGTATCAGAGTGCAAGAAAGATGCAGTGTAATTTTAGAAGATAACTTTTTCAATATGGAGAAAAAAAGCTTTCACAACCATTCTGTAAATCCTATGTGTATTTGTAAATTATTACTGAAATAAAATCCCACAGTAATTCTTTAAACTGCTCTGTGGGAGTAGAGACAAAGGAATGGGTGGGAGGAAAAAAATACTACAGTGTATCTGCTTATACTCACATCATCAAAAGGACCACAAAACGATATGCTAAGATAAATTTGCTGGCCAACAGAACAAGCACCCTGAATGTTACTTTTTAATTTCTAGTCTCGCAACTTAGTTGGTTGCAGTTTAGGAAGTAGAGGATTTAAAACCCAACTGAACGCTCTGAAGACTAGCGCACAGAGAAAAGGTCTAGCAAGTAGCTTTGGGCAGATACCAGCCTAGATTCCAAAAAAGATAGGAGCTGGGGTGGGCAGCCAGCTGTTGTGTACATGGTGATATCTACGCCCAAGGTCAGGTGGAAGGCAGAAAGCACACTGCCGGAGTTTACATCAAGAGAATCCAAACAGAAGGGTGACAGCAGTATTCAATTCCTCCAGACTCCGCTTGACTCTAGTTAGGAAGGCCACCTAGATGTCCTCCTCCCTTGTCACTGTCACCCCGGTGCTGCAGTAACACAGGACATCACCAGTTGCAGGCCAGCACACTCTAAGAAGGGTCCTGCTCCCTGGGGAGACCAAGCATTGATGGCAACTAAAGCTAATACATCTTTCCTTCATATTGCAATAGCCCCCATGCAGTGACGGCTACTGTGCCTCAGCTGGCAAGAGGAGATCCCTTTCAAATAGCTGCTGACTTGCCTGCACCCAGTGGAGCACATCCCTTGGCTCCACTCTGGCATCACCAAGCTGAGACACACACCAGCTTCAGGAGTCTCCGAGATCAGCAGAGACTGCTACCACCCCAGCCCCCTCCCCCACTCTCAGCTGCCCATTTATATATATATGATCTAGCAATTCTTAAAATATCTGAACATTACAAAGGTCACATTACACCGGTGAACCTGACCCGGTGCCTTCCAGCAAAATTGTATCAGGAAAATAATTTTTAAAAACATCTAAGTTACTTTGAATCTTTCTTCCACGTATACACATTCACTTGTTCCACCAATATTTCAGACATACACTTTAAGTACTACAATGATTTTTAACTGTTGCCCCTTAACCCCATGAATCACATCTGTACAAATTACTTTTAAGATGTATTTGTTGCATACCCAGATACTAAGGTTTCCAAAACACATGCCTACTTTAGGATGTATTGGTCATTCAGATTCAGAAGGCAAACTATTGCCAAGTTCTCCCTAGCACAGCTAAATGCTTTCAGTCAGCTTTTGGGTTTAAAATGGGCAATTCAAGATTTGGAAGGTTTGCCAAGCCTTACACCACAAAATTTAGCATGCACTTTAGTCTTAAAATTTGGTAGGCTTTCTGGCAGTTAAAAAAAAAAAAAGGTCAAGTTACAAAGAAAAACATTCTTCCTTATTAGTTTCATATTAATTTGTTTTCATCATGACAAGACCTCTGTTTAAGAACAAATGATGGCAATATTGCCACTCTCACAAGACATCATAAAAAACAAACCCCCAAATTAATAGTGCAAAGTCCTGTTACTAATAAAACACACTTTTTTTTTCAGCAAGTATCAATACAAAACCTTCAAAGAAAATACAACATTTCCTAACAACGCCAATGTTTCTAATTCACCCTTTCTCTTGTTTCTTTTTCACCATTTCTCTTTCTTCCTCTCCTTTCCCATCAATTCACTATGACGAAGTAACAGCCTGGCACCCTCGAAACCCAATCTCTATAACAATCTCTTAAATTCTTTTCAATTCTCTTAAATTTTAGCAGTGACAGGCATCAGCTTACAGTCACAGAAGAGAGGCTCACAGAAGTGCACTTACAACATTTTGGAATGAATAGCAAAACAATCCACATGGAGAAAATGTGATAATGGAGCCATAACGTGATGGCACCAGGCTCTTAAAGACATTTCTACTCAAAGCTCTATTGTATGCATGATAAAGTTTGAACATAGGGATATCTGGAAGCCACATCAAAGTGCTAATGGATAGACATTTTGTTAACATATGTAGAACTGATGCCAGGCCATAAAACAACATTATACTGAGTATTACACATCTTCAGAGAAGTCTTTTTTTTTTTTTTTTTTTTTCCTCCTCCCCTGGGGTTGGGGATCTTTTTTTCAGCTACAAATTATTTCTTCCCTTATGTGCATGAATGCCTAACAGGCTCAGAAGCCTGGACAATTTTCATGTTCTCTTGTTCCCTGGAGCTTTGCCCAGTACCACAAATTCCAAGACAGGGCAGATTTTTGAAATAGGGAAAGGAAAAAGAATGAAAAAGTAAATAAGCTGCTATTTCCTTTGTAGAACAGGTTCTGTTACATCAATCACAGACTGGTAAAGAACATCACAATCTATTACATTAGCATCTCTGTTTCTTAGGTCATCCCTAGGACTGCTACTTTCAAAGTGCTGCCCAAACTTGGCTCAGAGCTACAGTACATTCTTAATGATTTTTTATGCCTGTGGTGTTCAAAATAGAGTAACTTTTCAAACAGTACATTTTGTAGATATGGCACTCCATTAAAACAGGAGGCAAAAAAGCTGTGCGAGTGAACTCCTGGAACAGCTCTTCAGGATTCCAAAAAAAGCCACTTATGAGCTTCTCTGTTTCTTCTCTACAGTATTTATGCTAGATCACAGAATAATGAGCAACCATTAAATTTATGTACTTTGTAGGGCACTTAGAAAACAGTCTTCCCATCACTTAGTAACTATAAGATAAGTGGAACAGCACTGCACACCAAGAAATGCACAGTATGGAAAGACACTGAAAGTCAGGCTTATAGAAGGGCTATATCTTTATCCACTTTGATACCTTTTCAGTTAATCAAGTATTTTGTGGTTCCATGTTTGGCATGTTAGGTACACTGAAGCCAGACTAACAACAAACAGCTGTTATTTATAGCATTTCCCCAGAGATGGGAACAGTTGCTTCTGCACTTTAAGACCAATCATGTTATATCTGTATTAAAATGAGAGAATAAACATGTTTTACTGCCAGCTCTGCCTAAATTTCAAATAAAAAACACGAGTTAACTTGTGAATTACTCAGTCAACCAGTCTCCAGCACCAACTTACACAGTTTAAATAAAGCATCTCAACAATACACAATACAATACAAAAGAATGTTAACAGCATGGTCCCAGGTTCGACAGTGTGCTTCAAAAACTCCTCCACGATAAGTGTCAGGAATGGACTGCAGATGTCTCTAACCTGTGACAGCCTGGACTTCAGCAGGTTCTGCTGCCATACCTTCTTCATTTCACATACTCTTTGGCTCAACTGTCAGCAGTCATACAAGATTAAATACATTAAGTTCCACAACCCACAGGTTTCCACTCTCCCTGCTGTCCTAAGCACCGTGAGAATGGGATCCCAAGCTCAGAGAGGCATCAAGCCATAACATGTTTGGTCCTGTGCTTCCAATCTGCTTATATGAAGAAAAGCTTGATCTTGAACTCATTATCTTATAGGCACTGGCTCGCTCCTTCGGGGATATATAGGTATTCAGACCTCAGCAGGCACTTAATGAGGACCTGCGGACTGAGAGCAAGGCTGGTGGATATCTCTGCTCAGATCATGCAAGGTCCTGCCCGCACTGACGTTAACAAGGGTCCTGTCTGGGGAGAGCAGCCTTTCACTAACTCAGAAAGGATAATACAAAGATAAACGGAACGGAGACACCGGCGAGACACTGAACTTTACTGACAGCATGACTAAACCCATTTCCTTTTCTGTTCAGATGCTTTCTATGCCACCGGAAAATTCAGTAGTGCAAAGCTGCAACTTACAGTAGGTTTCAAAGTCCGTTTTTCTTAATTGAAGCAATGGACGCTAAAGCATTTGCTTACTGCTGCTGGCTGGTCAAACAGAAAGGATAAAGCAGAGGAGAAATCTGAAGTATCAGGGGTTAACTTTTCAAAAGTACCTGTGTGCCTTGGGTGCAGAGCTGCTGCAAAAAGCAACAAGACTTCTGCACCCACGTCATACCATTGCTTCTGAAGATGAAAGCATCCCTGAGAGCTCAATGCTTCACAAAGCAGTAATTGCATTTCTTTTGCTGCTTTAAGTTATTCAGAAATGTAAATGTGTTGAAGTTAAGCATAGGTGCCTAAAAAAAGGTTTGCGCATTTGACAATTCTGAGGATCAATTTTGATGATATATCAAACATTTCTTGCAACAGCAAAACAAAGCATGTATTACAAGACTTTAAGAACACCAAGTCTAAAATACAGCAAACTTTTAGGAAAATATGTCAGAAGTATGTTAACTACTTTCTTGCAGTTTTCCCCAATATTTTTGTACTTTTACTTCCCCACCCATTGCTATATGCAATAATCCACACAAAGCACTTGGAAAAAATTACTTAAAAAAGAGGAACTGAATGGACATGCTACAGGATGGTCAATTAAAAAAGAAAAATGGAAAAAAAGTAAGAAAAAAACTGTAAATTGTTTTCTCATAATAATAAGCTTTTATATGCATAATAATATATCTCATAATAATATGCTCATAATAATGCTTTTAACAGATAAAATTTTGAAACAAATATTTTGGTTCTTGGCAATTATCTTTAATAAACATGCTAAAATCTCACAGGGGGAATTAATGAATTATTTATAAATCAAGCAATATATTAAATTCTGGTCAATATACAGATGAGCATAAACACGTCTAATGTGCAGTTACATCTATAACTGTATCACTTCTCACTAGACTTCTTTCCTACAGCGATCCTCATTTTTAATTAAGTTGTGGGTTTCTAAGTAGTAATTTGCTGCAATACCTGTGACCAGTCATGTTTCACAGACTTCAACCTAATTTCAAACTGTTTTGCTTTAGACCTCTGTAACAGCAATACCACCCGCTGCTGATTTCTCACCCAGAGTTCAGAGATCCAGATTTGCTTTTGTTTCAATTCAAAACTTACACTGAAATTTTGGCCCATGGAAATGGCACCTTTCTATTCCCCTGGATTTGTACTGCATTTTGAAACACTTTGGCATAAAAGGCATTGAAAGAGTTTGGGTCTGCAATGTATTTTATTGCCTAAATAGCTAGCTGGTTCCCATTTTTACCGGAGTAACGCAGTGGAATGAGTGTGGTGAAGCACCCATTAAGGCTTCAAGAGGAACTGAGTATTAGAAAACCTAAACATTCACTTGTTTTATTTTTCTGTTTCTTGGTTACATTTTCAAAGTGTGTCCACTACCACTCCCATTAACATCAGCAGGGGGCTTGTAAATAAGTCTCTACCCAGTGTTTCAAAAAACTGAGCTCTCAGTGGAAGAAGTGATCCCAGTCTATTTCATTACTTAAAGAAACAGAGCAAGACAGCAAAAAGAAAACCAAGTACAGACAAGCACCTTAACACATCTTTGAAGGTTACATTTGGACACTTCATAACCTCAATTGAAATATCGATTTTTTAAATATACCAAACATAATTCAGGAAAGATACCCTATTGGCTGGTTAGAAGCAAGGCTAAAAATTCAGGTGACAAAATTAAATTAACAGTACCCCAATTACAAAACTGGGACATTGTCTTTAACTTGGTAAATCGGTGTTTCATGAAGCCAGACTCACAGGCGTGGGCAATGTAAATGAATCAGCCATGTGGGTAGTTACTTTTACTTTTTCCCTGCCCAGCGATCAAGCTTCTGAAACCATACATTTGTTCTAATACTGAGGATCAACAGACATCACAAACCAGACCTACAGAACTACCACCTCACAAAAGATGAACTCTTTTAAGAGCTATTTATATTTATATTTATATTTATATTTTAAGAGCGTTTAAAGGACAGAGATAGTCATTATTTTCCATTGAAGTTAGAAAACTACAACGTTTAGAAAAGAATCATGGCTGAGCAGATGTACTCTAGCAGCAATTTCTAGTGCTGCTGTAATTGAGGTTGCATGAGCATTTTGACAATAAACCATACTGCCAGAAAAATCATTCTGTGTTGTAATCTGACATAGAAGACCTCATACCAAGCACAAACTGTTCAGCACCATGAATTCAGTTTGTATGATTTTTGGCTAAGGGGTTGGAAGAAAAGAGAAAGCAAGATAAAAAGTCTTAAAATGGAAGCCAACAATATAGGATTAACTAGTGTTCAAACAGAATTTGCAGATACTTTTTAGCACAGATGGTTTCTTTCTCCAAACTAACACACATACAACTCCTGCTAAACACAGCAATGATTTTCACCAGAAAAAACCCATCTTCTAAAATGCTAAGCTGACATCCTGCATTCACTTTTACACTGAGGAAAAACTCAGGCAAACAATTTTATTTCCAGACAGCAGAACCTGGTTTACTTGCCTGATCAAGAAACCACTTGAAGAATATTAGCAGAATAATAAGCAAACCCCAAGCACAAATGATTATGGCAACCTTAACCTACTGGTTGTTATTTAAAACAATAACCATATTCGTTACAGTGCTAGGATTTCACTTCTGCTTACATACAGGCTTTGTGAGCCTACGCAGATGGTACTATTTAAAGTGAGCTTTAAGCCAAGGAAACAAAAAAAGAGGAGGTTAAATTGTATACAGTTTAGCTGATTTCCCTATTCTTAGCAATCCTTAGTTTTATAAAATATATTCTAATATGTTAGAACTGAGCCTGGTGGTTTCAAACCTGCACCTGAAAAAGACTGAAAAGCTGAGATGTCTGAAATGTAGAAAGGTAGGTGAATAAGAGTACTCGTTTGAGGGATTTCTTAGGAAGGGTTGTTCTTCGGGCTTTTGTTATTCAAAAATATGGAAAAAAAAAAAGTTTCTTTTTTTATATTCTCACTCACTTGCTCTGGGTACTTGCTTCCAACTATCTCTGCCACAGTGTTAAAGGAAGGAGAGTCTGGATAGGTCTTAGCTCCCATCTTCAGGTGCACAACAATCTTAGTGCCCCGGAAAGACATGCGTGACATCATTTCAGCATCTTCCACAGAGATACAAGCAGTGGGAATCTGGGGCACATCAGGCTGGTAATTCTGCCACCCAGTATGCGGGCTGTGAAAAAAAAATAAAAAATAAAAACACTGTGTTAACAGCAGCTCCATAAGTTATTATAATTATTACAGAATTATGAAAAAGAACACTTTCTCTACCATACCCAGCAGACTCTCAGAAAGAATACAGTAACGATTTTTAAATAAACCTTCTGATAAAATACATCAAGTGTTTTTACATTAATCAGAATATCTTACTGTTAACATTCTCTATGTCGGGAAAGCTACTCTGTGTCAGGTCTATTTAGGTCATTGTTCTCACTAGACTCGAGATTCCAACCACTACCTGTAGATGAAAGAACTAAAAAAAAAACAAACAAAAAAAAACCAAAAACCACCCCCACACAACACCAACCCCAACAATTAATGTTACACAAATTACGCAAAGAATAAAAATATGCACCACCAGATGGAAGGCTTCAGTGTCTTCAATTTATGAAGAGTCATGCTTTGTGAAAATAAAGAAAAGGCACGAGGGGGAAGCCCCAAACAATCACGAAGTTTCTCTGACATTTGCAGTACAATATGGAGCACCTTCTTTCCTCTCAGAGAGCTACAGACTGTTTCATGACTATTTAAAGCAATTATTTGCCTTCCAGAGGTTCTTTCTACCACCGCTGTGTGCAGAGCCAACTGGAGTGAGTGACTCCACATCTGATTTAATGGACAAGTTCCTGAGTAAGTCCCTTCAATATTTTTTTTCACATTTGGCCATTATTTACATATTTCTTATTTTCCAGTGCTTCTGTTGAGGTCTTAGGATCTGACTTACAGAAGTACTGAGTATTAGAGCTGCAGCTGAAGTCAACAGTTTTAAAGTCATGTTGTATATAAAGCCTAAAAAAAAAAAAAAAAAAAAAAAAAAAAAGAGGGGGGGGAATCAGGATCTAAATGTATGCTTAACTTCACAGATACTCCCAATATTAAATCATTCTCTGCCTTTGTTTACCACTTGCAAAATGGGAATAAAAATGCTTTTCGTTTCACAGACAGGAAAAAAGGGGAGATAAAAATACTCTTTGTTTCAAGAGGAGAGACTCAATGGATATTTGAGAACAATCCTGATACCACAATAATGATCAGAAATCAGCTGGTTATACAATGCAACATCCTAAATACTAAAATAAGCTTAGAACTGCACATTGAATATTAGGGTAAAACTCTGAATAAGCAGACCTCCAGTATTGGCCATCCTCTGCAGTAAATCCATAAGCTAAAATAATACATTTGCAACCCTTTATTTCAGTCTGCTTTGTAATTCCCATGTTTCAGTCACTGCTCAAGAGGTGTTTTCAAAATACATACAATATTTAGCCATTTACAGGCTTCTTCAATATTCTTCTATGCTATTTGTCTACTTGCCTCAGTTACTAAATTCTGACTTTATCAGTGAAATGCCAGTGAATTAAGTTTCCAAAGGAAATCTCTAAAGCTCAATCATATCTTTGCCTACATGTTACCCTATGAGAAAGTGTTAAGAGCTGAAGCTTTCAAACTAGATTACAGACATTCACATCAGCTGTTACAAATTTAAATGCTATTTATCCACATATTGATAAGAGAATCACAGAATGGTTGAGATTGGCAGGGACCTCTGGAGGTCATCTGGTCCAACCTCCCTGCTCAAACAGGGCCACCCAGAGCCAGCTGTCCAGAACCATGTCCAATATGTGAAATTCATCACCGATGAGCCTACTCACAGCAGCAGGCATGTATTTTTATACATTTAAATAAACATTTTTAAAGAAATTTGGGATTTTTAAATCTTCTAAACTAGAAAAAGCCACTTAATTCTTGGAGGAGACGTGGTGAGGAAAAGAGAAATCCATATCATAAGGATATAGATTAGGTAAACTGGGAAAGATTATTCAGTTCTATTTGTTTAGAGGAATAAATCCTTCTCAACAATAACAAGTCATATGGTAATCAATAACATAAACCACAGAGTAGATAAGTATAAACGTTTATTTGAAAAGAAAATACTAAAAATCAGTTACAGAGGTCTTAAGGGAGCTTATTCAGAGCATAGACAGATCTGTGTACTAGGTGGCAACATTTTAGGATATTATTGTTCCCAGTTGCTTATAGTTGAACATCACATGAAGGCCAGTGCCTCTTCTCATCAGCTTTGCAGTTCAGGTGACCCATAGCTCACCTTCAAAATAACAGTTACCCTGGTACTCAGAAGCTCTTGTGCCACATAATCCTGAGTGGGATAAACTCACACAGACTTACAAATTCAGATATTTATTTTTTTCCTCTTTGTCCTTTGGGGGGGAAGCCCTCCTTGCCCTCACTTCTACATGAAACTTCTACCCCTACTTCTACTATGAAAATTTGCTGGATAGGTTTAATATTTCTTGGAGTATATGGGGATATACCTAGCATGTTAACCAGGAGACTTTCAAAAAATACAAACACTACATTAACAAAAAAAAAATTAAAAAAATAGAGAATTTCATGTATTAGTATTAAAAAAAAATCTCCTACATTCAACAACAGAGCAGAAACAGTTCCTGCTCATTTTAAATTAATCTATTCACCTGTGTCTTCTGACAAGATGTCTTAGTACTAACACGCCATGTACACTGAACTGCAGTAATTCATGTTTTATCACTGATTTCACTCTCCTTGTTATTTCCCAGATGCTCAAGAAAAAAAGAAAAATCCCTGGAACTTATTTGTTCTTCCAATATAAGTAGCAATTACATTTCTTTCAGATGCTCAATCCCGACGCTCCACCACAACTGTGAATAAACCTTCCAACAACCCACTGAGGTGAATGCTTGCTTACACACCCTACATGAATGAACACTTGCAGGTACAAAATTAATCCCAGCTAGCTCAAAAAAATAAACCTTGAATTAACTTGGTAGTCTTGCTTTTTTATGATCACACTACTATTTTGCCAAGATTATAAAGGTAAACCCAACTACCCGAGTTTAAGACATTTTGGTACAGGCAGGCAGAGCCAGCAACTGTTCAGACGATAATGGGAACTGAAGGGAATAGATGACTGTCCAAATGATGGCTACAAAAAGGGAAATAGACCCTAAGCATTACCAATACAAAGGCACAAAGCAACACCACAGTACTGTACTCTTCCAGTACTACAAGATGAACTCACATAGAAAACATTAGTGACAGACACTAATCATCCTGGGGTACACCTGGTTGACGTTTACATGCATGCAAAACACACCAGGCATTAAGCATTATCTACATAATATATTGCTTAATAAAATGTCAAAGAGTACATCAAAAAAAATTCTCAGTAAATGAGCCCCTGTTTATGCAGAGATAACCAAAAACTGAAAAGGTTGATGCCCATATGGCAAGACCTGAGCAAGAATTAACTGAACAAAATGGAAATTACTGGAAGACTCTGTGTGTAACAAATGAAGAGGGAGAGAAGAGTCCTGAGTTTGGCTCGAAACAGGGCAGAGGATGTAGTTCACAAGAAAAAAATCTGGTACTAGTGGACAAGATTTTTCTTTTAACTGAGCCTGAATAAACATGATTTTGAGGTTATCCTTTCTATAGAAAAAGGATTTTACTAAAAAAAAAAAAAATTCTGACTTGCATTTACCATTCCCTGCCCCTTGAAAAAGAAAAAATGAAAAGCGTCACGTAAAACCAGCTAGGGATATCACAAAGCAACCCTAGCTCAGAATCAGCATTCAGCTTTGCAACATTGGTACCTACAGGCAAGCAAGGTGGACCTCTGGCATTTCCTACTAACACCTGGGAGAGATCTCAGCTTCTGCTGCTTCAGATCCACTGTCTCTGAAAAATATTGTAACCCAACAAAGCCCAAATTAATCTTTGAAAATATTAAGGGTAATTAGGCCACTTAATACCTAGCATGTCCACACTCCAATACCATAGTCTGGTGTTTAGTAGAGGAGAAAGGGTTGTGGTTCTTTTATTATTTTTTATTTAACAAATTTGCCTGTTCTTCTATTTCAGATTATTGGATCACATAATCTCCATTTTAAATTATTAAAAAAATTGAACAAATCTAGTTAGATTAATCCTTTATAAACCTATTAATGTTAATAAAAAATCATCATCATTCTCCTGCTCAACAGCTGACAAGATTAAGATAAATGAAGCAGCTGGGTTTTACTTTTGATAAACCCCTAGATTTCACACCTTGGAAAGTATTTAAGATAAGTATCACAAGTGTAAATAAAGCTGAGGAAAGGCTCCAAAACCTAAAGCATTTTCTCCATTAGAAGTGCATGTCAAATGACTTGTAAGAAACAGACGTGGCTTCCATCTTACAGAAAAAACGTAAAGGAAGGATAAAAAAAAAAGTCAAGAGGCAGCTAGTTAGTTTCTCTTCTGAGTAAAATAATCAAATAATCACATGTGGAGAAACTAAAAGGCATGGATGAAATGATGTGCTGCTCGCATCAAGTCAATTCTAACTCTTGTTACTGTGGTAGCTGACCTTGCATGCTTCATTACTTCATTCCTGGACCACCAATCCTTATCTCTAAGATAAATTAAAATGCTCAAGGACAAACAAACTTGTAAGAACCAGTGCTTCAAGCTAAACTGGATGCTCCGATGGATAACACATTTCAAATTGAAGCCTCAGGCAAAGATAGCAATCTGCTAAAGGGGGAAGTAAACATGACATTACAAGAACTCTAACATGACTAAAGGAAAAAAAAAATCCCCAAAACATTTCATAGTATGAAAGCTTATAAAGATCTTTTTCAACCATAAGGTGTATATACACACCCCTAAAGCACAATTCTTTTCAGCAACCTCATAAAGCAATCTAGAGTTGGGAAATGCAAAATGAATGTTGTCCAAGTATCTTTAGTTTAGTCACTCATACAAACATATTGTGAGACTCTAATTACATACGTGGCCACCTATTTTATACAGGACCTACGCCATATTCACTGTACCAACAACATGTAGTCTAAACATTCATATCAGGTCAGCTAGTTTGTTATTGACAAATCATAAAACACATTCTTGAATAGAACCATGACTGTATTAATCACTAGCTATACCCACAGCAAGATCACAGCCTTAAATCTTGGTAATAGGCTCACTTCCTCCTCATACTTAGTTCTGCTTTTTCACTTGCATATTCTACATATCACAGAAAAAACCCTCACACACAAAGCTTTACACTTAAAAGGAATGATGGGACATCCTGTAGCAAAACAGAAGGGAAACTGTACATCTTGATCATATGCTTTCGTACGGAGAATAGCTACTCAGGAGTGCCTCACTCCTGGATCAGCATGCAAGAGAGCAGCGTGGCAAGGGCTGAGCTGCATTCAAGCACCACAAAGTCCTTACAAAACAAAACTTGTCCTTGTGTGCACTCAGACTCTGTACGTTCTTTCAAGATTCTCACCATTATCTGGATAGAGAGGCCAAACTGTAACAGAATTAGTCAAAATGTCAGAAGTATTGTTAATCAGAAAAATCAGGTCTTTAAAAATAAAATTAAGACTATTCCCCATTTACAACCACTTGGCAAAATATAAAAGAAATAAATTCAGCCTAATTTTGTGTTTCTGTCATCATTTGTCCCACAATTCTCTGGCTTTCTTTGCTTCTTATATTGGCTTTGTAGGATTTGATTTGTGGGTTTACAGTAAGTTGAAATAATAGCAAGACTGCTAAATTTGAAACAAAAAGTGAATATGCACAGAAAATTTTAAGAAGCTAAGGAGAAAAACCATGATGTGGTACAACTACGGAATCAAATAATATAACAGTTTGTTACCAAGGATAAAATATCTGGAGTCTAGTTTTACAATCTTTTGCAGATTACTTTGTACCAACCTTTAATTGACATAGCATCTGCACTGGTGTAATGAAGTTTAAGGGAGACTCCAGAAACTATGTGCCTTACCAAGAAAAACTCCCTTTGAAAAAGAGTACGGCATTACTGTTACCACATGGAGTCCATTTTAATTAACATTTAGAAAACTACATCTAATCAGTGCTAGGCACTCATTAAAATTAGGCTTTACCAAACAAGCATAATAGCTCTGACAATTACATATATGCTAGGCTACAGAATGCAACTAACACGTATATGTTTGTGTTTCACTAGAATATTCAATACCACCAAGGGAACTCTATGATAACCACAGAAGTTTTTTTTAAAAATAATGTAGATTAGATACAGTTTGTCAAACAAGAAACAGAAAACAACTGTAAATGGTAAAATGATCAAATGAAGCAAGTCCAAAGAATTCCACCCTGGGACTATCCAACTGCTGGGAAAGTAGGAAAGTCTGCACAATCCTTTCCAAACGGCTGTAGGAAATGGAAGCATCAGCTGCTCTTCAAGTGGAAAAGAAACTTTCTGCATCTTAGAGACATGAGGATGACTCTCCAGCAGCTGACAATACCTTAAGGGAACCATTTAAGCCATACACCTGTTTGGCCTCCTTCTGCTCAATATGAACAACCAAACTCCCTCCTCCTGTGTTTACAACCCCACCTTGTGAGAACACAGCTGCCTGCTGCACACTACCATAGGTATGTTACCAGAGGGCTCCTGGAGGGAACACCAGTGACAATCCTAATTGTCAGCAGCTGCAAGGCTTCTGGCTTCATGGGGTTTCTTTTTATTTTTTGTCCAACTCCTGGCTTCTCAGCCTTGAGCAGAAGCCATATTTATATCTTCAGTGACCTCTCTATCACCAGAGACTAGTGAGCACACGGGACATATTAAAAAAACCTCACTGGAAACAGCTGTTACATTTTATACTTACAGGAAGGATATAAAAATTCCAAACAAACAAACAAAAAAAAACCAAAACAACAAAACCCCACATTTTCTTTATTTGGAAAGCAGAGAATCAGACAAAGAGGCATCACAGGGCTAGCAACACATAAGCAAACTAAATAACTGCTAGCTGACCTGGCCTTTGTACCTCCTCCCTTTACACTAACAAATGTCAGTTTGTTATTATTGGTAATTAATTCTTATGTTACAATTATCAGGCAAACAGGTGTGAAGAGGCATCAGAACATTCTGGGTAGGATCAACCACCTTATCAGTGCTTCCAAGCCTCTGCTTCACTGCAGACAGTAAGTATCAGGGAAGATCAAGCTCTCCCATACACAGGCATATACATTAAGCCACACCAAAAACTTGAGCCTCCTCTGGCGCTGAATACAATATATCATGAGAGGGTATGGGGAGGTTCCTCCTTCTGAAAGATAGTCATGGTGAAGGGTAACACACAGCCAATGCTTTCAGTGAGCTGCAGGAAAAGGGTAGGGATGGAGGATGCTGGTCTTACCTACCATAAAACCAAGAACACAAAGCTGACCACAAAGGTAAATAGAGGGGAGCGAGGTCTGAAAGGAGGCAGGGGAAAGTTTCAGAAGAGGGTATGGATGGAGCTTTTCTCATTCCCCTCCTTCTTCACACCAACACCATTCAAAGTTGTACACTCTTTGGGACACTATCCCCCATAAAAAAAACAAACAAACCAACAAAAACCCCAACAACTGAAATACAAACCAAACTTAAACACAAATGTATTTAGGAATAGCTTTTCCCTACAATAGATTGGGGCAACGCAAATGAAGTCTCACTGAGATATATGTTTACAGTGTAAAAAGTAAGACTTAAGAGTCAACAAAGCAAGCTAGAAAAAAACCCACAAGGTAGGAATGGGAGTGACAGAGGGGAAACAAATCTCTGAGAAGACTAGCACCAAAGGCGACTATGTAGACAGATAAAAGGGGAGAGCTTTTAAACACTCGACAGTAGAATACCTTAGACATCATCACCATAGGTAGCATGGAAGTAAATCCCGGGAGCGAAACAGAAGAGAGGCAATAAAGCAGTCATCATCTTTTCAGTTGTTTGGGAGTATAACCCTGTTTCCAATGAAAATCAGTGGCAGATCTTCCATTGATTTCAATAGACGGGGGGTGGGGGGAAAAGGTTTTAAAATTGACTGGTTACAAGAAGAAAGGGCAAAAGGCCTGACTGGATTCAGTCTCAAGCAGTGAGCAAACCAAAAGACACTACACAACATCTGTCTGGGTGAGCCCCTATATATTCTGAAGAAAACTGAAACTCAAAACATTTTCACTACACAATGCTTCTTTTACTCCCACAGATCTAATTTCTATAGAATATTAAACTCCTTTTTGATGTTCCATTAAACAATCCAACCATTTTGCTGTTCAAATAAAAAAAGTAATTTCAGGTAAAGAAAATAAAAAGTATGTTAGTAAAAATAATACAGAGGGAGTACCACTTATTTTTTCCCTTAAGTGAGAGACTTTAGTAGTGCCACATGAAAGGAACTATTTTAACATCATTTGATCATTATATTTGCCTATTTGGTTCACATATCACACAACATTCATGCAATGTGAAATGCAATGTAAATGCTTAAGTGATAAGAATACTTTATCCAATAGTGTAATTTGATAAACTCATTCTCCAATAAACAGTATGTTTTTATTTTCAAAACTCAGGCAAGTCTTGCCTGTTGCTCCAAAGTTACAGATACACCCTGAATTTTTCAGTGTCAAACTCAAAATCCACCATAAATAGAAAAGCTCCTGTTAGCAACAGAATATATTTTTAAAGCTTATTGTAACATTATAGTAACTCCTGTGAACTAGGACAAAGTATTTAATAGCATGGCAAAATGTCACACCAAGCATGAGCATTCTTTCCCCAGCTGCGTTTGCTGACTCTGGCAGATTCTCCCAAAAGCTTCATAATCTACATCAGATGAAATTCAAAATGTCTCCATAGTTATGTATTTTCTCTGAACAGCTCCTTTCCTCACAATTAGTGTTGTGTCTGGGAAATAGTGTGTCAGGCTGAAAAAAAAATAATCTTTCTAGTGCAAACCATGGTTCAGAGAATGATTGAATCAGTTCTGGGGATCTTCCCATGCTGCTGGTTTCTTTGGGAGCATGCAAGAACACCCAGCACACAGCAGCTGCCATGAGGAAATGAATGTAGGGGTTTCCCGAGAAAACAGTTGTCTTGAGAATTCAGGTTATCTTACCTTCCTCAGAAGGAAAAGATAAATTGGTGTCAGATGGCAACACTTTCTCATTGTTTTGTTTTAGATACCAAGTTTGTTGTGCTCTTCGATATATACTATATACTCATACTATTTTGCTTATTGTTTGAAGGTTTGCGCTCTTCCTATTTAACCCTGGAGATGCACCAATTCCTTCATCATCTGTGGAAGGGGAGAGAAAAGATTATTCTCAATCCCGCTTTTACATTTTATGAATTTCTTTAATATCTAATAAAGAGTGCCTAGGAGAGTCTCTGCTGAAGAGAGACTGTCTGAAACAATACCATTTTCTTTTATTTTCATTAGTCCATCTGTGTTGCTGAGGAAAATGCTGTTGGAAAAAAGGTAGCAGGCTGGAGGCTTTTGTTGGAATGTACAATAACGATCATTAGAGTCTATAGGTAAGTTTAAATACACAAATTCTTTTGGACCTTAACCAAGAGATACTGGCACACAGCCAGCCAGATCAGATGCACCGTGATGGTATAGAAGATGAACTCGATTTAGGGACATGACGAGATTCCAGACTACCTGAGAAGTGACAGCCACAGGAATGCTGAAGCTCTCTGAGCTCACCTCTGATAGCTACAGAACAAGAGGACTGTCAGAGGGGACCACAGCCTTCTCCACTTCCTCCTCACCTGTCTGTCCTGGGTGTCACTCGGCTCAGACAGCCTCCACGAGGAAGAGTATGCAGCAAGCCTTCCGCATTCAAGACTTATGCATGCACCACAGCCTTAGACCTCAAGATAATAAAAACACTGAAGCCCACGTAGTGCAACACTGCAAGACAGTAACACAATAAAAAAAAGTGGGAATTTTCTTCCCAGTGTTCAAATGCTAACTAGGAATAATTTTTACCCCCTGAAGAACACTATGCAGGAAGATTATCTTACTGATTGTTAATGTTTAATGTTAACACTGAGACCATGGATGTAACTTCATAAATATAAATAGAAAACCTGTTAAAACCCTGTATCTACTTAGAAAGAAGTGTATCATGTAATTTTAGAAGCAGAACTGTGTTTTACAAGCAAACATGCACAGGCTGAATTAACTTGCAGTTGTCAAGGTAAAATTTGTTTATGTAAAATACTCTGTACTACAGAATGACTGCAGTCATTCACTGGAAATGGTACTTGTTTCAAATCTAGCTTGTCTATAAACTGATACAGAATTTCGCAGAACAGCTCTGTGTGTAGTTCATAACTATCGCTTAAAACTGCTCTTCTGTAAGTGCAGTCCAAAGATCAGTTGCAGCTTGCAAAGCCTTTGTACACCCAGCCCCCAAAGCACACTTCTAAGTTTCATCTATATGAAGATGGGGGTTCACTGATCTGCATGTGAACCTTGTGATGTAGCCCGTACAGACTAACAGTGATATCAACATAACTCCTGGTTTTACAGGACAGTGCTTGATCCACAACTTAACCACTGAACTACTCACCTGCAGTGAATGTTTGATGGTTGACATGAGCCAAGGTACACTGCAAATCACACATTATCACTTCTTGCTGCCAGAGCTATGAAACTATGGAGTGGCCTGGCTGCAAAAACGCATATAAAACATCTTTCTTGGATAGTCATTTGTCAAACATTTTGGGGGAGACAGATCTGTCTAAGAGCATCCTTCTGATACTGCAACAGCCAGGTTGTCCAGCTCATGAGCTCTGCTCCCCACTAACCCTGTAACAGTCTTCTGAAAAACTCCGGTGGAAAAAATAGCGTACTTGTGGTTAGAAATTCTCAGCCACAAACATACTTGGACTAAAAACCCCTTCAAGTCTCACAGATACTTTCTCAACACCCAACAGTTATCCAAGCACACCAAACTGATCTATGTGCTTTGAAATCCCATTACATTTTCTTTAATCAGCTAGACTGACTTAAAAGTAACAATATCCTCTTTCTGTACCTGTTCTGTTCGTATATACAGCCAAGCCACTGCACGATGACCTGACACTGATCGAAGCATTTAAAACTTTCTTTTTACAAATCTTGTATTACAAGTATGACCAATTACACTAGTTAAATCAGTTTAGACACCTTATGAGAGACACCCTCAGAGGAACAAACAGCATTTTCCTTGCCATTCTCAAGAAACTTCTATGGAAAGTATCACCTGGAAATCTGATGCTTTACAATGGTGTTCCCAAACTCCTAGTCATCTTTTTGCAGTTGCCTGGATTCTGGCATCTTTTCACAAACTCTTAATCATTCCATTAAGTCATATTGAAATAAAAAGGAATAAAAGGTACCGCTCTGTATGGGAAAGGGTTAAAGGAATCCATCACTGATTGTTGAAGTACCATACAAAGATGTACAAGTCTGAAACCTAATTTTAGGCACTGAAAAACAGTTATGCTTCTAAAAATCATGAATTGCAGCTGCACTTATTATTCCAAGTAGCTCTGCTAAAGTTTTCTCATGGGTATGCCTATTCACATTGCATTTCTGGCAAGACTGAAATGTTAGAATTCTCTCAGACACTGCAGCACACCATTTCTGTTTTCCTAGATTGTCAGCATTATAAACTAAGTAAAGGAAGAGAGGAAAAAAAAAACCACATAGTTTTGTGGAGTTTGAGCCTTGGATAGTCTCTCGGATGTATCACACAGCCCAGGATTCTGGACTCCAGGTGTTGGCTGCATCTGGAGAGTGCTGAATCCTTGTTCAAGCTCTTTGGCCTTGCGCACAAATATAGAACCCTCTAATGCCCTTTCTGGAGATAGAGAGCATGTACTCAAGCTGCCTGGTCCCTTCACACTATTTCTGGGTTTCCCATGTCCACTCGCAGCCATTGTGGCCTTCTCAGAGCCTGAAACTGGGACTGGGAGCCCAGAAGGTTGTTTCCTTCTCTAGAGAGCAGGGAGAGACACTCAGAGGGAGACACAGACCTCCTCAAAGAAGGATCACATTCTACTCCCTGAAAAGGTGCAAGCAATACACAAATTATAGAAGAATAGCTAAAACTTCCCTTATCTCCCACCTGTGAGCTCACTCTTTCCAAACCTCAGACTTTTGGCAAATTAACATTTGAATCCCAGGATGTGATTTCTAAAGTTCATGTTATTATTGATGACAATGAGGTGTTACTAAGAAAAAGCCCTGTATTTTTATGAAATTCTAGCTCCTTCATGCTCTTTACAATGGCTGCAACTCTCACAGTGAGTTGTTACTGAATTGAACTCATAACCCAAATGTTCTGAGTTACAGTCAACCAATTGTTACTAAATATTTAGATTCAAAAATACAATATTCCAAGGTAACAACCTGCATGCTGTCATTCACCTCCTGCCAGAACCTTCCCACAGATGTGTTATACCAACCCGAAATCTCAATCTAGCAAAAGTTAATCAAACTCACTATATTTTACTTCACAATAAACCCCCATGGTTATAAGCAGCACTCACCCACTGTTATTAGTAGTATCACCATTACTTGGTTTTGGCACAGGCAAATTATTGCAAAATCTACTACTGACTACCTAATCACAGTTTAGAAAGTCTGCTTTTAATATGCCTTCTTTACAGCAAACACTGTACAAATGTTACACTAAATTAACATTCAAAAAAAATATTACCACTGCTTGCAAACAGGGAAATAGAGAAATAACTGTGAGCTACTAAAGATCCCACAGGTACACAAGGCAGAGTTATTAATGGATATTCAGAATCTCCAGGTTAGGTAATTCACATGATTATTCACCCTCATCTGACAAAAGTATCTTTGTTGTCCAATGCACAAATGTCTAGAATCAACCTGGATTTTCCATAGCTAAATGGCACAGTAGTTTCAGTAGCTCTTGTTGAGGTGTATTCCGTGTGCTTCACAGTCACCAGCTAACTAATGTGATGAAATCCAAGTAGAAATATATAAATCAGAAACTACATGGCTCCTTTCTGTTTCTTAGAATAAATGTTCTTCTTTTGTGATCACAGTATATTAAAAGAACAGGAATTGCAGTCAAAGCTCGACCCTGCTTAATAATAATAAACAGAAACATACCAAAGACAACCCCTCTGATTAGACAGCCAATGCAGAAGTACAGTGGACAGTGACTAGGAAAGCAAGGTAACGGTGAAACAGCGTAGCAGAAGAACCAGACCCTAGTCACCTACCCAGCTAATAACATATGGGAACGATCTATAAAGGTCAAGCTTAAAAAGGAAAGTTGGAAGAGAACAAAGTTACAGCTTTAGGTTTGCACCATCCTCCTAAATATAGAAACAAAATGAGAAAAAAGTACAAGGTGCCTGAAGGAGAGGACAACAGGCAAGTAATCAAAGTTGGCATCACTGGCAGAGCAGAGACAGGAGTTGGCACCTCTCATTCAATAAACCAGATGGAGAAGGATTTTCACCATTTAGCCCTACCCTGCAGGCAAAACCAAAGGATTAGTATTTGATGCAACAAGATGGACATGTTAAGAGAGGCTCAGGTGACTGATTGGATTTGAAGGGGAAAACAAAGCTGGAGAAAAGGATTAAAGTAATTTAAATGGTTACACATTACTTCTGCAGGGAAGAACCCATTATTACTGCTGGGCATAATATTGGGCTACATTTAGAAAACAATTCTAAACAACTGTGGAACAATTGGCTTTGATTTCCTAAAAACACAAGTCAAAATTTGGGTGCCATAATTAAGGGGTTTCATCATACAAACAGGTCTAGCTCATCATACTTAAATGCCTGACATATATCATAGTAGAGCTAACACAGCAGGGTGAGGCCATCCTATGTGAAGGCAACACTGAAATAACACCAAAATACCCTACCATATGGACACGCCACAAGTAAAACTGTGGGAAGTAGAAGAACCAGGGCTCCCTACCCCCTGAAGAAGCATGCAAGCATTCTTGTAAAGAGAAAACAATACAGTGGAGCAAACCATACACATTTGCTGAGATTTTTAAGCAAACAAGGCAAAACAAAATGAGGAATTAGCATTTCCAAATTTTCAGCATGCCTGGGGCATAAACCAGAGAGACTGTGGATATTAACAGTTGACTAGCACATTAAGTGTATTTTTAAAATGGCACATATATTTGTCCGATTTTTGTTTTACATGACATAAGTAAAATGTTACACATCAAAATAAAACATGTTGTATGCATGAGAGATTCTGAAGCACACAAATCCAGACAGCATTCCTACATAAACCTGTGTTCACTTTTGGAAATCAGCAGTAAACTTTGAAAAGGATACTTCAGATGTTTTACAGCAGATAGAACATGTTTCATAAATAAAACTTTAATATATACATGCCAAAACTGTTCTGTAATATGTAGACAATTTTTAGTAACATCAGATTAAGAACAGTATCAAATAGATTCTGAAAAAGTATGTGGAATAACACAGGGAGCAGACACAATACTAAGTGGGAAGTACAAACCGGAAAAACAGTTAAGACATGAAAAACAAAATTGGATAGGCAGGTGAATTTATAAAGTAGACCTCTGTACAAGCTGTTTCAGCATTGCCTGGACCAAAAATCAAAAACAAAGTTGCTGTGTAACTTGAAATTAATGGGATTAATCCTAGAATACATCAAGAAACTGAGTCTTTACTCTCTTTGGCTTGGTTTGGTGGTTTGGTTTTGTTTCTGTGGGTTTTAACAAAAAAAGGAAAGTATCAGGCTAGGATACCCTAAACACCAATTCTGTACCATTCTGGCGCAATCATTCTGGTAATCTCTTCCAGTTTTTCAGAGCCATGTTCTCATGTGCTCTGGAGATGAACACTCCAGATAAAGTCCTCAGTTGCTGCACTTACACAGGAAAAAACACAGAATTACAGAGAAATTGAAATGACAGTCCACATATTTCTCAGATCTCATCAGCAGCTGACAATAAATACACCCATTGTGAAAATAATTCATTGGCATTATATTACTCAGATTCTTCTCTGTAATCTTATCTGCATTTTCATTGTCAGGTTTTTCTTCAATCCTCTACACTTACGGTCGTCACATACTAATGAGACACTTGGCAGTGTAATCAAGAAACTTGGATATTGTGAGAACACTAAAACAGAACACACAACTGGAGGTTCAAGACACTTCAATCATGTCAGATGATTCTGAACTTACTATCGAGGCTTTCACAGGCACAGCAACTCCTACAGGCTCAGAAGGAGGGGCTGGCAGCACCAAAGAAAGCCAGAACTGATCAGGAAGAAACAGGAAACCACGGAAAAAAAGTTCCCAGTGCTCAACTCACAGCAAGCACAGCTGTACCTCCTTACAGATCAGTACAAGAAACCCAAAACTTGGCAGTTTTATATTATCAACATCTTTATATACATGAACTAGTAATGCAAAGACAGAATAAAGCTGTTCCTTTAAACCTTACTAACTCCAGAATATCACTAAATCTAATCAGTGGGTGCTCATGGTACCCAAATAAGATCAGAGTTAACACATTACTCATGATATGGGTGGCCACCTAGCCACCAACAAAATGTATGAGTCAGTAATGTTACGAGTGGGTGGGCTGGAAGAGAAGAAACAAAACCTCAAATTTTCAATACATTGATAAAGGTTTACCTTGGGAAGCTATTGCGTAAAGTGAGATTTCAAAAGGACTGTTACCCTCACAGCAACTTTTTGGACAGCACAGTCTACTGACAAAGACTTTACGAGCCCTTTACCTGCCTCTACCAAAGTTACAGGACACTGCTTATATTACTAGACACTAAATGGATGAAACTCTTCCCAGTTACATCAACATATTCCTGAACAGGCGTAGCCGAAACTAGGAGGAGGTAGAGAAAGCCCTTCTTAGTGTCATCAGCATTTTACTGACTTTGTAAGAAAAAAAAAAAAAAAATATGCCAGGTGTATGAAATTACCCAGAGGTTTCAGATGTTACACCAAACCCTGTCTACTGGGAAAAAAGTTATGCAGTTCAAAGCAAAGAGAGGCAGAAGTCTGGCAAAAGTAAAAGAGAGACTGGAACTTAAGAAACATCATGTATAGACTTCTCACTATTAGAAAGTTACCTGAAATGAGACTCCTTAATCACTGCTCAAATAGCAAGAACCCACTGTACAATATGATTAGCTCCTAAAGCACAGGCTCCATTTCTTCTAAGGACATCTAAGTTCTCTTGCTGACAGCTAGGATTTGGCCAAAAGTGAGCACGACGACTGCACTGCAGAATGCAGTCTGGCATTTTGGCCTTCAGGGAACATAAGAAGCAAAGTAAAGATTAATGAATTGTCAATCAACAACATATACAGAGATCCTGGAGGGAAAGCCCGTAAGTGCAGGGCAAGAAAATAAATCCCACAGCACACCACCAATTCATATGTCTCAGGGCAGCAAGACAACATGCATAGTGCTATGAAACATAACTAGAATCTTTCATGAGCTCACCAGAGACTTATAAAACATGGCCTGCTTTTATTTCCTCATTACACCACAAACAAGGGTTTTATCCTTGTTTTCTGATCCCTTAGTAGAACAGAAGACAATATTGCTGTATCCTATTGCCACAGGATCTTGCCTTAGGACAGTCTGTCATTGAGATGTCTCCATGAACACTTCCCACAGCTATACCGATCCCATAAGTGAGAAGTGTTCCCAAATAATCAATGGTGCTTCCCGATTTCTTCAGTCATACTACAGCATTACAGTTACACCTCTACAGTTACCACCCAGCTTCCTGCTGCCTTTACGCCTGGCACACTCCCCAAGCCTGCACAAAGCAGACAGAAGATACTTCCTACTCAGGAGGAAACTATTTTTGTAACAATTCTGCAGTGTCAAAAGCGAACACAGACAATATCAAGCAGGGGAGAATCAGGTTTGTCAGTTACCAATTTCCTCAGAGATCAATTCTAAACTATCTTGACCACAACTGCATTCTCCTCCCCACTGGAAGAAAACAACTGTTCAAAGTACACATTCACCACTTCACTTTGCATGCATAGAATTCACATGCTAGGGAGGAAAAAAAACAATTAAAACCCACAAGGCAATAATGAAAACAGGTACTCTGTCACTGGAAGCTGGTAATAAGCAAAGACAGTTTATCAAGTGCATAAATGAAGGCATCAGATCCACACACAATATAGGCAAACTCTTTCTTTTCAGTACATCCAGCATCTAGCTCCCTAGAAGTAAGAGTGGTGGCACTGCTCATAATAGCATACACCAGGACCAGAGAACACTGCATTACAAGCAATCAAGGAAAATTCCAGATACCAGCTTATCACTGTCACAGAAATGGAAAAGGTAAATATAGTAGACAATTTTACCCAAGGAGTGCAGAAATAGTTTACTTTTACACTCACAGAAATGTCTTGTGCCACAGACATCCTTTAAAAAACATTATTTCTGGAGACTTAATTCAGGAACTTTCTCCCTTCAAAACAGGTCTTTCTCAGTGCTTTTTCTTGACAAAAAGGCAACCTGGTTTTGTCATTTCTATCAAAAAGCATTCAATAATAGTCATGATTGATTTTATGTACATATCAGCATGAAGGAGACCTACTTGGCTGACATGCAGTGAATATCCCTAAGTTTGTCTTCCCTGAGATAGAGAAAGCCTTGTCTCTGTCCCTGTACTCCCTCTTGGAATTGCCATTTGGAATCAAGAGCCACAACCTGCACTGATGAAGTGCATCTTCCTATCACAAAAGGCACATCTCTGGCCACTATAATAGAAATTACACCACAAATACTTTAAATTGTTATATAGATTACACAACTTTCTAAAAGGTCTCACATGGTATGTCCACATTAGCCTTTTAGTTTAAATAAAGAATGAGTTTTTGAAGTAAACCTCCCAAAATCCTTGCCTGACCAATGACCAAGCAGTCTCTGAGCACCAGTATCAAATTCCTGTCCGATGAAACTAAACCAGAAGATGCGCTCAGTAAGTGCACCTAGGATGGCCCAACTGCTAACACATGCCCAGTAGCAGCTGTTGCACCTAAATCTTCAGGAGCATTTTTTAAAAAAAGTGATTTTTACTTTATTTATAACAACGGACGGACAAACTCCATTGCAACACAAGGATTTTTGTTTTGAAAGATGTAAAAATGATTTGCAATTAGAAGAGGAAAAAGTTAGGACAACCAGAAAATAATTTCCCTAATCCCAAGGGAAGACAACACAAGATTATTTCATTAAACAAAAACCAAGGAAGCAGGTTTACAGATGGACTAAAATACATCCCACCCCTGCAGACTTGAGAGCCCAAGGCTAGCTAAATCAGAAGCAAATCAAAAATTGAGGGGATTGAACAGAACTGCAGGAAATGAACTCACATACTACATGCTCTAACAGGCCAAAAGCCAAAGTAACTGCAAATTCCTGAACTGACACAGCACTTTGAGAGGATAGCCAAAATTCCAATGCACCCAGGGCACCAGCAGCTCACACACTCTAAGCCTGTACATGCAACCAGAGATGTTACATGCCAGCTTCTCTCCAGCTATGCATCCTGCAAGCGCCAGCCAGGCTGGCCCCTGAATGTGGCCAGACATGCCAGTAAGGCTGCACGGCTTCAGAGACCAGGAAATCATGTCACCAGGGTGCCACAGGCAGATCAGAAAGAGGTGAGCATCAGTGTTGGGCAAAAAGATAGAAGTGAAGCAAAAACTTACAAAAATTAATTCTACAAAACCTCCTACTTCATTTTGTACACATAAACCAATTTAATTATTTTCTTCTCAGTGGTGCCAGAGGCAGTGAACAATCTTAAACTCAAATACCTGAGGAAAGCTAATTTTTTTCAGTTGTGCAGCAGTCTGTATGACCAGTCCCATAGTACAACAGACAGTGCTACTGAAGAAAAAGTGATGACAAACCTAACTCTGATTTTGTGCTACCATAGGCTCACTTGTTCACAACAACTGTTTTGTTTATTAAATAGCCAACGTGAAAGAAGACAGTGAAAATGAATTGGTTAGCTGAAGAGCTCCTGAAATTATTTTAGGATGTAGGTTAAGTTTTAGATTTACACATATGTCAATATTTTTTGGCTGAAAATAATAGCTGATGGTCCAAGCCTTTTAATGGGCAACAGCAGCAGCTTTCTATGGCAAAGTGACCCGTCTTACTCACTTGACTCCCAGCCTATAACACACAAAACTGAATACAGGTCTGCTTCGCTAGACCACATGCACACAGCAACAGAGATTATCATGGACACATGATCAGACTGGGCTCAGGTCATGTCGAGTCCCATATTAAAAGAGGACCACTCTCAGGGTCACATGCAAGTCTTAGCCAATGCTTACCAGCTGAAATACAATCCCACATGGACACTGCATTATTCCTCCTCTATGGGCAGCAGAACAGGTCATAGGAAGAAAGACTTCTAAGATGGTGCCAAAACCTCAGACATACTGGCGTTCATCACGGAAGGAGGGGCAGAAGAGGGGGGAAAGGAGCATTCAGGGCTCATGACATAGGATTCAGTATTTCAAAGACCAAACATCAGGTTTAAAGGCCAGATGCATTTCTTTGCTATAAAAAAAAAAGAAAAAACACCAAACAAAAGCAAAAGAAATCCTACCAAAACTACAGCACCATCCAGACTGACGTGAATAAGCCCTTTCTTTCCTTAGAGATGGAGTTTCAGTGATAGGAGGAAGCTCTCCTTAGCAGGCAAGTCTCACATCTGGAACTAAAGGCACAGACCAAGCATTAGGAAGAGGTGATGTGGTAAGAAGTCACTGTGCCAGCACCTGAGAGCTGAAAAATAACACTAATTCACATACATTGCCAGCAAGATTGAGAAGGGAGTTAATTGTTTATAAAGCAGTGAAGAATATAAGGGAAAACAGGAGAGGAAAAGTAAGTATTATTTGAGAGTACAATGTATATAGAAAAAAGGTATACATGACTCCACATGGTAGAAGAAAACAAATCAAGTGAGGTTACAAAAAGGGGAATTAAAGATAAAGGAAAAGCAACAGTTTTCAAATTCATATACATTTCATGAAATGATATTCCAGCCCTGGCATGCCTGCACTTAATTGTGTTATATGCATCTACTCAGGCTATCTAGGCAACCTCTGCCATACACCTTGAGTTGCGCCATGCCATTCATGCATTCCGCTTTCACCCAGACACAGCTTTTGATTAGGGTTACCAGAGCTCCACAGCATGACATTGTGTCTTGGCCACCTGTAGCCTGAAGAACAGGAGAGAAAGTGAAGGAAATTACTTACTTCAGATGAGCCTAAGGTGCTGAATTCATCCCAGAAAGAGAAAAACTTGAAAAACTTGAACAAGTATTGGTCAAGTAACTTGACCTTGTTAACAGCTTCCAGACTGTCAAAGTACTACTTGGTCTATTTTGGCCTTGTAGTATGTTCCCTGTTGGCTTTCTTACATATTGGAGAAATTGCTCTACACCATCAAAAAAAATAATAATTGGGCTCTTGGCATTTATCTCTGAGGATTCTTGTGATCTTTCTTTTTGAGTTCTTAAAAAACACTCAATTTTGCTTTCTTATAGAGCCCTTCGAGGGGTTATTATTACAAGACAGTGTTATGACTTTACTAATCTGTGGTTCTTGAGGAACAGAAGGATTTACTTATATTTTAGATTCACATGAGTACACATATCACAGGATAAACACTGGACCACTTCAACAACTAAAGGATACCTTTTATCTATTAAATATTCTAAAAATATACAGCTAGGAAGCAAAAGAACCAGACTTATGGCTAGCTTATTACAAGCACATTTTTAACCATGCCTTGTAAAATAAGTATTTTTGCTGTAAAAACATGCACTACAAACTGGGAAATACTCATCAGTTTATTGTATACAACAGTAAACGTATATATCACTTTAACATGTACAAGACAATTAGTCACAGTACAGTCAAGCTACTATAGCAAAAAAGTCAACCTCCAGATTTCTCCAAAAAGTCAAATACTACGGATACTGTTGACCAACTACAATAATGTGTTATTTGAGAAAGTTCATTAAAAATAGTTCAGTTACTCTTAGTTCCTAATACCCATGTTCAAATGTTTTCACCACCAAATTGCCAGTGCTTCAGGAGACTGTTACTGGGAAAAAGGCTGTTGTACACACACTATTTCAGGGGAGGGCAGGGGAAATTACCTACCTGTTACAGCGACCTTCTCCTAAGTACAAAATCCCACTCTTACATGATACCTATAAAGTAGCAAGAGAATTATTTGACTCTAACACAACATGATCACAATGCCACAAGACACAACTGCCACACAGCTTCGAAATACCAACCATGTAACTACTCTCATTTCTTTATAGGCCAAGGGAGACATTGCTAAATTTCCTATTCACCATTCCTGTCCTAAATAAATGAATTCTCTCCTTGAAACTTAACAATAAATCCTTCAAGTCCTTCACTGTCACCAATGAGTTGGCATGAGCCCTAATATAAACACAGCAATAAGTTTTCCTGAATGTATTCAAGTTCACCCCTTCTTGCCCTCATTCAGAGCTGAGATGCCAGAGTCCCCAAGTGTTTTCATTTACTCCACAGCAATACTACCATACCTTAAAGAAAAATAAACTGCCCACATAATCCCTGCTCAAAGGCTCCCTTCACACTTTTTGCCCCTGAAAATGTGGCAGCCACTTGCCACCTCTGGAACAAGGAACAGCCACCAAGCTGCCAGCCAGAAAACAGTTTTAATTCATGTTGTGATTTTATCAATTCAGTAAACTTTAGTAATGAGGCCTAATAAGCCAAATATATCTACTGGAAGGCACCTAGTTTTAACCTACCAATATCATTTACATTACAAGATCACCTAGAAATCACACCACAAATTGGCTTCCATTGTCCTAGTCTGCTTAATTCATTGCAAATAAAAGTAAATAATAATAAGTGATCCCCTGTTGAAAAGGGGTTGAAATACAAACCATGGCAAAGCTGATATAGCTTAGAGAAAACTGCAAAGTTCCACCCATCATTTACCTGATGGAACTGTGATAGTGCAGTAGCAGAAGGAGGATACTTTCTTCTAAGGTGTTTCCAGAATGTATTGGAAAACTGCCACAATCACATTATCAGTTATTATCACAGGTGCACATGCACACAGGCCCAAGAAGTAAAGGTTCTGGTCAACAGAACAGCAGTGTGTATATATATATATATATATATATATATATATATATATATGCAAGTATATATAAATGCAAGACTGACTTTCACCGCACTTAGAGGTCTTTTATCTCTTTTATCTACTTTTTACTTCTCATCTCTCACTCCTCCAACATGCTACTCCCTGCAATGTTTCAGTATTTCCCATCAGTCGATCAAAAAGGCAACTGACTTGAACAAACAGTGCCCCAGCCACTGATGGAGAAGTACCACCACACCCAGCACAGCACATCAGTAGGACAGACAATGAGACACACGGCTAATAATGAAGAGAAAACATAGGAGAAGGCATGGATAAGAAAACCCGTCCTGCCTACAGCAATACCTATTTTCTGTCAGGAACAAGACAACCAGATCCAGGCACCATGGAGTGGCAGAAGTGACAGACTGGACCTGAATACCTCCCATATTACAGGAAAAAATAGATTAACCAATCTCTGCCACACCCCAAAAACACCCAAAATTGAAGGTAAACAGAGAAAGGACAGAAAGCACATTTAATGAAAAATGCTTTCTGGCAGCATATAAATTTGAAATTGCTTTTGGGAATGACACCTCAGCTCCCAGCCCCAATTAAAGATTCAATACTTCTAAACAAACATGCATTTGGCATCTGTTTCTCTTCTCTTCCCATGCAATTCTGAAATAGCTGTAATGCCAGTACCCAGACCTAACAAACAAGCTTTACTACCTTCAGTCTCCACCTCCGTTCCTCACCTTTAAATCTTCCATTACATGTTAAAATGCACTTCCATAAATAGTCCAGCCAACAGAAGATACAAAGAGATGTTTTCAAATGAACACCTCTGAACAGCACCAGAACCAAGGACAGCATTAGATCATATCCTGGTTTGCAGATAATCAACAGAACATCTTTGTTGGCAACATGGACAGTGGGACTGAGAGCACCCTCAGCAAGTTTGCTGATAAAACCACCGATCTCTGTGGTGCAGTCAACATATTGGAGGGAATGTATGCTGTCCAGAGAGACCTTGACAGGCTTGAGAGGTGGGCCTTTGTGAACCTCATGAAGTCCAACAAGGCCAAGTGCAAGGTCCTGCACCTGAGTTGGGGCAACCCTCAGTATCAGTACAGGCTGGGTGAAGAACAGATTGAGAGCAGCCCTGAGGAGAAGGTCACCAGGGTGTGCTGGTGGATTAAAAGGTCAACATGACCTGGCAAAGTCCGCTTGCAGTCCAGAAAGCCAACTGTATCTTGGGCTGCATCAAAAGAAGTGTGGCCAGCAGGTCGACGGAGGTGGTTCTCTCCCTCTGCTCTGTTCTCATAAGACCCCACCTGGAGTCCTGTGTTCAGCTCTGTGCTCCCCAACATAAGAAGGACATGGAAAAGAGAAGGCTCTGGGGAGACCTTACAGCTGCCTTCCAGTACCTAAAAGGGCCTGAGGAAAGCTAGGGAGGGACTTTTTACAAGGACATGTAGTGACAGGGCAAGGGGCAATGGCTTTAGACCAAAAGAGGGCAGATTTAGATGAGGTATTAGGGAGAAATTC
>JAVJGJ010000037.1:28810521-28825352 GCA_035590215.1 Microhierax caerulescens
GGCAATGGCTTTAGACCAAAAGAGGGCAGATTTAGATGAGGTATTAGGGAGAAATTCTTGACTGTGAGGGTGGTGAGCCCTTGGAACAGGTTTCCCAGAGCAGCTGTGGATGCCCCATCCCTGGAAGTGTCCCAGGTCAGGCTGGATGGGGCTTTGGGCAGCCTGGTCTGGTGGAAGGTGTCCCTGCCTGTGGCAGGGGGTAGGAGCTAGATGATTTTTAATGTCCCTTCCAACCCAAACTACAAATCTATGATATGACTACGGATTGCAATATTCTTTGATGAAACCAAATTAAGACTATTTTGAAATAACATTTTTTCATAAACCTGTTTTTGAAACAGTCTACTATCTGTTCATTACTATTAACTTTATTAGAAAATTATAAGTATTAGAAAATTTATCATAAACATCACACTTGCATGGCATTAAGAAATGCACTAGTGTAGATTAGATAGTATCTGAATTCTAAGTATTTTTGAGAAAGCATTTTAAACAGGTAACATTGGCTTCTTTAGGGGGATACAGAACATATAAAGATGCTATCAAGCAACTACACTAGCAGCAGAGCTGTCCTCTGCACGTGATCCAATACAGTTAGTTGGCATTACTGCATTTCTCAGACTTCCTGAAGCATCACAAAAAGTGAAAACAGTGACTCTTTCACACTTCTCACACTACTGAGATGTGACCACTTTATGTTCTGTCTGAAATGCTGGAATCAAGCATGCTTCCAAGTGCTCAGCCCAGCACTTCCTAGCCCCAGCCTCAAGCAAGACCCAAAGCCATACTACCCTGTCCCACCCACCAGCCTAGACTTCTGCAGAAAGAAAACCTAAGCGCAGAGATTTAAAAAAAACCCATGCTGGTATCTAAGAACACAACTCCAGTTTATGATGTGCCACACATTCAGGGTCAGGTGAGCTACCACCAGTTACTCACACCTCCGTGAGTAAAGAGCTATTGGGCAACTAGGGGAAGGAATAAAAAGCCTGTACTGCTCTAAATATGTATTTGCCAAAAAAAGAACAATGTTACAAAATACCACACTTCTTGTATAAACTGCATGAGTCTCTTCCATGCTATCTTATGTAAGCGGTTCTATTAACACAGCTCTATGGTTTAAACCGTCAAGCTTAGTGTCTGGCATCACTTAAAGCCCCTGCCACTCCTGCTCATACTCCAGCACAGGTTCAGGAGGGTGGGCAGAAAGATGGTTCTGTCCTGTCTGCAGTTCTCAGTCCAGCTCTTCTGAGTTTGCATGACCGGAACTCTCATTGCAGACAATTGGCTAATACACAAAGCTCACTGCAGGCTTTAAGCTCATCAATAACTGTGCAAAATTTTAAAAAAAACTATGATAAAGGACAGTGTGTACCTGTCACTCTTATCTTATAGCTGGACTCTTCTCCATTTCCTCTCTATGCCTCAACTAATCTTTTTCATAACGTATGAGCATTTTAAGTGTAAGCTTTTGTCAGAGTTGAAAAAAAATCACCAAAGACTAAAAAAAAAGCTCTAAGACATCTAAAAATACTTTATTTTTACAAAACCATTATTTTAACATGCCTTACTTAAAAAGCAACATGAGAATTAAAAACCTTACTGCTAAAGTGTTCTAGATAATTATGTTCAAAGCAGACTACTCCATCTAGACAAGTCAATCTTGTGCTAGGAAAATGACCAATACAACAAAAACTGTACACTTACATTCTAGTCAAATATAGAGAATGATCAGCTCATATCATCACTGACAATCTGGTACATGTTGTCACCAAAGACATTTGATTTTGGTTGATCTCAGATTATTTATGGCAGCCTTGAGAATGCAGGAAGTTCTTTAAAACAAATACACAAAACTTGGATCAGTAATAAAAAATGAAAACATTTTGAAAGAATGACAAAGCACAGGGGAAAAGAACTATTGTGCAGCCAATAGTTTCAAAACCAAACACCCACTCATAACTGGCAATATTTAAGTCATAGAGAACAAAAATGCCTGCCCAGAAATGACATGTGAACTAAACACTGAAATGTGAGTCATGGGGAGAAAAGGGAAAAATGCTTACCTATTAATAGAAAAAGTAGCAATGGATCTAATGAGGGATGCCACTGCTCCAACTTTAGCAGCTTCCACTGCTCCCTGTGATCTGTATTGCACAGTTTCACCATAACTGATGAAAGGTTTGTTGTAGACAACAATCTTCCCCTTGGCCTCTTGAGCTCTTTTGTGCAGTTCATCAAAAGAAGCTACCACTATGACTTCCGCTGTAATTCCTGAAAGAAAATATTACAGTGGCTTTAACATTGCTTTCCTATAACTTTCCTACAGCCAGTTTTGAGAGACAGAAGAGCATGGAGTGTGCAGAACACAGGCAAATAGATCTAACTTCTTACTGGAAAAGGAATACTATGTGAAATACTCCATAAGGGATTGGTACTAAGTAGATGTAACAGCACCCCAAATCAAGTACACACAGTTCTGTAAACCATGCTATCAGGTTGGTCTTAAAACATAACTTGAAAAGCGAGAAGGATACACAAGGAGAATTCTGTTCTGTGCATGTACTGTAATGCTTCACTGCAATCATTTGCAAATGTTTTTGTACTGCAAAAACTGCCTATGGGATTAATAAAAAAAGATAGTAATCTTTTCATGGAATTGTTTTGATATGTTGCTAAACAACTTAGCTTAACATAAGACAACTGGAAGCACATATTTTTAGACTGAAACACAAAATTATTTAATCCATAAATGAAATGAAATTAAAGCTCTGCAGTTTCAACAAATTTTGCAGTGTGCTTTAAAAAAATCTTCATATTTAATTCAGGAGAATGCCACAGTTCTACTGGATCTCTGTCCGGGGGTTTTCCCAAGGAACCCATCTTTTCCAGTTATGACACAGAGAACACAGGCAGGTACTTCTGCAGAACTGTTCCCACATGGTAAGCTAGATCCCACCCAGCAGTTTGTTTTCAATAGTTGAAATAGTTTTTAAATGCTGTATTATCTCGTATATATCTTGAAAAAACAAAGGATTTTATAGATAAGCAGTTTTTCCCAAAGCCACAGAATCCTTCTAACTCTTCAGAACATTAATTGAGGACATTGAGGACCTATATTTCACAGCATAAAATGACCACTCTGCTTAAAATCCAGTTTTGTTGATTGTTTACAGCGATAAGTAGAAACTGTTTAACAACTTGAGCTGGTACTTCTAAATATAGAAGTAGTAACAGACGTCTAAAATTTAGTGTTGTACATTTCACCTACAAGCCACAAAATAAGTCACTGAAAACTAAGACTAATAACAAATGTTTAGAGCAACGATTTGTCGAAGTCAAAGTAGCATGCTGGTAAGAAGAAAATGTTTCCCCTTGAAAGTCCTCTTTGTTTCTTTTGTTTTCTTTTTCCTTTTTTTTTTTTTTTTTTTGGTGGCATAAGAATTATTTGGAGAAGATTTCAAAGGCTTGTACGTGAGACTGTAATACTTGAGAAGACCTGATAGAAAAATAGGAAGATCATCTCTCCCAGCATCAGTGCACCCAGGCTTACGGCTTCTTCAAGATCAAACTACAGTACACTTCAAAACCTTAAAGAAACTATTTCACACACAAAAAAGTTTGGTTTCTTAAGAGTTCACCACTCACTAAAAGTGCAAGAGCCATCTACTGCTACAGCAAAAGGCCATGACTTTTAGCTACAGAACTTAGTGTGAGCAGCGTGCAAATTTTAACTAACTATTCAGATTCTTAGTTTTACAGAAAGAGGCACAGAGAGCCAACCCTGAGAATCACATTCAAATTTTACTAGTTGTTGTTGACAGGTAGCTGAGTGTGCTAACAGACTGCAGCTGCTTCTGATGAACTGCAGGTTCAACTCCTATCTAAGGAGCATCCCAGCAACAGGATCATTCTGGGCATGGAACTGTGCCACTGGTAGTAAAGCCAGGTATCTGCAAAATTTTGTTTTCCACAAGCAAAGTCATGGTCTCAGTAGGCTGATACTGCAATCTGTATTCGTATTAGCCCTCCTCATTGCTCCACTTGGATTGCACAGCAGGCACTGGAAGGGCACATATTGTATTAGTGACTGTTCATCAAGAGAAGCCAGGAATGTAACTCTTCTGGCACTACACTTTACTGCATTCATGAACAAACACCAATTCTGTACAGTTTTTAAAGAATGCTACAGACAGCTAGTAACTATCTATAATCCCTAAAAAGATTTCACAGAGAAGTATATTTATGGCCCTCCCTAGACAACAGGCATCAGGAGTTTATACAGTGAGCTTTGTGGGAATTAAAACTAATGGAAAGAAAACAGAACTGTAACCTCCAGCCCAGTATCTCTACTTTTGAATGTTCCAAAAAAAGCTAAATAAAGCTATCCTCTGACAAGGCAAAACAAAGGTTCTCTCTGCAAGTTTAACTTAACGGCAGCATGGTATACATAAAACATTAACTACCGTGTTCTCCATAACAAAGTAAAACTTCAGTCTTGTATAATTCCTGACTAATTCAATGATTTATTTGCATTTTAGTTCCATTTTATATCATTCCTGTCTCATCTACTGAAGTGACAAGAGCAATGTTTATCTTAAATAAATATGTGGACACATACAAAAATCACCCTAAGACCTCCTGTTCAACAGGAGAAATGAAACAGAAAAACTCAATAGTTTATCAGTTTAAGGGGAATTAATTATTTCTTTTAAAAATGGGAAATGCCTCACCTTACTGAGCCTTTAACCAAATTAACAGATCTCTTGTCTAGCATCTCCTACCAATTCAGTGCCTCATGGCTCTGCTTCCCATGTCAAAAGCTGTTCTATCTCTTTCCTGCTTCTGTTGTTGTCTGATCCAGAGCCTGGCTGTGTGTTACTGAACAGAAGTCTTCAGAAAACCCATGCAAGTAGGGAGCTGGGCTGGCTGCTTACTTAAGCAAAATATAAAGATTATAACCCACAGTGAAGAAGGTGAATATGGAGAATCTGGGGAATTAGCTAAGCAAAGGACATGAAGCATAAAAGAAAAAATTATGAACGTGATAAACTTGGCTGACTCTGTGAAGCAGAAGACTGCTTATTTGTTCTTGCCATGTGAAACATTACACATTGTTGGGTCAGGTGAGTGAGCAAAAGAATCTATGTAGTACTATGCATTTCCTCTCATTCCTCATGTTAAACAGTGAATTGTAGCCTGTCATTTCTGAGAATTAAGGTACAGAAAGGGTGTTAATGGTGGGAACAAGCAGGCAACTTTCAATTACCAACAAAATTAAGTATTATAAAGTCCTCTGTACACAAGAATGTAAGCTTCTATCTAAACACTGCTATATGCCACAAGTTTGATGCTCACACTTGAAATAAATGGCCATTTGAGAGAAATACACATTAGCAAACTCTAAAATCTGTCACAGGCAGGATGGAGGCAAGACTGATTACAGTTGCTCTATTAGCTACAGAAAGCCCAATTACATATATACATACATATATAAAACCCTGCAAATCAGCTGTCTGCGACATTGCCATACATAAGAAGTCTGATTCCTGGTCTGAATAATTCTGTCTGGAGAGTCATCTCCTAGCACCTGCCTATCTACCAGCAATCATGCCAGAAATAGATTAGTTCAAAGGGAATTCCTCATGAGATAATTTATTCTTGCCAAGACTGAATGGAGTGAATATTTAAGCCATTTTAAGTATCTGAGCTATGCACCCGTCTGTGTCAGTAACAGGTTTCAAAGAAGAGTAAAGGAAAAAAAAAAAAAAAAAAAAAAAAGGAAAATCCACCCTAAACTGAAAGAGGGGAGGTTTCGATTAGATACTAGGAAAAAAT
Organism: Microhierax caerulescens; assembly: GCA_035590215.1. Taxonomy (NCBI): domain Eukaryota; kingdom Metazoa; phylum Chordata; class Aves; order Falconiformes; family Falconidae; genus Microhierax; species Microhierax caerulescens. Next base: position 28,816,360 of record JAVJGJ010000037.1, read on the forward strand.
TCTTCACTGTGAGGCCTGGAACAGGTTGCACATAGAATTTATGGATGACCCATCCCTGAAAGTGTTCCAGAGGCAGGATGGGGCTTTGAGCAGCCTGGTCTGTGGAAAGTGTCCCTGCCCATTGCAGGGGGGTTGGAACTAGTTGGTCTTTAAGGTCCCTTCCAACCCAAACCATTCTGTGATTCTATGATTTTAAAAGCTGGTGAATCTCTATTAAAATGTCAAGGAAACTTCATACAGAATATTGTTGCTGTTCTTGGATACACCAGGACAAGACATGGCAAGACTTTACCACAATAAGTATCAGGAATTCCTGAGATTTGCGAATCCAGTCCCTATTGGGTTTTATTTATTACTAACTTAGAAACACTCAAACACACAGAAATTCAACCTAGTTAGCTATAATCAGTTGCTGTATTAAAAGAAAAAATTAGCAAACCCAGGATGAAGTATTATTTGCATACTGTTTAATCTTACTGGATACTAATTTCCTTATTACACAATTATGGTCTTGCTCTCTTCTCTTTTTTCCCGCAGGCCCTTTTTTGTCATCCTGTTAACAGCAACAGTCCCTTGGAGACCTAGTTACAAAGCCAAATGTTGCCATCATTAATCTGACAATATTTTTTTCCAGTAACAGCAAGTGAACAACTCACCCCTATGTACCTTCCAAACTCCATTTACTTCACACTGTGTTAACATAAGAATTATGATTTCTCTTACAAATCACACTATGGAACAGCAATGCTGCCGATCCATATGCACTGAAGCTGCCACTGCCAAATAAATAATTTGATGTGCAAGGCAGTTTTTGTTTAAAAAAAATAAAATATGGTATTTTTAGGTCTAGATACAACAATGTGAGGAACTACATCAACTAAGTCTCTGCTAAACTTCCCCGTGTGTTATATATTTAAAGTTTTTGCATCCTGAGCATAAAATACTGCCTAAAATATCAACACAAAAGAGCAACAACACATCTAGTTGTTCTGGTAGAGATTCTGAAACTGGGAAAGAACATATCTGAAACACGACCTGGTCTCTGTGGTTATAAGTGCAATAGGGAGACAGAATGCTACCTCGCCATTTGTAAGAACCAGGCACCATGACACCAAGAACGGGAAATCAAGGCGCTTCAAGGTAGGAAGACAGAGCAGGCGCAGCAACACCCCACAAGAGCAGTGCATGAAGCCTACCTGATGATCACAGTCCTGCCTCACAGACCAGCAACATCAAACCACCCTCGTTTCTTGTCTACTGGATGGCTGCCACTTCACAGATTCCTCCATTTCCACAAAGCTCTCCTACAAAGCTAATTTATCCTGGAAGCTGCCGCTTCAAGGTATACGGTATTCCATGCTGACCCTAAGCACATGCAGGTGGTAGCCCCAGGTTTTTCTGACCTTAGCCTGGCTAACCCAGTTGTCCTTCAGGCTTGACCATGTCCCCAGGATACAAGTACCATGCCGCTGCTTCTTTCAGAAATGGCCCACGTGCACTGTCTTGTGCCTGTTTGCAAGGCAGCTTCCTTCCCAGAGTTACATTGAACTTAGAATTTTTTTTTGCATGGGTCACAGGAAAGAGCTGCACATACAAAGTTGTAATGTTAGCAGCTAGGATGTGTAGTGCTCCTGTAAAAACAGCAGTCTTAGACCCTGGATGGCACATCTCCCTCCACAGAACCAGAGCGATTAAGGCTTGGTGTCAGGCTGAAGCAAATGAAAGACTTATATTAACCCTTTTTTTTTCTCCCCCAAAAACTACTAGCATGTACTGAACATTTAAAATAATTTAACACCTAGAAAAACATTCGCTCTTTCAACATATATCAGTATTTTGATACAAGAATTACAATATGAAGAAAAGAATAAATATTTTAGGGGACCTGTAAAATGAAGAAGAGGGCTTTTATCAGGAAGAAAGGTTTTGTAAAATCTGAATATACTCCTGGAAAATGTGACTTCACCTACTCTGTGGAACAGCAAAGAGAATTACTTCATGAAACTAAAATTACATAGGAGAGTTATCCAAAAGGATATGAGTCTATTCAGCTCTGATGCACAGCACAGAGACTAAATGTATTACTCCATTCTTTAAGAAGAACACAGAGAAAAATAAACACCATGTAATCGTTACATTTTCAACAAACATGACTTAAACTTTCCAGCAAGTACTGGATCTCATTGGAACAGTTTGGTTTCAATAACACTTAGCTTACTGTGCAGCAGTAAATCCTAGCAGCAAGGGGGTTGGACCCAAACCCCAGCATGTAGCCTCGGACACTAAAAGAGTGGGGGCACCAATTCTGGCTCTCCCAGGAGCAGGCTTGCACCTCGCTATGCTATGTCTGGGGAGAATCGGGTACCCAAGAACGGGATCCAGAAGAGCCAGTTTCAGAGTACACAGAGGCCCAAGGCCGGAAGTACCAAGGGCAACCGTTCCCTCCTTCACAAGTCAAGATGCCAGTCCCTGCAGGCTATCCCCTGGAAGGGAAGGTGACAGTGCCACCCAGCTGTGCAGGCATTCCCCATGCATGCAGAAAACCATGTTCAAATCCTGCCACCTTTACTGTGAGGCAGAAGCTTCAGCCTGGGCCTACCCTTGAAGTAACCACCCTTAACTCAGTGACACTGAAAAGGGCCAAGATCTGAAAATGCAATTTTTTGCCATTGCCAATCCATACAGTTCACTTGAACATTCATTAAAGCAGCGACTGGAATGCATGTCCTTCCCAGACAGCATGTCCCCCTCAAAGCCACACAGCTACTACACCTACTCCCTAAATCTTTGAAACCCCAATGCACTAACTTTTGGCCCAGACACCAGGCCAGTGAACACCACAGTGTCTGAGGTCCTTCATCACTTTTTATATTCCAAGAAAAACAGTAGCATAATTATAATACTGCAAGCAGCACTGTTCTTAGTAATAATAAACAATCCAGGCATAGCAATACTGAGGCTCACGGTCTCAAGATGGGAATCAAAAGCTCCTCAGGCATAAAGAAAGGGATCCAGGGAAGACACGAGGGCTTTACTGCGCACTGTGCTCTCATGCCTACCACTCTCCCAACCCCTGTTCTCAGCACTGAACCCCTCATCAAAAAAGGTACCCAAATCCCTCCAGAAGGATCTTTCTCCCCCAGCCGGTCAGTGGTCCAAGATACCGACAACTCAAGGGTAAATCCTCTGATACACATTAAAATTAACTTTCTTGTTGGCCTTTTTTAAATCTAGCCGAATTCCCTAATCCACCACTGAGAAACAAAAAAGGAGGGTCAACACTGGGGAAAAATACAGCAGCCAGGACTGGGGCCACACTACTTCTTTCAGCAGCATCCCTGACGTAAAAAGACTGTAAGCCTAAAGCAAGAGCATATGCCTTCAACAGCTTCAAGATAGTATCCCCATTTTATAAATAACAGGCTGAAACTATTTTCATATTATGTAAGTGGCAAAACTCCCACCACCTTCTGTAAGACCAAGACTGGAGCAAATGTTGTTGATAGTTAAACAAAAAAAAAAAAAAAACCCACACAAAAACAAAACACAACAACACAAAAACTAGGGAAAAGTCTGCCAATACATCATCTTCATACTTATATTATTTCAGTTTCGCTGCAACAAACAGTCCATAGAAACCAGAGACCGTTCCTTTTTCAAGGTGACATTTTGGGCAGGCTGCATTCTGATGTTGGTTCTACTTGTCAGTATTTATTTAAAATGAAAGGGCAGAGGCACCCATCAGGGGAAAAGAAATGCATTTTAAAAGACATGCAAAAAATATGAATTCTTTGATACTTTACGGTCAAACATCTGCTAAACTACTACTTTCCTTCAATTATGGGATTCTCAAAGCAACAATTATATCTATTTTCCTCAGAATTTGGGGGATATAATCAGCACTACCAGAAATCAGCACAGTCTCTCTCTATATATATCTGTACGTTTTGCCAATGTTGAAACACTGGAAATGAGACAAGGACATTGACTAAATATGGTAAACCTCCAGTTAGTCAGATCCCTAAACCGAGCACTTTCTAACATTCAATCCTGTTTGTTACGTAGGAATACATTTCTTCGAGATAGTGATCATTTTCAAACTTTGCTAACTACTGGAAATCCAGGTCACGCTGCGTTTCATGCTTCTCCTCTCCCTGCCACTAAGATTGGCATGAAAGTTACTCCCTTCTTATGAGGACAGCAAAGGAACTGAAAACTTTCTCCTCGACCCAATGCATTTAAATCTTGAGAGACACTGAGAGGGAAAAATTTTTCCTAAAAAAAAAAAAAAAAAAAAAAATTTTAGCCTTTTCTGTGCAGCCCCTTTTTGCTATGTAAATCAGGCTCTAGTCTGGAAACTTGACATCCTGGCATGTTGCTCAGTCCTGAAAAAGAAAATAGGGAAACGTGGATTTTATCCACAAGATCACAAGGTACTGAAAAGCCTCCTGCACATCAAAGTGGTTCCAACCTCGAGTGAGCCAACCAGCTCTATGCCAAACTCATATCCGAGCAAAATTGGGCAAACCCCAGCAAACCCAATAAAGGGGCAAATCTCTGTCCCCATCCCGTAAAGTTTTCAATCCCTTAGGCATGGGTTAGATAGAAGACCTGCAGGAAGAGACACTCCTTGTATCCCAGAGTCCTGTCCCAAAGGATCATGGATTTTCTTCCACACTCACATGGCATATGCCGAAATGGAAAGTGAGCAGCCTCAGCACATACTCTGGCCATTAGGTCACTCTTAGGAAACACCGGTTTGAATTTCCACGGACAGAAGCAAAAATAATCCCTGAATTTCCAACATCCAAAGCCAGATTTCTAACTGTTATTAGGCTTTTGTCATGTTAATAAAGAGTCCTTCAGAGCACTGGTTTGGGGAGCTGAGCTTCAGATGAAGCTCTGAGGGCTAGGGGCCACCAAGTCTGGCATGAAATACTAAGCACACCCAGAGAGCAGCAGTGTTTTTAGTTTCTGCCAATGTTTCCTATTTTTGTAACTCAGCAGGTCTCAAGCTTAGAGGCTTATAATGGGAAGGGAGGAAAACAGGACAGCAAGAAAAAGATAAGAAAGCAAGAAATTGTGTCCTATACCTCCTGCTGGGATGGGGGAGTCACCCACTCTCATCATAATCCCATCCCCAGGCCTTAAAAGACACAAAGTCCAGCCAGTGCTGCCCTCTGACTTTAAGTAGACATCAGTAGTATCAAGGAAGGGATCTGTCAGGTCTCTACACAGACAGTGGTGCGTAAACTGAGGGGTCCAAAACATATCCTGGTAAGAACACTGAATTAAAACATGCACAAACTATCAAGCTAATACTAAACACCTTTGGGGATCACCTGCACAGTTCACTTTAGAGGCAGCTTTGAAGGGTGCGTCTGCCCCTGAGCAGAACCCAGGCACCAATGATCAGACCATGGAGTTGACATCTGAAGTCAGTCCTCAGGCTTTAACGAGTCTCTCTGGCAAAGCTCAGCATGGCAACAGTAGATCCCCCTTGTTTGATCCCATACAGCAACAGCAGTGCAATGCCAGGAGAATCAGCATCTCACACTGAGTTGCATTATTTTGATTACAGGATGACTCACACTCTTGCAGCTTCTTGGCTAAAACAAGACAAATCAGAACTGTCGATATTCCCTCATTGAGAGAAATTTTTCAAATATTTCTGATGTGATTTAGAGCAGTCGTCTACTCCTTTTTCTCAGGGAACAGGGCACGGCAACAATTGCTGGTTAGAGCAGAAGGGGCAGATCTGGGAATGAATTCCTCAAAAGTAATGAGGCAGCGGTTTTAATAGTCTAACCACATATTTTTTATTCCATGCTTGGTATGACTGTGAGTTTTAGAACGGGCACTTTCCTGAGCAGCACACCTTGCAATTCTCTTGCCCAGAGAGGCTGGTGATGAGCAGCTCTCACCAGACATTTCCGTCAGGCAGGCGGAGGGTCCAGCGATTGGAAGAACGAGAGCCAAGAGCTCACCAGGGACCAGCTACCCCACATAACCTTCTCAAGCATGAAAACCTGTAACAGCTTGCACAGAGCAAGATGAGACCAGCAGAAATAGTATCAGCCACGAACAGTAGGATAGATCTTAAGTCAGAGGGTAAGTAATTTAATCAAAATGATTCCACCGAATGTGAGAAACTGAATGCTCCTCTGTGAGAGATCTCACTGCCATGCAGTCTTATAGCACCAACACATACACTTCTTCATGGCAGATCTCAGAGGAAAGTAAAAAGGTGAGGAAGAATACTGTGGATTTTTTAAACATTACTCAGTATAAACCAGCATTGGATAATACACTCTTCACTTCCAAGACATTAATAGCAACAGGTAGTAGCCTGACCATTCAGTCATCAGTATACCAAGATCTTCACAGACAAAAAAGGACACGATTAGGCTCTATAAGCATTTTTAAACATGTAAATTCATTATCTCTTTAGATTAAAAAAGGCAAACCTAGGAGTAAGACCAAGGACGCGCAAACAACTACCCAGCTAAGAAAGGGAAGTGAAAACCAGATTTCTTGGGATGTGAAGATGTGTTCATAAAGGTGAAATTGCAGGTTCTCTTTGCAGGTTCACTAATGCTTGCCCAGCACCAGAAAGGCCATTTTAATTTTAGTTTCCTTTTTAGGAAGCTTGAAACAGGACTGGAAAGGACAGAAAAGAAGTTGTAGCTTTAACCTTTGCTGTAAATATTCCCCTACAAAAACACTAAGCCTTAGACATATCATGGGATAAACAGATATTATTAATGGGATTAGTTGTTTTGGCTTTTAGGCATTTACTTTAGTAATATGATAGAAATGCCTCAAGACAAAATATACAATAGTGGTTTCCCAAACCAAGTAAGATTTATTTCAAATGTATCTTAAATTATGCAGTTTTACTTTGTGGTGTTTTGAAGGGCTGTATAATTTTTTCTAAACAAAACAGCTTTTATACGTTATTTGTTTTATTTCAAACAAAGCTCACTATCACAAAAATTTATAATCAATAAAAAAGTGTAAGTGTCATGTTACCTATTATTTCCTAAACTAAATTTATTTTCTCATAAAGGAATAAGAATGCTTCCAAAAGCGGTCTAGGAATAAGTCTATTGTTATTTATGGAGAGCAATCACAAAACAAGGTTGCCATCCAGCCTTTAAATAGCAATCTGGAGAGCCCCACATCAATATGTACAAAAAGAGAATCCTAGAAATCATTTCATTTGCAAGCAAGCTAATCTTTTGGGGCTCAAAACACCTGAATCATTCCTGTTCTCTTAAGTAACAGATAACACATGATCAACTAAAAGGCAACGCACCAATAATAGGCAAGTGCCAAAGACTTTTCCAAGGTGAGCATGAGACGAGGAAGGACAGGACATGCAGATACCAATTGCCGAGCTTAGCGAGGGGCTGGCACTTTCGGAGTTCAGCGCAAGATTTCTTCTTCCTGCTGGCCTGGTTTTTGCCAGAGTGAAGTACTGAGCTTGGCAGGACAGGGCACAGCAAGAGCAGCAGAAATCACCTGTCAACTCAACGCCCCACGGAGAACTTCTCTGGCCAAAATGAAAAAGAAGAGCTGGAAAACCCCAGATCACAAGAACAGGTTTCCCACTAACCTCAGTGGAGGTGCGGAATCTCTGCAAACAACGTTCAACAGTGTTAAACAAAAGGGTATAGATTTAATGGGGTGTTCAGGAATCAACTCTAATTTTGCAAGTCAGTTCAAACTGCATCATTCACAACCATGCCATACAGAAAGTTCCAGAGAAATAGCATTTTGTCTTGCAGAACTATTATAGCAGGAAGAAAACTTCAGTTTGACCACTGAGAAAAGTTGTTTGGGATATAATACCATTTGGCATTAAAAAGCAAGAGATACTTAATTCCAAAATGAAAAGTTACCTTTTGGTGGAGTTGCAACACTGCTCCCAAGTCCCAGAATAGCAATGCTGTGATTCCTTGGTTCCAGCATCGTTGCAAACTCTTCTCCTCTTTCCCAGTGTGGTACTTTCACAGGCTCTAGGTGCACATTTTCCAGCCTGTCTTCCTGCAGGGCACTGAACATGTACTTGATGGCTGCATCTAGATTTTTTGAACCGCTGAGTCTAGGTCCTATGGTATCGGCAAAAACTGCTAATCTTTCATAAGACCTGTTCTGAGCTTTTCCGTGAACAGCAAGATCAATAATAGCTTTAGCAATATCTCTATAGCCAGCTATCTCATTTTTAATGTCTTCAAATGTTTTTGGGTAACTGTCATCTCTTCTCAAAGATTTCCCAGGATACTGTGGTAATAAATTAATGAAAAATACTAAGAATATGTACTTCATTTTTTCTCTTTTTTCTTTTCCACAGACGGCCTGCTGGAGACAAAAAGAAAAAAAAAAAGAATAGTATTAAAGAAAAAAAAAAAAATCATACAGCTATCAGCAACACTTTTTCTTATTTGGATTGGCATACAGACCAAAATGAAATTAGTTTATAGTGAAAATGCTTTGATCAGAACTGGCAGGAAAGTAAACTCAACTTGGAGACACAATTATTGAAAGCAAATGAAAGCGATACTTAGACCACTGGACACAATCTTTGTTGTGGTCTTCAGAAACATCCCTGGAATGCTGCATCTCTTTAAATAATCACATCCTTCACTGAATCAAAACCCAGGGTTGCTGCTCCCATGCAGGAGGAGCTTTGCATCTCCTTTCTGTTAGGAGCATGGTTTGCCAAAAATGCCAAATCAAATGTCTTCACGCAAAACATCTGGACAGAAACATATCTTAAACCATTCATGAATAAAAGGGCTTCTTAATATCTATCTTCATAATCAGAAAAGCACTTTTATTGCACTAGAAAGATGTCAGAGCAATTTAGATCCAGTGCCCCCAGGAAGAAAATACAAATTTCTATACTGCATAAATCCATGACTACCAGAGAAACACCATTTCTTATTAACTGGTGTATCTCTGAAGGACTAAACTCAGCAGCACCAGAG